>CM029012.1:218101473-218437216 GCA_016801055.1 Panax notoginseng | reverse complement strand
TCTACAGTTGGTTGCAGAGCCTTGAGCCTCTTCAGCTTGTCTTGCCCTCATCTTCCTTTTACCCTTACTTTTTCTTGCAAGAGCAGAGGATTCTTCTTTATTTGCTTCTTATTCTTCTTCAACTTCCCTGACAGCAGACATATCTCCTGTAACACCTGCTTTTCCTTAGTTCCTCAGTTCTCCCACTTGATTCTGTCATCATTCGAACGAAATCAGCAGGGTTTCTCTCCCAGTTCTTGAACAGTTGTTGTGTCATTTTACGATTGGGATTTATGGCTTCTCCTTCATTATCCCCAATCTTATCACCTACAGCAGATTGCAGAATGATGCTTATGAACCTCCTATATAGCATCTTTGGGATGCTCTTTGACTTCTTAGAGCTAGTTATCCATTTACTGATCCACTCAATCAGCACTGCCCCATAGTTGAGTTGGGTGCCATGGACTAAGGCAGTCATGATTTTAAGCTGAGCCTCATTAACAGAGTCATGCCCAGAGCTCTTGCAGCATATGCATTTTCCAACAATGTCAGCTAAAAACTCGTACCTTTGTGGGAACTCTTTCTTTTTGTAACCCTTGACAGAGGGTCTTCTTATGATGTATTTTCTTCAGTCCTCTTGATACCTTATGTCGTCCAGAATTGGGTGTCCCATATTTTGGAATCCTAGGGCCAGATTGATGTCTTCTGCCCTTAGCTTTTTTTCAGCTCCTCGAACTCGCGTGGTGACTGTGTTGTTCTCGTACACCGCATTCTTGTAGAATTCCTTCACCAGCTTGGGATAGATAAGAGTGTCAGTGCTGAGCGCCTCTTCGAGATCAGCCTTCTTCAGCAAGGCTAAAAATCTTGTTGAACTTTGGAGGTGCAGTCTTGAACTCGTTAAAAAACGAGTCTGTGGCCTGAAATTACGTTGGAAGCAGCCATTGATTCTTTTGTTGAGAAGATAGATACGGTTGAACTTTTGTCTGAGTTAGGGTTTTGCTTTGAGAGAGAGAATGAGAGATGAACTTTTGAACTTCAGTATTTCAAAATCAGGTGTCCAATCTGTACTTATAACTTCCCTCCTCTCTTTTTGTCTTCGTGGGACAGGTGTCTTATTTTGTTTGGCTCTACGATCTCGTATGTGTAGGAATGTACTAAATTGCCCTTTGAGTATTAAGAGCTGAGGTGTCCTCAGTATGATCTAGATCGTAGAGTCTGACTTCTGGTCGTAGAGTCTGATCAGCACTGGTAGTTTATCCTACGATCGTCGAGGCTATCCTACGGTCGTAGAGTATGTCCGACAGTCGTAGAGTTTGACCCGCATTCGTAGAGTCTGTCTGTTGAGACTGTTCTATGATCGTTGAGTCTGTTATGGGTCCTAGTGATGAGTTTTTGACTAAGCCTTCTTTTTAAGGTAACTCAGGAAGGGCCAACCTCTTGGTGTAATTCAAGGGTTAGGTTTGTCCCTGAGACACCTCTTGGAGGGATTGCTTTGTTATGGAGCTCAACATCACAGGATCTACTTTTCTTGTTGATCATCGTCGATCGAGTCTGCAATTATGGAAGTTAAGTTCTTGCTACGATCGTTGAGGTAGTTGACAGTTCAGCTCTACGATCGTGAGCTTTCCTTGATCATGTCTACGATTTTGAGTTCAGCCTTTATCTGTCATTGTTAGCACAGTCTAGAGCACATTTTCATGAAGATAGATTTAGCATGCCTAGCTCACTTATTAACTTATTAAATCTGAATTCATCTAAAGGTTTTGTAAACACATCAGCAAGTTGATCTTCAGTAGGGATATATTGCAAAGAGATAGTACCATTTTGCACATGATCCCTAATGAAGTGATACCTTATTTCTATATGCTTGGTTCTAGAATGCATGACAGGATTATGAGTTATAGCTATGGCACTTGTATTATCACAGTGTTAGGTATAGACTTGAAATCAAACCCGTAGTCAGCTAGCTGATTTCTCATCCAAAGAATCTGAGCACAGCAGCTGCCAGCAGCAATGTATTCAGCCTCTGCAGTTAAAGTGGATACTGAATTTTGCTTTTTGCTGAACCAAGACACAAGTCTGTTTCCAAGTAGTTGACAGGTGCCACTTGTACTTTTTCTGTCTATTTTGCATCCTGCATAATCAGCATCTGTGTATCCTATTAGATCAAAGAGGATTCCTTGGGATACCACAGCCCCAAGTGGGGTGTACCCTTAAGATACCTGAATATCCTCTTTACAGCAGACAAATGTGATTCTTTAGGGTTAGCCTGAAATCTAGCACATATGCATGTTGCAAACATTATATCTGGTCTACTGGCAGTTAGGTATAAAAGAGAACCTATCATACCTCTGTATTGAGTTATATCAATACTCTTACCATTCTCATCCTTGTCAAGCTTGGTTGCAGGAGCAATTGGTGTTTTCATGGGAGAGGTTGAATCCATGTCATACTTCTTTAATAAGTCTTTGATGTACTTGGCTTGGTTTATGAAAATTCCTTCTTCAGTCTGCTTTACTTGCAGTCCAAGGAAGAAACTCAGCTCACCCATCATGCTCATTTCAAACTTGCTCTGCATTAGCTTAGAGAATCTCTTACATAACTTTTCGTCAGTAGAACCAAAAATGATATCATCAACATATATTTGAACTAGTAAGACTTTGTCCTTATGCTTTCCGAGAAACAGTGTGGTATCTACTCTACCTCTAGTGAACTCATTTTCTATTAGAAAGTTAGTAAGTGTTTCATACCATGCTCTAGGTGCTTGCTTAAGACCATATAAAGCTTTATCTAATCTATAGACATAATTGGAAAGAGATGGATTGATGAAACCTGGAGGTTGTTCTACATAGACTTCTTCTTGAAGTTCTCCATTTAGGAATGCACTTTTGACATCCATCTGAAAGACTTTGAACTTCAGGTGGGCAGCAAAGGCAAGGAAGATTCTGATAGCTTCAAGTCTGGCAACAGGTGCAAATGTCTCATCATAGTCAATACCTTCTTCTTGAGAATAGCCCTTTGCCACTAATCTTGCCTTGTTTCTGGTAATGATCCCATCCTCATCCATTTTGTTCCTGAAGACCCACTTGGTTCCTATGACAGGATGACTGTTTGATCTTGGTACCAATCTCCAAACTTTGCTTCGTTCAAACTGGTTGAGTTCTTCCTGCATGGCCTCTATCCAACTGGAGTCTTCCATAGCATCCTCTATCTTCTTTGGCTCTATTTGTGATAGGAAGCTTAGATAGAAGCATTCATTCTGAGTAGCAGCCCTTGTCTTGACTCTTGCACTTGGATCTCCAATGATTAGATCCTGAGTGCGATCTCTTGCCCATCTGTTCCCAGTTGGAACATCTGTCCTGATGCCTTCATGTCTTAGATCTTCAAGTTCTATCTCTTCTTCTTGAAGTGGAGGCTCACTGTCTTGGATGGACCTCTGTGACAACCCCAAAATAGGTCCATTCCATCCAACCTATTCTGAGTCGCCAAATACATGGTACAGAAAATAACTACAACTTTATTACAACAATTGTCGTGCAAAATACAACAACACATACGCTGTGAGTTTGGATACAAATATATACCAAATGTGACTCATGTTCCAACCGTGGACATCACCTCACAATAACACCTTACATAAAGGTATAGTCAAAAACTGTTTTAGAAATTAGAATCTTTGGGAAGTGCTCAAGGAAACCTTCGTACATGGGAGGCCACGCGTCTAGGTTATGATAGATATCATATGGCCACAGAATTATCCTTGGTTGACCCAATAGACCCCAAAGAAAAACGAGAAGATTACTATCATATTCTTCCCAATGGTGAGTCTTCTCTTGACTTATCATTATCTCCACTGTCTCTAATTGAGAATTATACTTCAAACAAACACCAAGATTATATAGGTAGTGCCCATAGATATACTCACCAAGTGGATGAGCACAACCCTGTCTTATGATGACACGAGATTGTATGTCATTAGACATCTTGTATGATAGTGACAAAACACCCTTCAACGTTGGGTTCGCCTCACCCTATTTTCTTCACCAAATATAACTACTAAATGATGACCACCGTTCTATTCCCTTGTTACCCCCGCTCGACCCAGCTACACTCTTATTACCTGAAAGGAATTGTGAAGCAAAAGGGTGAGCACAACTAGCTCAGTAAAGAATGTCATGACTAAAGATAATTCAATTATCAATAGCCTTCATCAACAATAAATCAGAGATTTAGAACATATGGTAAATGATAAAAATTTCAACCATAGTTGCAGCGGAACGAGCAATCCATTAGAAGAGTCAAATAGACTATAAAGTCTATTATCTTCTCCATGTTAAAAATCCACCAACAATATTTTATCCATGTAACATCACTCAACAGTTCCTTTCCACAATCATATGAATAACTCATAATCATAATTGTGACTATAAATTTTTCTTCGCACCCAGGACGAAGAATATTTTCATCACCTGTCTTTACCTGAAACATCAAAGATCATGGTTATACCAAATCACAGTTCCTGTTTATAATCATACTAACAAATCCATCTTTGCACTACGGGCCAAAGATATTCATCAACAAACCATCTTTGCACTACGGGCCAAAGATATTCAACAACAGTTCATCTTTGCACTACAGGCCAAAGATATTCATCAACAGGCCATCTTTGCACTACATGCCAAAGATATTCATCAACAATTCATATTTGCATTATAGGCCAAATATATTCATATCTCAAAGAAATATATAATCATTTCAGAATTTATATAAACAATAATTATAACCATGTTGATCAATTCACCTTTGCACTTAAGCTTAAGATATTCAATTATAAATTCAATGGTCATGATCATACCAGTCACAATTCAACTTTGCACTACAGGCCAAAGAGAACCCTAGTCATGATCATACCAATAATCTACCCATCTTTACACTCCAGTGAAAGAGAATTTCAACATCGGGGTTATAAAAATGTTATATATGATGATAAAAATAATATGATCAACATATAGTTTTAATCTCAAGAGTAATATTCGTAACTCATGAATAGTAAATCGTGAATAGTAACTCATGAATAGTAACCCCGACACAAAAGATAGAAATTCCACAATAAAATCTATACCAATATTTCGGTATAATGATATTGAAAGAATAACATTACTTAAATTTATAAACAATTTATTTTAATTGTTTACACTTTACTAATTAATGCATTTAATCATCATAAAATGCCAACTCTTACAATTTCATCATCAATAACCAAAACCCTCATCAAAAATCTACATATACCTCATATAGGATTCTCAAGCCATAAAATCCTATTTTCTAATTTTCTTTCTTCACAAAACATATTTAATTCATTTACTCATAACTAGACCATTTTTATGAAAAATACCAAATCAGTTCCAAAAATATTCTTTTCTGGGATTTAGCATAATATAGTCCCATAGTGAACATATATTTTTCTCAGAATTTTTAAAAGTCATTTACTATTTTTCATATGGCCAAAATAGCCGAATATTTAGACATTTATCAAAAATTGTACTTTTGTCTAAAAGTTCTGAAATTTACAGAGTATACTTCTATCATATACATGTACTCCCAATAAAAATTTCATCAATTTTGGAGTTAACCACAAGGAATTATAAGCGGTTACTTTTAAAATAGTCATTTCTCATAAAATTCATAACTCTCAATCTATACATCCAAAAATCACCATTTTTGGACACAATCAATAAAACTCATCAAAATATCATTTCAAATTTTTCCAGAATTTTTGAAGTTCAGAAAAATTACGAAACTGAAAATCATAACAACCCTTAAAATCCCTTACTATCCCTTACCTCAAAAGAGCAGTACTTCTGACTGGATATCGGATATGATGCTGAAGAAAACTTGCACTGATGAATAGCAACTCACCAAGTATCTAAAAACTCACAAAATATGCTTCATAATATAGAGAGAGAAAGAGAGAAAGCTTATGTTTCTGGTGTGATTTTTAATTCTAACTTAGCCCTCTATTTATAGGAAAATTTTGGTAGGTTTGACCTGCAACCTGATGGCTTTACCTGCTACTATTCCCACCCACCACATTTGAAATATAATTCAGCACATTTCTTCACCAACCACAAGTGGAGCCCACCAATTCTAGAATTTTCCACCAAAATGATAAACTCCGAAAATTCAACAATTTCTGAACCAGTCATCTCGTAAAATTCATAATAAATCATACGTTCAATTTTAACGGTTCAAAATTTGTGGGCATATACTCAACTTATATATGTATAACATATCCAAAAATTACCACGATCCAACGGTCGGATTAAAAATTATAACCCCCGCAAAATATCTCAAAAATCCTGATTTTTAATACCTCCATTCCGATAAAAATACTGATAAAAACCTCAACATTAACTCCTTTATTTTTAACCACAAAAATATATTCCTCATTTATATCCACATAAAATAAATATTTCCTTATCATATGAATCAATAATTAATTATTCACAAATAATATTACAGAATCACATTTATGACAACCAGGCCGTTCCCAGGAAAGAGGGGGCTTTCCAATAAGGATTTCTCCTTACTGGCGCGCAATTAGATGACCAAACCTCTCCTTAGACAGAACTTTCTAGACATTACCAATAATGCTATCTAATAATACTATTCAAATAATATGAATTATTGATCTGATAATGGGAAATACTGTGCAGCAACAATTATTGAACAACAATAACACAAAATTTCAACGTAGCAATTATTGAATCAATAAAATAAAATATTGAACAGTAATTACTGTAACAATTATTGAGTAGTGTCTTCTTACGTAAGAATCAATAATTTCAAAAATACTATGCAATACCGTGTGCTACTGTGCAATAACGCGTATTACTGTATTTTAACCACCGGGTATTCCAACAGTGTTAATGGTAACAACTACGTCGTTATTTGTAAAAACTCAAATTTATCGTTTTCTTCATCCGACAGTTATTCGTTATTGGGCCCACAAATAGCTGCGCCGTCGTACGAATATTCCTCGACAGAAAGAATATTCCACGACCAAACGAATATTTCCCGACAACAATGAATATTTTATAACCACTTGTGTATTTTGAAAAAAATTTATATATCACCCTTAACTTTAACATTTATCAATTTAACCATTTACTGAATAGAAAAATTGAATACTTTTATTTCATAAAATTCGGGGTCTTACAACCTCTCTACGATCTCTTTATCACGCTCTACGATTTCACTATCTGGCACTACGATCGTAGTGTTTAGCTCTACGATTTCATTCGTGGTGTCTGTATTACCGGTCGTAGTGTCTTCAGGCACTGATTTGTCTAAGTCAGTTTCATCAAAGATGATGTGTATCGAGACTTCGACACTCAGTGTCTTCTTGTTGAACACCCTGTAAGCTTTGCTGTCTGTGGCATATCCAAGAAAGATTCCTTCATCTGACTTGGGCTGGAATTTTGTCAAATACTGTTTTCCATTGTTGAGAATGTAGCATGCACAGCCAAAGACATGGAAATAGCTGACACTTGGCTTTCTTCCTTTCCATAGTTCGTAGGGTGTCTTCTTGATCGTAGAGTGGATTAATGATCTGTTCTGAGTGTAGCATGCAGTGTTGACAGCTTCTGCCCAGAAGTATTCAGGCAGATGAGCTACTGCTAGTAGAGTCCTTTCAGCCTCTATCAGGGTTCTGTTCTTTCGTTCAGCAACTCCATTTTGTTGAGGAGTTCGTGGAGCTGAGAAGTTGTGACTGATGCCATTGTCTGTGCAGAACTGATCCATTTCTGAGAAGTCAAATTCTCTGTCATGATCACTCCTTATGGCCTTGATTTTCTCTCCTTTTTCATTCATCACCAGTCTGAACATCTTGATTAGCTCAGAGCTTGTTTCATCCTTAGAAGTTAGGAAAAATACCCATGTGAATCTAGTGTAGTCATCAACTACAACTAATGAGTATCTTTTTCCTCCAAGACTGGTAGTAGGGATTGGCCCGAAGAGATCCATGTGAAGCAACTGCAGGGGTTTGTCAATGGAGTTGACAGTCTTGCTTTTAAATGAGCTTCTGGTTTGCTTTCCAAGCTGGCAGGCATTGCATGGCTTTTCTTTCACGAAGTTGAACTTAGGCAGACCAGCTACAAGATCTTTTGATGCCAGTTTTGACATGTTCTTGAAGTTTAAGTGGGACAGCCTTCTATGCCATAGTCAGCTTAATTCCTCGGATGCTTTTGCCAGAAAGCATATTGTTTCTTCAGAGCTAAGTTGACCAAGGTCTATAGTGTAAACATTTCCTTCCCTTGTTCCGATCAGCTTTGTAGCAGATGTCTTCAGGTCTCTGACTTGACATTGATTGTTGAGAAATGTTACTTGATGGCCCTTGTCGCAGAGTTGACTGATGCTTAGAAGGTTGTGTTGAAGTCCTTCCACATAGGCTACTTTGCTGAAAGATATTGCCCCATTGCCAGCAGAGCCATAGCCTTTTGTCTTGCCCGAGCCGTTATCTCCAAAAATGACTGAGGGACCCTCCTTTTCTACATAGTTGGATAGTAGAGCTTTGTTCCCCGTCATATGCCTTGAGCATCCACTGTCTAGATACCATGTCGAGGTCGTGGAGCTCTGTTCCTGTCAAAACATTTGAACCTTCATTTTGGTACCCATATTTGCATGGGTCCTTTCTTTGTTAGTTCCTTTGGGGACCCAAACTTTTCTAGTCTTGGGTCTCACATGCATGGAGTTATAATAATATTTTGTAGCTCTATGACCATGTTTATCACATATGAAACATCTATTATGATGCATGCCTGTGTGTGTGTGATGATTTATCTTCCACTTGGACTTGTGTGGTTTCTTGGTTGGTCTTCTATTAAACTGATTCTCTTTCTTCCACGCGTTCTTTGGTTTCATAAATAGTGATGAGTGTACTTTACTTCTACTGTACCTTCCCAGTTGATTCGTAGAGTTAGTTTTTCTTAACTCTAAGATTCTTCGAGGTTGATAAGTAGAGGTTGGGTTACTCTTCTCTTTTATGAAGCCTAGACCAGCGTGTGATCCCTTACTTCTTTGAGTATAACTGGAATCAGTGGAACATGGTTGAACTTGTTCTTCCAACTTTGAGGATTTAACAAAAGCAATGCCTCTACTAAAACCTGAGACATTACTTGAGCTAGTTTCCATTGTCTTTTCCACACTTGGCTCAGGATTGATTCCCCAAATCCTAAGCTTGTCTTGTCGAATGTGCTTTTTTGATTAGATAGCAGGCAGTCCATGGATGATGAGGATTTGTTCCATGCAGAGATAGTCTTTTCTAGTTCCTCAATTTTAGAGGTTAGCTTAGACTCTCTTTGTGTGTAATGTGTATTTTTCTGCTTTAAGGTTTCATTCTCAGCTTCAAGCTTGGAGAGAAGATTAGAACTTAGAAGGGCTGTTTCAAGCTCTTCTTGAACTTTCTTCTTCTCCTCTTGAAGAAGTGAATGGTCCTTAGATAACACTCTGAACCACTTCATATACTGATGTAGATCATTAGTTATGCCACGCAGTGCAGTTCTTAAGTCATTCATATCTACATCAGGTGAGTTAAAATCAAATACCTCATCAAGATCTACATTGTGAATGTTGAGGCTTTGTTTGTCCTTTGCATGTTTGGCCATCAAGCACAGATTGGCCATTTGTGGTTCTTCCTCATCTCCAGACTCAGCATTTGAGTCATTATCTGAATCACTCCATGATCCTCCAGCTACTAGGCCTTTGTCTTTTCTCTGAGGCCTCTTGCTTCCTTTGTATTCTTTCTTTCCATGCTGCTTCTTCTTTAGTTCTTCTCTTAAAGGTTTGTTGCAGTCGGCAATGAAGTGGCCAGGCTTTTTGCAGTTGTAGCATAGGTCATGTATTTGCTCCTGGCTTGAGTAGTTGCTGACCTTCTTTTGTTTGCCAACTTTGCCTTGACGCATAAATCTTCTTAGTTTTCTTACCATCATGGCAAGATCGTCATTATCATCTTCATCATCGTCAGATTCATTATCAGTGATGACTTTAGAGACGTTTTCAGTTGCTTTGAGAGCAACACCCTTTTCCTTTCTTCTTCCTTCTGAAAGGGTTTCAGCACGTTGAGTCAGCTCCAGCTCGTATGTCAGGAGATTGCCATACAGTTGTTGAACTGTCATTTCGTTGAGATTCTTTGATTCTCTTATTGCAGTGGTCTTGGCATCCCACTTGCTAGGTAGGGCTCTCATGAACTTTATGGTCAGATCTTTATTAGGATAGACCTTTCCATATGCTCGTAGAGAGTTGAGCAGAATTTTGAATCTTTCATAAGTGACAGTTACGTTCTCTCCTTGTATATGAGCAAACATCTCGTACTGCTGTGTTAGAAGAGACTGTTTGTTTTCTCTAACTTCTTCAGTTCCTTCATGCAAGATCAGCAGTGCTTCCCAAACTTCCTTGGCTGTTTTGCAATTTACAACATTGTCAAACAGATCGTCCTCCAAGGATTGAAACAAGATGTTCTTAGCCTTCTTGTCAAGTTGGACAGCTTTCTTTTCTGAGTCTGTCCATTCTTCCTTAACCTTGATTTGCACTTTGTTTGGCTCGTCAATGGTTGGTGCAAGCTTTGTTGGTATGTAGGGCCCATTGAGTACAGTCTCAAATAGATCTTCATCTATTGAGTCCATGTAAGCTTGCATTCTAACCTTCCAGTTAGCAAATTTGTCTTTGTTGCACATCGGTGGCTTGCTGCCTCCACCGGTCCTGGATTCGCTTGGTACTAGTGCCATTGTGGATCTACTAAAGCTTGTGAGCGGCAAAATAGAACCTGCTCTGATACCAATTGTTAGTTCTTAATAGACACAAGTTATCTAGAAGGGGGGGTTGAATAGATATTTAAAAATCTTTTCTGTTTTAGACTTGTTCTTAGATAGTGATTAAAACTTAGCGGAATAATATTTGTTTTAATCTTCTTAACTAAGCAGTAAAGTAATAGACGAGTAAAGCAGTTATAGCAGATATAGCAGTTATGGCAGTAAGGTAAATGACACAGCTATTTTTAAGTGGTTCAGAGCACACAAGGCTCCTAGTCCACTCTTCTACTCAACGAGTAGGATATCCACTAAGGATGTTTCTTACAAACTTCTGAATTCCACTGGATTCCTTCTAGACCAGCAGTCTAGGAACTTCTCTAGTTCACTTTTGAACTCTTCAAGTCCAACAGACTTGGCTATCTAATAGTTCACTCTTGAACTCTTCAAGTCCAGCAGACTAGGTACTCTTCTTCAGTTGAATGATGATTGTTGTTTCGTTCTGAAGGTTGCTACTCAGTTGCTATGCAAGCATAGGTTCGTTAAGAACTGAGTAGCTGAGCAAGCTTTGGAATTTCTCAGATCGTAGAGTTGGGCCTTGGAGAATTGTTCACGTTGAATGTTTTATTGCTTGCTTGTCTTTTTTTCTCTCATCTGTCTGATCTGTATATATGTGATACAGAAAACTATCCGTTTGAATCCATCCGTTGTGGCATTAAATGCGTCTGAGCTTTCTGTACCGTGATGGTGACATTTCTGCACATTTTCTGAATTCTACATTCTGGACCACTGACACTGCAGGCTGCTTTCCCACCTACCACCTGAAAAGGTGTTTTGTCCCTCTTTTCCATAGTACTATCCTTGGCTTCTTCAATACGCTTCTTTGTTGCGTCCTAAGGATATTTTATACAATCTGGGACTGATGGGCACTGCAGCTTCTCAGATTCATTCCTCGTATCTTGAATTAACAACTCATGAGGCTTGACGTTTTCTGATTGACAGATGAGCTCTACGATTTGGGTCGTGATGCTCTACGATTCTGATCGTAGTGTCATTTCTTGAACACTACGATGCTAACAGTTGATAGCACTACACTCTTTACTTCATCGTGTCTTGAACTCTACGTTCCCGAGAGCACTCTACGATTCTTGACTTGCTCGTGTAGTTCACTCTACGTTCTCGAGAGCACTCTACGATCGTTGACTTGTAAACTTCATGTTTCCTTCAGCATACTACGATCGTGGAGTTGGCTCGGCGAACGATGGGACCACTCTACGATTTCCGAAGAGTTCCCTTCAAGGCAGGCATACTACGATCTTCAGGCTCTATGATTTCTGCCTTGATTTCTGCAATGTTGATCAGGTTGATGCACTACGATCTCTTCATGACTAATCTATTACATCTCAAGATCAACCTAACAGATTTGATCTTTCTATCCATACATTCTATAACAGAATGATACACGTTGAAAGCTTAGATCAACCTAACAATTTTTGATCTATCACTAAGTCCTTATACATATATCTATTAAGGACATTACAAGTAATCATGAACACATGCATTAAAAACATCAAATCTTAATATGCATTCTACCAACAATGACAACTAGGATTCACCTCAGTATCAAAGGTTTATCTATGTTCTTTCATCCTTATGTGTGAATTTATTTTCCGTCTTTGTGCTAATAAGTTTTACTTCTGTGCAGAACTTTTCAAATAAAATGTTTATACTTTTCTATTTTAAGAAAATGGTTAGGAGCTTTTCTATTAGTAATATGCAAGATTCACTACGGGCCGTAGATTTCTATTAAGTTTTGTGACGCCCCCAAAATTAGGTATACATCACCCATCTTGGGTCGTCAGATACATAGTACAGAATACAAATATAACTTATTAATACAACTGTCGTGTACAATACGACAAAACATAAACTGTGAGTTTGAATACAAATATTATCTTCTAGAGAGTATTCAAACTCACAGTTTATGTTTTGTCGTATTGTACACGACAGTTGTATTAGTAAGTTGTATTTGTATTCTGTACTATGTATCTGACGACCCAAGATGGGTGATGTATACCTAATTTTGGGGGCGTCACAGTTGGTATCAGAGCTTAGGGATATGATCCATGGCTAAGATGTGAGAATAGAACTAAGAGGGGAGAAACGGGGAATTCCTTCGCTAGTATGACCTACCTAAGTTTATTTGCATGGTATTTAATTGGTCGGTCATAATATAAGGATAATATATGACATATCAATTAATTTTTATTTTGTGGCAGTATCTGAAAATGGCATCTGAGAATGTTGAGAATAGCAATGGAGCACAGGCGATTATTGATTCACCACATATCAATAATCAGGATAATGTTCATCAGGAAGGTGACAATCCTCGTGCAAACAACAACACTGACCAGATGATGAATGATGGAATGTTCAGAGGTTTTATGCAATTCATGCAACAACAGGTGAAAGCGGCTCCTGTCCACAACGTAGGTGAAAATATTGGAAACTCTCAAGCGGTCACCGCTAAACAGTTTAAGGAGCTGGGACCACCGGAGTTTAAGGGAGAACCCAAACCACTTGTAGCTGAAACATAGATAAAGCAGATCACCAAGATATTTGATGTCTTGGGTTGCTCCGAGGAGCAAAAGGTTCCCTTTGCCGCCTTTATGTTGCGAGGAGAGGCAGATTACTGGTGGGAATCGATAAAGCGTACTCAACCTGCCGCACTGAAGATGTCTTGGGAGAAGTTCCAAGAGCTGTTTAACGACAAATACTTTCCCGAGAGTATTCGTCACATGAAGGAGGTGGAGTTCATCAAATTGGAGCAGAATAATATGACCGTGTCGCAGTACGAGGCAAAATTTGCGGAGTTATCCCAGTTTGCGTCCCACCTAGTGGATAATGAAGAAAGAATGACGCGGATGTTTTTAAGAGGTTTGAAGCCGGAGATACGTCAACACCTTGTTTCTCATAAACTGTGTTTGTATTCAGATGTTGTAAATAGGGCTCAGTTGGTGGAGCGCGATAACGAGACAACGCAACCAAAAGAGAGCAGCCGGTAAAATGATAATACCAGTGAAAGCAGTTATCGAAGCGGTGACAACAAGCGTGGAGGGAATCAACAGGCCAGAAATGGTAACCACTTCGGTGGTAATCAGGGCCAAAACAATAAGAATGGGCATTTCAAGAAGAGGAGATTCAACAATGATGGAAAGACGTCAGCACCAGCACCTGTCGTTAAGGAAGGAGAACGACCACCTATCATATGTTTCAAATGCGGAGGGGAGGGGCACATCAGTCCAAACTGCGCGATGCCGTCCAAAGCATGTTATAATTGTGGAAGAGAAGGTCATTTAGCCGAATTTTGTCGTTTACCGAAGACAAATTCAGCTAGGATGGAGGCACCAAAGGCCGTCCCAGAAAAGTCAAAACCGGTTGTGCAAGGGAGAGCGTTTGTTGTGAACTCCCAGAGAGCAAGGAACCCGAATGAGGTCATCACGGGTAAGCTTATCATAAACTCTAACGAAGTCTATACTTTATTTGACACCGGTTTTATCCATTCTTTTATTTCTCCTACTTGCGCTCATCGATTAAATTTGATTTCGGAGAAATTAGACTTTGACTTATCTGTTGAAACTCCATTGGGAGAAACCTTCATTACATCCACGGTTTATAAGTCTTGTTTGGTTCAAGTTGGTACCCACACATTACCTGTCGATCTTATTTCATTAAAAATACTTGCATTTGACGTGATTCTAGGGATTGATTGGTTAACTACTCATCATGCAAAAATTGATTATTTTCGTAAGGTTGTTAGCTTTCATATTCCTAATCGACCTATTATGCGAATTCAAGCAACCAAACCATTAAAATCAATCGCTGTCATCTCAAGCCATAAAGCTATTCGTTTATTGAAAAACGGATGTCAAGCTTTCTTAGCTCATGTCAAAGATCTAAACAAAAATATATCAACTTTGAATGATATTTCTGTTGTTAATAAATTTCCTGACGTATTTCCCGAAGAACTTCCTGGCCTACCCCTAGAGCGTGAAATTAAATTTTGTATCGACCTTGAACCCGGTACAAAACCCATTTCCAAAGCCCCATATCGAATGGCTCCTATTGAACTTCAGGAGTTAAAGACCCAACTGCAGGAATTGTTAGACATTGGTTTTATTCGTCCTAGTACTTCTCCTTGGGGTGCTCCTGTTCAGTTCGTGAAGAAGAAAGATGGGAGTATGCGACTTTGTATTGATTATCGGGAGTTGAATCATGTCACCATCAAAAATAGGTACCCATTGCCACGTATTGATGACCTGTTTGACCAGTTGCAAGGAGCACAATTCTTTTTATAGATCGATCTTCGTTCTGGATATCATCAGCTGAAGGTTAGAACTGAGGATATTCCAAAGACTGCCTTCAGAACTCGGTATGGGCATTATGAATTCTTAGTTATGTCTTTTGGATTGACTAATGCTCCTGTTGCCTTCATGGATATGATGAACAGGGTATTCAAGGAATATTTGGATTACTTTGTGGTCGTCTTTATCGATGACATCCTTGTTTATTCCAAAAGCCGTGAAAATCATGAGCAACACTTGAGGTTGGTACTCCAAAAGCTTCGTGAATACAAACTTTATGCCAAGTTGAAGAAATGCGAGTTCTGGCTGGAGGAGGTAGCATTCCTTGGGCACGTAGTATCAAGTCGTGGAATATCGGTTGACCCGGCAAAGATTGAACCTATTCAAAGCTGGGAGCAACCTAAATCAGTGACCGAAGTACGTAGCTTTCTTGGTTTAGCTGGTTATTATCAGAGATTTGTGGAAGGATTTTCTCGAATCGCTACTCCATTAACTCAGCTGACTCGAAAGATACAAAGTTCGGTTGGAGCGAAGAATGTGAGCAGAGTTTTCAAGAACTCAAGAGGAGACTCATTTCAGCACCTGTTCTAACAATACTATCTGGCTCGGAGGGATTTGTCATCTACAGTGATGCTTCGAGCAAAGGGTTGAGATGCGTTCTCATGCAACATGGAAAAGTCATAGCCTATGCATCAAGATAACTCAAGGAATATGAGAGGAATTATCCTACTCATGATCTAGAGTTGGCAGCTGTTGTCTTTGCACTTAAAATTTGGAGGCATTACTTGTATGGGGAGAAGGTGGAGATCTTTACGGATCATAAAAGCCTCAAATATTTCTTCACTCAAAAGGAACTCAACATGCGACAACGACGTTGACTTGAACTGTTGAAAGATTATGATCATATCATTCAATATCATCCTGGAAAAGTGAACGTGGTAGCTGACGCATTGAGTAGAAGATCATATGCAAGTACGAGTACGATATTGTCAACACAAAGGCCAATTTTGTGTGATTTGCAAAGGATAGAGATAGAGTTAAAGACTCCAGGGACCCATGTGATGATGGCGAATATACGATTAGAACCGACTTTAATCGATAAAGTTAAAGCTGCTCAAGCTACAGACCTGGAGCTAATGCGTATAAGGAAGAAAGTGCAAGAAGGTGCTATGCCAGAAGCAAGAATCGATGAAGAAGGAATACTTCGAGTCAACTCCAGACTTTGTGTTCCTAACAACCCTGATTTAAAGTATGAAATCATGATGGAGGCGCACAACACACCGTTTGCAATCCATCCTGGAAGTACCAAAATGTATCATGATCTTCGTCATACATTTTGGTGGAGCAATATGAAGAGAGAGATAGCGTTGTTTATCTCAATGTGTCTAACTTGTCAACGAGTCAAAGCGGAGCATCAAGTACCAAAAGGTCCATTGCAACCACTTGAAATTTCAGAATGGAAGTGGGAGCACATTACCATGGATTTCGTTACCGGTCTTCCTAAGGTTTCTCAAGGCATAGATGCGATTTGGGTCATTGTTGATAGATTGACCAAGTATGCTCATTTCTTACCGATACGAGAAACTTATACACTTGAACGTCTTGCTCGTATGTACATAAACGAGATTGTAAGACTGCATGGTATGCCAGTATCCATAGTTTCTGACCGAGACCCAAGATTCACTTCACGATTTTGGGTTAGTTTACAAAAATCTATGGGCACGAATTTACGATTTAGTTCAGCATATCATCCTCAGACGGACGGACAATCAGAGAGGACTATTCAAACTCTTGAAGATCTATTAAGACTCTGTGTCTTTGACTTCAAGGGAAGTTGGGACAAGTTCTTACCATTGGTGGAGTTTTCCTACAACAACAGTTATCAAGCAAGTATTGGCATGGCTCCATTCGAAGCATTGTATGGAAGAAAATGTCGTTCTCCAGTATGCTAGGATGAGGTGGGTGAAGCAACGTTGTTGGGACTGGAGTTGGTACGTATGACTACAGAAAAGATTCAAACGATCGGACAATGTATAAAAACCTCACAAGATCGACAAAAGAGTTATGCTGATCTTCATCGAAAGGACGTGAAATTTGATGTAGGAGATCATGTGTTCTTACGTGTTGCTCCATGGAAAGGAGTTACGAGATTTGGAAAGAGAGGAAAGCTCAATCCTCAATTCATCGGTCCATTTTTAATCCTCGATCGAGTAGGAACTGTGGCTTATAGACTCGTTTTACCGCCAAGTATGTCTCGTGTTCATAACGTTTTTCACATATCCATGTTACGCAAATATGTGGAAGACCCGAACCACATTATTGAGTTAGAACCGGACGAAATAACGGAGGATTTGACGTATGAAGAAGTTCCTGTTCAAATCTTGGATAAGAAGGAACATATTCTACGCTCCAAGGTTATACCTCAAGTCAAAGTTTTGTGGAGAAATCACGATGTTGAGGAAATGACTTGGGAGTTAGAATCTGAAATGAAATCAAGGTATCCTTATCTCTTTGACATACCAGGTACGTACCCTAATTTCGAGGGCGAAATTTCATAAGAGGGGGAGGTTGTAAGACCCCAACTTTTATAAATAAAGATGAATTTTCTATAAATATCATTTTTGAATATTATGGAGTTAATTTGATATAATATTATAGTTGTGGGTATTATTTATAAATTTTGCAAAGTACGCAAGTTGTTATATAATATTCGATTGGTCAGGGAATATTCGTTTTAACAGAGAATATTCGTACAACGACACAATCATTGGTAGACCCCACAACGAAATTATTGTCGGATTGAGAAAACGACAAAAATATTTTATTTAAAATAACGACGAAAATTTTACCATTGTTACTGTTGAACTACTCGGTAGTAAAAGTACAGTAATACGTGTAGTTGCATAGTAGCACACGGTATTGATTATTAATGCTTATGTGAGAAGTCACTCAGTTTGATTCAATTATTGTCAGTTAATAATATGAATTATTTAGCGATAATGACGTTTTGTTTTATTCGTATTATTAACGTAATAAAACAGAAACATCTTTTTATATAAAATAGAATACTTTATTAAAGTTATTCTATAAATAGAATATATTATATTTTATTTAAAAGATTTTTCTTTAAATATGGACCGTCAGATTAAAGTAATCAATCTGGACCGTTCATAGATTAGTTACTATGCATTCTATTTTTCTATAAATAGCAGCTCATTCCTTCATTATTTCTTACGAATTCACTGAACTCTAGAGAGAGAAACTATAGAGAGAGAGAAGAAGAGTATTCTGCTACTTAACTACTTTCTTATTTCAGCTCGTCTTTAAAACGGTAAGGGATATTATTCTTTTGTATTCAAGAAGAGAACTTCTGTTATTCCATTTCTTTATTATTCTGTTGGAATAACCTGTATATGCGGAATACCCTATACTTGGTGACATTCTTCTATTATTCTGTCTTGTTATTATTCTGTTGGAACATCCTGTCTGTGCTATACACCGGATCTGGTTCCGTCTTGTTATTATTTTGTTGGAACATCCTGTCTGTGTGTTTTACACCGGACCTGGTTCCATTATTTATTATTCTGTCGAAATATCCTGTCTGTGCATTTACGTCGGACCTGGTTCCATTATTTATTATTCTGTCGGAATATCCTGTCTGTGCGTTTATCCCGGACCTGGTTCCATTATTTATTATTCTGTCGGAATATCCTGTCTGTGCGTTTACGCCGGACCTGGTTCCATTATTTATTATTCTGTTGAAATAACCTGTTTGTGCGGTCTATCGCATGCATGGTGATTTCTTTTGTTATTCCATTCTTTATTGTACTCAGTTGGTTAAGTTTTGACTTCTATACTCCATGAAATTTGTGGAATATCCTTGATAATTGCGTTTCATCCAGTATCTTTTCATGAAAATATTCTTCTAAGCATTCTTGAATTTTACTCCACAAAGCAGTATCATGTTGACAATTTGGACGTTATTAATTCCTGGATAAACTAATTCTTGAACTTGTTTTATTGAATTCTTATATCATTGTCATCATCCTCATGTTCATAAAATGTTGAAAGTCATCTGTGGCCTGTAGTGCATAGATGGACTTGGTATGATTATGACCAGGGATTATTCGATATAATCATGACCGTAATGTTACAAATGATGTGGTAAAAGTCCTCATTGGCCCGTAGTGCATTGATGGACAGTTGTTGGCATGATCATGACCATTAATGAATACACGAATATTCTTGGTCGTAGTGCAGGGGTGATTCGATGATGTGGATTATTTTATTAAGCTGAGTCACAGCGATAACAGTGTTGAAAAACCTTTTAAATCATAAATGATAGTAGAGTTTATTTTCTACTTGACTCTTTTAATGGATTGCTTGTTCCACTGCAGTTAAACTTGATGTCTATTATATTTTATCAGTTTAACATTGTTGAAAGCTAATGATAATTTATTCTGCATTATCTTAGTCATAATATTTTTTACTGGGCTAGTTGAGCTCACCCTTTCTTTCACTGTTCTCTTCAGGAAATGAGAACGTAGCTAGGGCACGTCGGGGAACGGAGTGATGGTTCGAATGATAGTATTAGTTAGTAGTCCTCACTATTCTATGTAATAGTGTGTTAATAAATGTAATGAGGACTCCTTTTGAGTATGAATACTCTCTAGAAGATAATATTTGTATTCAAACTCACAGTTTATGTTTTGTCGTATTGTACACGAAAGTTGTATTAGTAAGTTGTATTTGTATTCTGTACTATGTATCTGACGACCCAAGATGGGTGATGTATACCTAATTTTGGGGGCGTCACAAGTTTGTATACTCATGAATGATTCCTTTATTTTAGACTCTACAGGAGAAGCAAAATTCAAAGAAGGAAATTGAATGGCTTGAGTTGAAGCCTTGCTTGTACAATCTGCGATGAGCTCTTAAAAAACTGTATGATGTTTGTATTCTATTTATTTTTTTTGGGGCTACCATTTGAATTCTATTTTTGATCCCACTTTTTTCATAAAAAAGGAACCATTTAATTGATTTTTTCTGTTATACCTTGCTTTAATTGATTTTTTACATTTCAAAATCTAGATTGTTATGTGGCAATTAGTTTCTTTATAAAATCTTTCACTTCAGTTTTGTACAAAGATTGTTTGGTGGGTTGTTCTTGATATGACCATGAGGAGGTCTTACCTTTGCTTACCGATGGTGTGATCCTTTTTATGGTTTCCTCTTCTGTTGACTAATCTCATCAAGTTCAGTTTTTACTGGTTATATTTGCTCCTTCAGCTAATTTATCCACAGAAAGCTACTCAACCATCCTTTCAGAACACCCCTCGGGTGTCTACTTTGATTAGGCTAGATTATCAACCTGAGGCATTTACAAGATGGTCACGAGTATTGGTTGGAATCCTT
The DNA here is from genome assembly GCA_016801055.1 of Panax notoginseng. NCBI lineage: Eukaryota > Viridiplantae > Streptophyta > Magnoliopsida > Apiales > Araliaceae > Panax > Panax notoginseng. Next base: position 218,416,653 of record CM029012.1, on the reverse strand, counting down.
AGTTTGATAACACCGTCAAGACCATTGTGAGTGTGTTGTCGACTTTAGGTTATTATCTAACTTTGAAAAAGTTTTCATTTTTTCAGTTTCAAAATGTTTGTTAATGATTTTAGGAGCCATGGTTGCTACATGACTTTGACGAGGATTTCTATGGTGTGGAGTTATGCCTTGCTATCATTGTATCCTCCTTTTCCTTTATAGAAGCAAGTGCATACTCTAGCAGCCCAAGCATATCGCAAAATATGGTTATGAAATTGTTGATATTTGGGCTCTTGACAGAGCTTTTGGTTTTGTGGTTGTTGCATGAACAAGCTACTGAGTTGCTTCTGTCATGACATCAAGGATCATTATACGTTGGCTGACATCTACATTAGGTGAATATAGGAGTTTATTTAGAGTATCAAGGCACTCTAAAGGAGATGTGACAATCAATGCAACCAGAGCTTTTTATCTCTTTTCTTCGATTGATTCTTCTTCCCCTTCTATAGTTGAATCAAAGCAGCGGACCTGTACAAGAATTCTGGACAAATCACCAACTACATATTTAAGTTCATCTGTGGATGCTCGAATAAGCTTTTTAGCAACATTTAGAGCCTTTTCAATCTGCAAGAGAGAGATATACAAGTTACAAGGAGAAATTATTCATCACCAAATGTTGGTCTACAAATTTATCATAATCTTATTTGTGTGTCATTCTTTTATGGCTTACTGAGGACATGCTGATTAATCAAGCATACATGACAATCTTTTTATATTTTAATTTATTAATTATACGTACACATTTATTATTACAAGATTGAATAATTACGCCGCAACGCGCGGGTTTGTATCTAGTATATACTAAATCACAGTTCTTAACACATTAGATTGACATTTGTCATTCTAAAAAATCAACATCTGTCCATTCTAATTAATGCTCCTTATTACTCTTGACAAAAATATCTTTGACAAAAAGGCCCATCTAAAATAACAACTGAGATTGTAAAAAACCTAAATTCAATCCCCAAATCCCCATAAATCTAGAATCATATATTCAAATATAGCAACTATATTTGTTCAAATTCCTTCAAACAGTTTTTAGATTATGATTATCTAATTTAATTGTTATCTCTTAATTTATTAATTATAATCCCCTAAATCACTGCTATAAATCTAAACATTTTTTAGATTCATTTGTTGCTCTTCCTCTTCTGTTTCACTTCCTCTTCTGCTTTATTTATCGAGTTTGGTCCAATATCAATTAAACGACCGTCTCTTCTTTTCTTCTTCTTCTCTTCCTCCTCCTCATCCAAAACCATATTTTTTTATCTCATCCTTAATTAATTTCAATTGCTCCTCCTGTCATCCACTCGCATCCCAAATCTCTTCTTCTCTATATCTGATTTATCCTAAACTTCTTTTGTAGGACAAACGAATAAGAAGTCGATTTGGGGCTTTTTAGGTGGAGCAAATCGAGAAATTACAAACCGTGGAGTTGGGGGATCGATCGATTTTTGTTGCTGATGACGACGATGTTAAGGTACCATCTCCAGCAGAACTACCAAGAGGACAGAGCGGTGGCTGCCTGGAGGACAAATTGTTTAAGATAATATATCTTAACCAATTATGTAAGATAATTTAATTATTATAATTTTATTAAGATATTCAATTTTTAGATATAGTCAATTAAAAATTTGTGGATATCATTATTAAATTAATTAATTGAAATATCATTATTATTAAACGGTATGTGAAAAGCTTTGATTTTTTCAGTTTTGCACTTCATTTTGGTTGATATTTTGAATAACCCATTTGCCAATTAGGTTAAATTTGCTATTTTGTGATGTTTAATGCTTGGATGGTCATGGGTTTGTTGTAAATTTAGCTGCTAGATATACCCCAGATCAGATTAGGAAAATGGAAGAATCAATTCAAATTCGAAAAGCCTCTGAACCCCTTGAGCTTATAAAACTGGTAACATTTTAGGTTTTTGATAATTGGCATTGGTTAAATTTATATTTGATTATCTGAGTTATTTGTTGGATAGCTAACTGATTAAGTGTATATTTGTTGTGGCAAAAGGTGAAACAATTCAAGGATAACTTTTTAATAGAAGAAAAGATGATTGATTTGCCGCAGCCTATGAATCGGAAGATAGCTGATGAGTTCTGCAAAGGTTGAGAGCGTTGAATGCCAGTTCCAATGCAACTGTACAGAAATAGCTGTAATCCTTCATCATGTAAGAGTAAAATGCAGGGTGCATAACGACTAGACCTAGATCAACCATACTATATCTTTGAAGCACAATAAAATGTATTTCCAAGTGAAGCAAAACTTGGAAAAGCCAAGGTAATATCCCTGAACATGATAGAAAAAGTAAAATCTTATTTGGTGTATTATTTATGATTTGGGAGTTCTTAGAGAGGTCAACTCAGCTGTTAACTGAAGTTAGAAGTCGAGGTACAGATCTGCTAGAGATCATACATATTACAAACATGGTGATTTTAATTTTTAAGTGTACTCAGCTGTTTTCTTAATTTTAACATGAACTGTTCCATTTACAGTCAATAAAATCATCATGTCTTCTACATCAGATCAAACTCCTAATTTTGAAAATCTCACAATGGTTCTCAAGAAGGTTTTACCCGACCCTCAGGGTGAGGGTGCTGGTGCTGTTGTTAGGAGAAGCATTGGAAGGTATAAAATTGACAAATTATTGTTTTTTTTCATCACTTTTTTTCTCTTAAATGTGAAAATTTCTTATGGGTTTATTGGGGATTTTAGAAATTTGAGGTGGAGATGGAATTGGGATGTTTGATTGTAGTGTTCTAGACAATTTGGAGTTAAGTTAAATCATAGAACTATAGTTCATAGACTTCTGTTCAGTTTATACCCAACTGCCATAAGAAACCCAAGCAATAAAAGAACTTTTCCATTTTACAGTCAATAAAATCACTGTCTTCTACATCAGATCAAACCCTTAATTTTTAAAATCCCATAATGGTTTTCAAGAAGGTTTTAGCCAAGACTCAGGCCTCAGGAGGGGTGCTGGTGCTGTTGTTAGTAGAAGCATTGGAAGGTATAAAATTGACAGATTATTGTTTTTTTTTAATATCCTTTTTCTCTTAAATGTGAAAATTTCTTATGGGTTTATTTGTGTTTACTCTGTTTTTAAATCATGGGTTTTGTTTTACAACTTCAATTTACCTGGGTGTTGACTATATCCTTTAATGGATTATTTATTTACGTGTATTTATATGTAAGTATTGATTTGGGACGAAGCTCCTATGAATTACAAATTTGTGTTTGAATCGGTTGATAGAATATATATTTTTTGAATTGGAAAAACATCACACCATTTATGAGGCATACCTCTCATTCGTTAAGATAATATCCATTTTTTGAATTCCTTGACCAACTGTTTGTAAGTCAGTTAAGAGAATATCATTGCTTTTTTTTTTACAGAGGTGGAGAAAATGAGGTAAACAAGGCAGATAGCGGGTCTTTTATGACTATTGTTGGGGTAGTACAAGGACTGGGGATGGGTTTGCCTGATTTTAAAAGTAAGAAAAAGGGCAAGCAACAGGTTTCTAAGGAGCCCCACCAACAAGTTGTTGAGAGGGATTGGAGTCCATGGCTGCTTCAACACCTGAGTTTGGTAATGACCCACTGATTGAGGATTGGGCCAAGCAGTTTGAGGAGCTTGCAGGCTCTCAAGTATTTTCATTTGTTTATTTTCCTCAATTTTGGAGATTAGGGTAATGGGTTTTCTTTTGATTCTTTGTATATTTGTGATTTATTGCTTGATCATATATTTTTGTGGTTCAAGTAATTTGAATTGTAAAGTTTGGTATTAGTATTGTGATTGGGTTGAGGCTATCATATTCAAGCTAGTTTTTAGGAGTATAAATTTTTATTTAGTCTATGAGCACTAGAATGAGAAGGTTTCAAATTTGAGATGTTAGTATATCATTACTTTCTCTATTTTTTACTTGAGTTTTATAGCAAGTGGTAATTTACCTAAAGGAATAGCATGTCGCTTAGCTAGATTATATTGTATTTAGGCATGGAGGCCCAAATACCCCTATATATTTAACCCATTATGTAATAATTTGCAATTTTGTACATAAATATCAAAAAAAAAAATCATCTGGGTATTCATTTATTTTGATTTTTTACTTATGAACTCCAATTCTAAGGAAGCAAATCCAAAAGAACACCACAAGACCAAACACGAGTTCTAAAATATAAATATTTTTTTATTATGCTAAATTATGAAAAAAAAATCTTAGAATAATAATTTTAAAAAATAAAAGTATTAATTTATTTGGAAATGGTTTCCTACAGTTACAATTACAACTGCTCTCAACAATAACTTTGGAAACCAAGTTCCTTATTTAAGATCATAGCACACTGTACGGCTAAAACTTCTGAATAGTCCACGTAGAAGCACCAATTAACTTGATCAGTACCAGCTCCAAGGATTTATTCCATTTGCATTTTTAACAAGGATCTCAGTCAACTAATGTTGAAATATCAACAAAAAAATGCAAAATAAGATCAAAATCGAAAAAGATGACAACTTTACTGCTTCAAATTAATTTAATTCATTATCTCATTTTTACTGCGTATCTTGGTTTTTTTAAATATTAGAAACTTCTAAACACAATTAGTACGTTGATCTTTGAGTTTTAATTTAGATTATTTGGATGTTCTGTGTGAAATTTAATCATTGCATTACCATCTTTTTATTATATTTTAATTTATTAATTGTACGTACACATTTATTATTAAAAAATTAAATAATCCCACCGCAACGTGCGAATTTGTATCTAATTATAATTATAAAATTTATCAATATATATAAAATGGGTAAAAATTATTAGAGTACCCTAGTTATTATATATTTTTTTTATAAAATTATCACTAATATTTATCAACCTGACTGACAATCAAAAAATCGCCGATATATATCATTTTCCTTTTATTAGTACCCTTTGTTGATCATTTTCACAAATGTGAATATATCATGTTTACAAAAACAACAATTAAACCGTACGTGGGAATGTATTTATAAAATCATTTTGAAACATAATTCTTTGGTTAATACTCTTTCCGTCTCTTAATATAATACATTTTAGAATTGTGCATAAATATTAAGAAAATAATTATATATCATTAAATATAATATCAAATGTCTATATTATTATTTATTGGATAAAAAATAGTGAGAGAACCAAAGTTATATTTAATATTTGAGGTAATATTAGAAACTAAATAATTAATGCTTACTTAGAATTTTAAAACGTTATATATTAAGGGATAAAAAAACTTCTCTAAAACGTCTTATATTAAGGGACGGAAGGAGTATAATTTTTTTTAAATTCCAGACATAAAAATAATAATTTCTATGTTCCAAATATAAAATTATTATTAATTTTTTAATATCACTAATTTAAAATATATTTAAATTCAAAATATCTATATTTTAAATATAAGATCATTATTAATTTTTTTTTATTTAATTTTCTTTGAAGTTTGAAAGCTAAAAGACACTATAATGTACAAACAAAGTCAAATTAAGCAACTTAGACGCTTTCTTTCAGAATCAGACAAGTTCTAATTAATTTAATGTCTGTTGGCCAAGAAACATCTCATTGCGTCTATCGATGTGTATTAATTAACGGGCCATTGGCACAGAAAGGTACGACATTTCATTACATCTGGATCCTAAGATTTTAATAATAATGGAGTACTAATTAATTTAATTTAAGATTCTTTACATAAATATACAACAATTAAAAAGTAATTACACTATTAGTATATCACCAAAATATATATAAACATAATAACTTTCTCATATTTATTTATAATATTAGTGTAATTAGGATTCCTTAATTTAGGGAATTAGTATAGGATTCAATTCATAATAATAAGGAAACCTAAAATCAAGGAGAAATAATTACTATAAATAATAATTCAAATTCAAATATCTTGGATCTAACAACAAAAATAAATTTAAATTCAAAATAATAATTCAAATTCAAATATTCAAAGTTACCAAACAAATCAAAAACAAAACAAAGAGAAATCATGAACAACCAAAACAAATTATAAAAAAAAAGAAAGCCAGAGTTACCAATCCAGCAAGAACAGATCCAAAACAAATTCGGAGTAGCCGAACAAAGAGGAATCACGAACAACCAAAACAAAACAAATCGAAGAAGAAGAAGAAAAAGAAATCGGAGTTACCAAAACAAATCGAAGAAGAAGAAGTCGAAGTTACCAAACCAGCAAGAACAGATCCAAAACGAATTCGGAGTAGTCGAACAAAGAGAAAATCACGAACAAATTTTTTTTATGAATATTTGGTTACCCACAAAAACTAAAATGGTTACCTTTGTATTAAGTTTTGGCTATCAACTGCACCATATTCAAAATAATTTTATTTTTAAAAGGTTATTAATAAGTAACTAACAACTACATAAATGGAAACTTAGACATGGCATTTCGGATACCATCTGCACGTAACACCTGAAAACTGTTCTTAAATTTTTTTTGTAATTAATTGGTAACCCAATAAAACTGAATTGGTTACCTTTTTATGAAGGTTTGGCTACCAACGTATAAATAACATTTTAAAAATAAAATAATTATAAATATGGTGCAATTGGTAGTCAAACCTTCGTACAAAGGTAACAATTTTAATTTTTATGGATAATGTGACGCCCCCAAAATTAGGTATACATCACCCATCTTAGGTCGCCAGATACATGGTACAGAATTCAAATACAACTTACTAATACAACTGTCGTGTACAATATGACAAAATATAAACTGTGAGTTTGAATACAAATACTGTCTACTAGAAATTATACAAACTCAAAAGGAGTCCTCATTACAATTATTATCACACTATTTTACAGAATAGTGAGGACTACTAATGCTATCCTCTAGGCCATCACTCCGTTCCCCGACTCGTCCCACCTATATTCTCATTTCCTGAAGAGAACCGTGAAGGAAAAGGTGAGCTCAACCAGCCCAGTAAGAAATATTATGACTAAGATAATGCAGAATAAATTATCATTAGTATTCAACAATGTTAAACTGATAAAATACAATAGACATCAAGTTTAACTGCAGCGGATCAAGCAATCCATTAAAAGAGTCAAGTAGAGAATAAAATCTACTATCTTTTATGATTTAAAAGGTTTTTTATGACTTTTATCGCTGGGACTCAACTTAATAAATAATCCACATCATCGAATCACCTCTGCACTACGGCTAATGATATTCTTTAGTATCACGACCAGGAATTATCCATGCACTACAACTAAAGATAATCATGTTTTCATCAACGGTCCTGATCATGCCATAAAACAATTCATCTCTGCACTACGGCCAAAGAGAATCCATAGTCATAATCATACCAAAAACTGTCCATCAATGCACTACGGGTCAATGAGGACTTTTTCACATCATTTGTAATATTACGGTCATGATTACACCGATTAATCCCTGGTCATAATCATACCAAGTCCATCTATGCACTACAGGCCATAGATGACTTTCAACAAAATATAAACATGAGGATGATGACAATGATATAATAATTCAATAAAACAAGTTCAAGAATTAATTTATCCAGGAATTAACAACGTCCAAATTGTCAACATGATATTGCTTTGTAGAGTAAAGTTCAAGAATGCTCAGAAGAATATTTCCACGAAATGATACTGGATGAAGCGCAAATATCAAGGATATTCCACTAATTTCATGGAGTATAGAAATCAAAAATTTAACCAAATGAGTATAATAAAGAATATATGAAATTACAAATGGATTTTTACCAGCCATGCGGTTATCCACGTATACAGATCATTTCTACAATTTAATAAGGAATGAATATAAAGGATCATTCACCATGCATGTGGCAATCCACATAGACAGGTTATTCTAACAGAATAATAAAGAGTGGAATAACAGAAGGATTCACCATACATGCGATAGAGACCGCACAGACAGGTTATTCCCAACAGAATAATAAATACGGAATAATAAATATGGAACCAGGTCAGGTGAAATTCACACCGACAGGATATTCCGACAGAATAATAAATGCGGAATAATAAATGATGGAACCAGGTCAGGTGAAATTCACACCGACAGGATATTCCGACAGAATCGTAAAGAACGGAATAATAAAAGAATTTCACCAAGTATGCGGTACTTCGCATAAACAGGTTATTCCAACATAATAATAAAGAATGGAATAACAGAAGAAGATCGCCAAGTATTGGGTAAACCGCATATACAGGTCATTCCACCAAGTATAGGGTAAACCACGCATACAGGTTATTCCAACAGAATAATAAAGAATGGAATAACATAAGTTCTCTTCATGAATAAGAAAGAATAACACCCCTTACCGTTTTAAAGAAGAACTGAAATAAAGAAGTAGTTAAGTGGCAGAATACTCTTCTTCTTTCTCTCTATAGTTTCTCTCTCTAGAGTTCAGTGAATTCGTAAGAAAATAATGAAGGAATGAGCTTCTATTTATAGAAAAATGGAATGCATAGTAACTAATCCATGAACGGTCCAGATTGATTTACTTTAATCTGACGGTCCATATTTAAAGAAAAATCTTTTAAATAAAATATAATATATTCTATTTATAGAATAACTTTAATAAAGTATTCTGTTTTATATAAAAAGATTTTACTATGCAAAATACTATGCACAATAGAATATAATATATTCTATTTATAGAATAACTTTAATAAAGTATTCTATTTTATATAAAAAGATGTTTCTGTTTTATTATGTTAATAATACGAATAAAACAAAACTTCATTATCGCTAAATAATTCATATTATTAATTGACAATAATTGAATCAAACTGAGTGACTTCTCACATAAGCATCAATACCGTGTGCTACTATGCAACCACACGTATTACTGTACTTTTACTACCGAGTAGTTTAACAGTATCAACGGTAAAACTTCCGCCGTTATTTTTAATAAAATATTTTTGTCGTTTTCTCAATCTGACAATAATTCCGTTGTGGGGTCCACCAATGATTGTACCGTCGTACGAATATTTCTCGTAAATAGTAACTCGTGAATAGTACTTCGACACAAAAAGTGTCCCAAATACTCGAGTGAACAATACTAGAGTGAATTGTAATTTGGGTGAATAGTAATTTGGGTGAATAGTAACCCGTGAATAGTAACTCCGACACAAAAAGTGTCCTAAATACTCGAGTGAACAATACTAGAGTGAATAGTAATTTGGGTGAATAGTAACCTGTGGATAGTAATTCGTGAATAGTAACTCATGAATAGTACTTCGACACAAAAAGTGTCCCAAATACTCGAGTGAACGATACTAGAGTGAATAGTAATTTAGGTGAATAGTAACCCGTGAATAGTAACTCGTGAATAGTGACCATGTATTTTATGACAACTTGTTTACTTTTAAAAAAAATTCACATATCACCCTTAACTTTAACCTTTTATCAATTTAACCATTTACCAAAATAGAAAAATTGAATACTTTTATTTCATAAAATTCGAGGTCTCACAAAAGAAATCACCATGCATGCGATAGACCGCACAGATAGGTTATTCCAACAGAAAAATAAATAATGGAACCAGGTCATGCGTAAACGCACAGACAGGATATTCCAACAGAATAATAATAAAGACGGAACCAGGTCCGGTGTAAAACACACAGACAGGATGTTCCAACAGAATAATAATAAAGACGGAACCAGGTCCGGTGTAAAACACACAGACAGGATGTTCCAACATAATAATAATAAAGACGGAATCAGGTCCGGTGTAAAACACACAGACATGATGTTCCAACAGAATAATAGAAGAATATCACTAAGTATAGGGTAGACCGCGTATACAGGTTATTCCAACAGAATAATAAATAATGGAATAACAGAAGTTCTCTTCATGAATACAAAAGAAATAATACCCTTACGGGTACAACAAATAATATCCCCTACCTTGAAAGGAAGAGTACTGGATATAGGAGTAGTGAAATAGCAGAACACTTTTCTTCTTTCTCTCTATAGTTTCTCTCTCTAGAGTTCAGTGAATTCGTAAGAAAATAATGAAGGAATGAGCTTCTATTTATAGGAAAATAGAATGCATAGTAACTAATCCATGAACGGTCCAAATTGATTTATTTTAATCTGACAGTCCATATTTAAAGAAAAATCTTTTAAATAAAATATAATATATTCTATTTATAGAATAACTTTAATAAAGTATTCTGTTTTATATAAAAAGATGTTTCTGTTTTATTACGTTAATAATACGAATAAAACAAAACTTCATTATCGCTAAATAATTCATATTATTAATTGACAATAATTGAATCAAACTGAGTGACTAATCACGTAAGCCTCAATAATCAATACCGTATGCTACTATGCAACCACACGTATTACTGTATTTTTACTACCGAGTAGTTCAACAGTATCAACGGTAAAACTTCCGCCGTTATTTTTAATAAAATATTTTTGTCGTTTTCTCAATCCGACAATAATTTTGTTGTGGGGTCCACCAATAATTGTGTCGTCGTACGAATATTTCTCGACAAAAATATTATTCCCCGACCAATCGAATATAATACAACAACTTACATACTTTGTAAAATTTATAAATACTACCCACAACTATAACATTATCTCAAATTCACACCATAATATTTAAAAAAATATTTCGAAAAAATTAAATCTTTATTCATAAAATCTGGGGTTTCACAGATAACCAAATAAAAAACTGCACGGTACTATTACTACTACTTATCACTGCTTCCTTCACGGTACTACTACTTTTTCCATAACCCCACCATTGTTCGTAGACGACTATCCATTGTTGGTGAAGTGGAAACCAATTAGTAAATCCACTCCACTCCAGTAGCTAGTACTAATTAACTAATTAAGCAGCCCTCTCAGCAATCAATCAATGCTTCAAAAAATATTATTCCCTAGTTTTTTCCTGCTGCTCCTCCAGTTGGTTTACCTACACTCCACAGGGACACTAATAACAAATTAAAAAGAATATCAATAAATGCTTTCAAAACTCAAACTTACGGAGAATAAAAACGTAATATTACACAGAGAATGAGATTGGTGGGGAGAGATGATCGAGAATGCATAATACAATGGATGGATGAGGTACGTAAAAGCTTAAAAATGGATTAAATATAAACTGACGTTGGAACGAGAGAAGAAAGAGATGGTGCAGTTCGTAGAGAGAAAAAGAAAGAGAGAAGAGATCGGAAGTAGTTAGGACTTATTAATTATTTAATTAAATAAGTAAATCAATCTTAATCTCCTAAATTAAAGAATTCTAATTGCATACTAATTCTCAAAATTAAGGAATTCTAATTGCACTAATTATGTAAATAAAACTTTAAATGCATTAATTGTGTAAATATTTTATGAGTGCACTATTATTATAATTATTTTTAAAAATGTAATAGATTATGTAATTGATCCTTTAATTTATTGTGATAAGTACTCCCTCCGTTCTTAAAAGATTGTCATTTAAGGTTTTGGCACATGGATTAAGAAAGTATTATTTACAGAGTAAAATTTGTTTGAAATTCTATCACTACCCCTTTATGGGAGTTGAAAACTATTAATACAAGGGAGAGAATTTCTTGGGACAATGAGAGAAGGTAGGGGTAATATAGAAAAATAAATAATTTATTCTTCTCGAAAGTTGTAAACGACAAACTTTTTGGGACAAATTTTTTCTTCTAAAACGACAATCTTTTAGGAACGTAGGGAGTAGAATTTAACTTGTTTGCCTAAATATTACTCCCTCCGTTCTTTAATATAGGTCGTTTTAAAGTTGTGCACATGTATTAAGAAAATGATTATAGAGCATTAACTATAATATCAATTGTCTATTTTGCCCTTATATTGGAAGAAGAGATTGTTATTTATTGGATAGAAAATAGTGAGAGAACCAAAGTTACATTTAATACTTAGGGTAATATTAGAAACTAAGCAATTAATGCTTACTTGAAATTTTAAAATGACTTATATTAAGGAACAAAAATATTTCTCTAAAACGACTTATATTAAAGAACGGAAGGAGTACTCCTAACCAGATATAAGCCTGTTGGACGTCGGATCATAAGCCCAATTATTAGATATTTTGGGATTAAGATATCTCTATTACATCTATTCTTCAATTTCTCCTAATTCATATTTAAATTAATATTACTTATAATAACACTTTCAATAATATAAATATTTACGATGAATTTTATTATCTCGTTAATTATTTATAACAAATTATATTATATCGCTAAATGTAATATTTCATCCATTTTGGAAATGGGCTTCGAAGCTTGTATGGCAAGACCGTGAACATTTGGTATAAGTAGGGAAGAGAATAAAAGGTTCAATTACGTAGACAGTTATTCACTAAACATCGACACATAAGTGAACACAGATGCATACGGTTCTAACAAACAAACACACCTCGTAAATAAATTTAAGGGATTAGAATTCTCTTCATTACACTTATCTTTTAATTTTTCTCTTATACATTCAACGAAATAAATATTATATTTAATAATAAAATAAAATTCATCGTAAAAAATTAATTAGCGACACACTAAAATTCATCATAAACAATTGAGTTATTAAAAATATCACTAAAAGTAATTTTTATATCGCTGAATTTGCATAGAGAGAAATTGGAGAATTTGTGTAATGATAGAGATCTTAATTCAAACTTAATTAGCATATGTCCTTTTTTTATATGATAAATTGGGACACGGTAGCACGAAGTGAAATTCACCGTAAAATAATATAGTGCTGATACACGGATGAGAGAGTGATCTCTCCGCCTGCCTGTCACTACTATATTGGTCATGAAATTCAATTCATATAACAGCTCCCGATAAATTGCTATGTTCAAGCTCTAGCTATTTTTTCCACGACTCAACAACACGAGTTAGTGATTCATAAGAGGATCCGCCAGAAACCAATGCCTTTTCTGCACTCTCTTGTAACTCTTTAGCCCTACGCCTCAGGATCTTACCTTCTTCACTTTCCATTACCAACCTCACCACCCTTTCTATCTCCTCCCTCCTTATCACTCTCTCTCCGTCCCTTGCCGCGGGCTTCACCGCCACCCCAACCTCCTCCGTCAGCATCGTTGCATTCATCTTCTGTTCCGCGTATAAAGGCCATGCAATCATTGGCACGCCATGCACCATACTTTCCAACGCTGAATTCCAACCGCAATGAGACAAGAACCCTCCGGTGGCCTCATGACAGAGCACCGCCACTTGTGGGGCCCACGAGGGCACCACTAGCCCCACTCCCTCCGTTCTTCTCACAAACCCCTCCGGCAAATACGCCACCGGATCATTTCCGTCGCTCCCCACGTTGAAAAACGTTGCAAAAGCGCACACGTCGGTGGGTATTTGTGCTACTAGAATAAATCTTTGCTTACTGGCTTCCAAACCCCAAGCCAGCTCACTGAGTTGCTCACTCCTCAAAGTTCCACCACTACCAAGTGCCACAAAAAGAACAGAGTCGCGTGGTTGATTATCCAACCATGACATTATATACGCATCCGATTGGGCCACTAGATCATTATGTTTAACTAATGGTCCAATCGGATAAATAGGAGGTGTAGGAATATTCGTAACAAATGGATCTTGTTTTAGGGCATTAAGCCACGTGGACGTGGATTCTAAGTGTTCCCAAGTGTTTACTAATATTCCAGCTGCCATAGGTAACCTACTCACATGAAGTAAGAACCAGTTGTACTCATTAATCTTCCGGTCTCTAATCTGATCCAGTAAATCATCTATCCGGATAGGTTTACAACCCGGGAGTTGAATCGGTTCGGGTAAATCTATATATTCGCCTTTGACTTCCTGGTCAAGTATTGGAAGGTAAAGTGATAAAGCAAGGACTTGTGTAGTGCTTGTGAAAAAAGTATAGACCGGAATAGAAAGTTCTTGGCAGACCATGAAGGTTTGAGTGACGAAGATATCAATGATTAGGGCTTTGAGCCGGTTCAGGTCAATGAGAATGGACCGTAGCGGTTTAAGGGATTCTTGGCAAATAAGAGAGATGCGGGTCACAATTGGCATGTCATCGGAGATTACGTTGGAGACATCGACCGGCGGGAGATGGATGACATGGAGGTCGGCCGGGAGGGCGGAGAAGTGGAGGAGGTTGTTTTGGGCGGTGGAGGCTTCGGTGGTGATGACGAGGAAGCTGACGTGGAAGTTGTGGATGATGACGAGGCGCTTGGCAAATTCCAAGAGAGGGATGACGTGACCCATGCCGGGGCTTGGGAGGATGGCTACGTGGGGTTTTATGGCTTCATCAACCACAACCTCCATGACTGATTTAAAAAGGATGTATATATAATTATGTTTATATATCTATATATATATATATGTGTGTGTGTGTGTATAAATGGAAAAGTATAGTATAACTTAAATATATATTGTAATGCATGGAAAATGAATGGCAATTCCATATATATAGGTACCAAGCCAAAGGACCTGGCTGCATGTAGTTGAGATTATGATAACCATATTCTTGTTCTCTTCTTTTTATTGAATCAAAGTTGTTTTAGGGATCAGATTCCATGTATAATGTTGGCACACAATTCGATCGCATGTAATTAAGCTTATAGAAACTTATTGCATTTACAACCCACAAAGAGATGCTAAAACAGCAAATGTTGCAACTATTGATCGATACACCAAATGCAAAAAGTTCATATACACTTGCATATGCATATAAGTTTAGGGCATTTGATGTAATATTCTCCAAAATATATTGTTTAAATATGTAATCATTTTTAATTACTCCCTCTATTCTGAAAAAGTCTTATTTAAGTTCATTTGCTATATGTTTTTCCACGGATCAAACAAGGCATATTAAAATTTTAAATTGGTATTACTCATTAAAATTTAAAATGAAATAAATTTTGTGATTAATAGTTTTTGTTATATAATATAGAATTATAATAATTGTATCAACTAAAATTAAATAAATTCACATCAATTTAAAATTTAAAACGACCTCAAAAATCAAAATGTGTTACTAATTTTGGAATAAAGGGAGTATATTGTTAGTTTTAAATTTTAAATCGATACCCGTGTGTGTGTGTGTGTGTGTATATATATTCATTTAAATTCTGAAATAACAAAATTTGTAATAGTAATATTATTTAATTAGGTAGTTTAAAATATTCACTATTAATTTATTCTATTAAATAAGATCAAATGAATTTATATCAGTGTTGAATTTAATTTAACTTTTTTTTGAGTTGACTCAAAATTAATGTCAAAATGAGACTTTTTTTATTTTAGAGCAGATGGAGCAACTTTTTAAAGGTAATTCTTGTAATTAATTTAAATAATAGTACAATTGTACATATTTATAAATTACTCCTACTAAATACTTGCATTATTTGTACACTAATAATAATCATGTTCCAACTTATGCATTGTTTTCTGGATTAAATGCAGAACAAGACGATGAGACATTATGATGTTTACACAGCATATGCCATTTGGTCGTTATACTTGTAGCAAAGTGGCAAAGATGCTGAGGAACAAAGTGAGGAATATAATTACACATCTCTCTCAAGCTCTAGTGGAAAAAAGGAACTTGTTAAACTGACACTGGCCGGGTTGAAGGCTATTTTGGCAAGAACATTTGGTAGGGAATTATGGTAGTTTCATCGTGAAAGTAATTACTCTATATGTTTCGAAATTAAATATACAATTTAATTTTTAAATTCAAACAATTGACTGTATATTAAATTTTAAATTGATATGAATTTACTCAATTTTAATTGATACAATTATTATAATTATACTATATATAAAAGTAGAATACACTTGAGCTTTATTTTTCCCTCCAAAACAAAAACAAACCCCTCCAAAACAAAAAAAAACAATTGACACAAATTTTTCCCAAAATGATCTGATGTACTTTGGGTTAAGTTCAGATGACTACTTGGGGTTTGACCGGTTTTCCACTTAAACACCTGTGGTCCGTAAACCTACATTTAAACTCTCGACCTTTTAAGGTGAAGTGAAAAAGTTACATTTTCCATCCAAATTAACTGTGCGTGTATGTCAGACACCTAAAACGCGTGAGTAGGGGCTGTATCGGTCAAGAACAACGGTAAAATGTCTTAAATACCCATTCTTCTTCCTGTTTGTTGGCTTGTAAGAGCAGATCGAAGCCCTATTTATGGTCTTCCCATTTTAGCTATTTGAGCTCCATCGCATACGAAATTGAAAGCTACTTCTTAAGCTCCAAAAACTGTAGCACATAGTGAGAGAAGGAAAAGGAATCCGGCTGGTAAAGGAGAAAGAATTGAGCAACAACCATTATTTGTAATTTCTGAAGGTAAGTTTTCCAATTCCCTTCCATTCCTTTTTCATTCCATCCTTGTTAAGAAAAGGACTTTCATAGCCGAATGGCTCGATCTGAACTTGAAGGAGGACTGTTTGTCCTTTTAGTTGCTACTGTTGCTACTGTCATAGCCGAATGCTACTGTTATGTATGAAAATTAGGTTCAAGGAGATACGTATGGTTGTGGAGTAATAAGGATGCTGTTATGGGTTGTTATTGTAAACAATGGCTATGAAATTAGTAACCTAAAACTATGCCTATCAACTGTTTGATAAAAGTTCTAAAAGAATTATTTTGACTGAAAACTATATATTAGATTATAGCAAAAAGCAAATTAACCATGGAAATAATATATATACATTTATGGTCTGATATTTGATATTACTCTTCGTGTTGTTTATGTTAATCAGGAGTCATGTCTTCGTCAAGCAATGATGTAGGAAGGATGAATGGTGAGTTGCGCTACATACCTAAGCGATGTAAATGTGGGAAAAAAGCAAGTGTAAGAATTGTTGACTCGAACAAACCATCGAAGGGGAGATTATATTTTGTATGCGATGAGTGTGAGTTTTGGGCATGGTGTTTGCCTTCTACTACAAACTCAAGTGGAATAGTCAGTGGCCCCAATGAAGACAATGACAGAATGGGGACATTGGTTAGTGGAACAAAATGCAAGTGTTCGTGTGAGCTGAATAACATACCAAGTAGGATGATAGTTGTTGAAAGTAATGTGAAGATGATAATTGTTGTTGGACTTGTGTTGTACTGCATGTCAGTTATGATGTATTTTATTAGTAACAAATGAATGTATAAACTAATAGTAGTTTAGGAGACCTACCAACTATGATGTAATGTTTAATGTTCAATGTTTAATGGTAATGTGCAATGTTTAATTTCAATGTTTAATGTTCAATGTTCAATGTTTAATGGAATGTATAAACTGTCAATGTATAAACTGTTGGACAAGGTGTGAAATATTGCAAAGCTGATTCAAACAGTTAACTGACAAAAATTATGCCCAAAAACTACCCATTCAAACATTAAAGAGTTACATTCCAAGTCTGTTACATAATATCCAACTATAAAACATAGTCCAAAAACTTGTCATTGAAACATTGTCCAAAAACTATCTTGTTTGATAAAGTATACACAATCACACTTGTCAAAAATAGTTAACTGACAAAAATTATACATTCAAACATTAAAGCCTTAATCCCCCCAATCCCCCTTTTTTGGTGATTTGCTTTTCTAGCTCTTTATGGCTCCCATCTTTATGTTCTTCCTCGTAGGTTGTGAGCTTGAAACAGACTGATTACTCCACATATTTGACAAAGTTGGCGTGGGATTAGGTTGAGAGCTTGATTTGGGTTGGTGTGGTATTTCTGAAGTAGTTGTAGTATTAGCAGTCCCTTGACTTGACTGTCCTTTAGTCAGGAAATTTTGTGGCATGGGATTTGGCTGAAAAGGAATGCACAAGTTTAGTAGTCCAATACAAATAAATAACCAAAAACAGTTTACAGTTGACAACCATTAAAATGTACCTTAGCAGGATGTCTTGTAGGAATGTCTGACTGTGTTGATTGTACAGTTGACTCCTTGTTATTTGTCTGAAAATCAAAACATGTTAAACTGTTATAAATAAGAGTTAAAAATACAGTTGGAATGTATGAAAAATATAAAGAATATACCTTGTTCATTCTTGATTTAGGATGAAAAGGCAATGTACATGCCCTGCTGTTATGCCCTAGTGTTAAACACCTTGCACATGTCACAGTGCCACCTTTTCTTGTTTGTTTATGTTGGTTTTTTGGTTCATCTACAGCCTTTCTTCTGAGTTTCCTTGGTCTGCCACAGGGCTTATGATAGAGTGGAGGCTGAATCTTAGCAAAATTGGAGTGAACCCATTCATGGTGACTTGGCACAGGCTTTATGATGAAGTTGTATGTTTTCAAGTATACATCCTTGCTATAGCACTGATGGCAATAAGTCTCTGGCTGCTCCCTATTTGCCCATATTGTAGACACAGCATGTCTGCATGGAATCCCACTAAGCTGCCACAATTTACAACCACAAGTCCAATCATTCAAATTCACAACCCATGTTCTGTTATCAACTTCTACTTCAAATTCCCCAGGCCCAGACTTCAAAGAAGTGCATCCCCTACAAACTTTCTTAATCATTTCCAATTTTTTCTGAATTCTAGGCCCAAGTGACCCCACATACTTGTTCATGCCTTCCCTTTGTACCTGAAACCTAACCATTAATTTCTTTCTTATCCACTCTAACATGTTTATTATACCTTTATCCCTTGCCTCCAGGATGTAATTATTCCATAACTCATTCATGTTGTTCACTACTACATCACATTTACAGTGGTTGGAAAAATGAGACCTGGCCCAAAATTTTGGGCCAACAGCCATTAACCACTTAGCTGCTTGTGCATTAACTTTATGCACCTCATTCATGGCTGCTTCAAATGAGAACATGTCACCACAACTGGCTGCATTCCAGAACAAATCCCTAAGCAGCTTCCCCCTAAACTTAATTTTAAAGTTGTTGTACAAATGCTTTAAACAAAATCTGTGTTCATTGTTGGGTAACATTGTATTGAACACCTCTACTAGCCCCTTCTGCCTATCAGAAATGAAAACATAACTTCTTGTTTCATTTTCACCTATATCATCTAGAAGCTGAGTAAGAAACCACTGCCAACTATCTTTACATTCACATTCAACAACAGCAACTGCAATGGAAAATATGTTGTCATTAGCATCTCTTCCTATAGCACTCAGTAGCTGCCCTCCAAAAACCCTCTTTAAAAACACCCATCTAGGCCTATAATAGGTCTACACCCAACTAGAAACCCATATTTGGAAGCAGCAAGCCTCATATAAAGCCTCTGAAAAACAGGTAGTGAACCAGGCCTGTGATCTAGACCTTCACTACAAAATTTGAAGACTGTTCCAGGGTTAAATTGTTTGACTGTCTCCACATAATCCATCAGCCTGTTATACTGCTCTCCTACATCACCTTGCATATGTATTAAAACCTTTCTTTTTGCTCTATATAGGGATGATTTACTTAGAGTAGAGTTACAGTCTTTTTGTGCCTCCTTTTTCCATGCCTGCAAATCCCACTTAGGATTATCTCTCAAGTCATGCATATATTTTTTGGCCAAGTATCTACTGTCAACAAGATGATTCTTATCCTATCCAGCACATGTATGGTCCCCCCCCCCCAAAGATTTTATCTTCAAAGTTTGTTCACCCTGTTTGACTGATGCATGAATCCTCTATTTACAGTTTTCAGCTTTACACTTGGCAGTTATTCTTTTTCTGTCATTTTGAATATACTTTATATCAAACCCCCCTTTAACAGAAAATTCAACTAATGCTTGTCTAAAAATTTCATGATTTGCAAATTCCATTTCAATCTCAAATTCTATCTTACCCATATCAGTTGCTTCATTAAACTCCATACATCCATCCCCTTCTAAATTGTCCTCATCATCTGACAGAACAAACTTCCTCCTTAATGCATCTTTCCCTTCTCCATCATCATCATCACTCCACCAATCCTCTACAAATACATCATTCATGTTCACATTTGGTTCATCTGTTTTTTTTGGACCTTCTTCGAATATATCATCATCCCCAGGCCCCTCTAGATCCTCATCCATCCATGGTGGATGCTCTGTTTCTTCCCCATTATCATTATCAGCTTGTTTTTTACTGTTTTCCTTTGTATGTTTTGTTTACCTTTTCCCTTGTCTGTTTTTTTGTGCTGCCCTTTATCTGTTTCTTTTTGCTTCCCTTTATCAGTAGTACCACTTTGGTTAATGTTATCAGTTGTTTCACTTTGAAGTCCAAAGTCTTTTTCATTTTCACTTTGGTTTATGTTATCAGTTGTCAAACCACAAATATACCTAATGTTATCATTTTCAACTTCTTCTGGCCTAACAACTTGTATGGGACCCTTCATTTCTTGTCCATACATATGCACCTCCTCACTCTCAGCATTAACTAAAAAATCAACCATATCAATGACATCTTTGTCATTTTGCATTAATAATGCCCCACCCTTCCAAATTTCATATCCAGGTACAAGATAATAAATATTCAAATTTGAAACTGGGCATAAAGTAGAGTAGTATTCATGTATACTAAGCAAAGAAAGGTAATCCAACCCAACAATGTCTACTATTTCTTCACTACCCCCAACATACTTATGTACTGGATCTTTAACAAACTTCCCACCATAATGAAAAATAATTCTGACAGACATTCTGCATTAAAGAAATGAAGGAGAAATGTTTGAATAACATACAATACTTTATAACGAGTATCACAAAAAGGGGACCAATATCAGTGGCAGACAAAGGGCAGACACAGGGGGACAAAAATTGAATTAAAGAAAGGGGAACCATAGTAGTGAGCATACTTTATCCAGCACCAAATATACTAACTAATTCATCCACAAAACATGCATGCATATACAACAAACAACTCACAATTAAAAACACAGAACATATCATATCTATCAGAAAAGGAGAAATGTGACGCCCCCAAAATAGGTATACAACACCCATTCTGAGTCGCCAAATACATGGTACAGAAAACAAACTACAACTTCAATAATACAATTGTCGTGCAAAATACGACAACACATATTGTGAGTTTAAATACAAATATTGTCTTCTGGACAATATCCACACTCAAATAAATCCTCATTACAATTATTCAAACACTATTTTACAGAAATAGTGAGGACTGCTAAAACATCTTTCTAGAACCATCACTCCATACCCCGACTAGATCCTGCTATGTTCTCACCTCCTGAGAAGAAAAATGGAACAAAAAGGAAAAGGGTGAGCTCAACTAGCCCAATAAAGAATATTATGACTAAAATAATATACAACAAATTACCGTTAGTCTTCAACAGGGAAAAATCTGATAGAATATAATCGACAACAAGTTTTAGATCAACAACTGCAGCGGAAACAGCAAACCATTAGAAGAGTCAAGTAGAGAAAAAATTCTACTATCTTCTAAGATTTAAAAGTTCATCATCAATATTTTATCCTTGTAACATCAATTAATAATCATCTTTATCCAAATATTCATCTTTGCACTACAGGACAAAGATATTCATTTGTATCACCTGTCAGTCATGTTCATCTCAACACATGTTCATCTTTGCACTACAGGCCAAAGATATTCATTAAGTAATCATACATCTTTGCACTACAGGCCAAAGATATTCAGTAATATCATCATTTAGGACTGAGGATGATGAAAAATATCTTAAAGAGAACGAATCCAGTGAGACAGAAGGACAAATAATAGGGATTCATATAACATTTTATTCAAGATCAATAATACTTCATAATAATCAATTGTGAAGCAGAATTCAAAAATAAAGATCAAAACATGGATACAATCAAAGATAGTAACCATAATAGACATCTTGGACAAAAAGAGAAAATTTTATTTTTCGGTGAATAGTGCCGTATTCATGAATAGTGCCGTATACGTGAATAGTGCCGTATACGTGAATAGTAACCCCGACACAAAAAATTCTAAATTTGATAAAAACTCATATCAATATTTCAGCATAATGATATTAAAAAAAATAATATCATTAAGAAGAAAATAATATCCCTTACCTCAAGATATCAGTACTTCTGGTCGGAATACCGGTATAAGGCTGAAAGAAACTTGCTCTGATGAATAGAAACTCTCAAAGTATCTAAATACTCACAAAATACACTCAATAATCTAGAGAGAGAAAGAGAGAAAACTTATTTCTGGTGTGATTTTCAATTCTAACTTAGCCCTCTATTTATAGGAAAATTTTAGTAGGTTTGACCTGCAACCTGATGGCTTTACCTGCTACTATTCCCACCCACCACATTTGAAATATAATTCAGCACATTTCTTCACCAACCACAAGTGGGGCCCACCAATTCTAGAATTTTCCACCAAAATGATAAACTCTGAAAATTCAACAATTTCTGAACCAGTCATCTCGTAAAATTCATAATAAATCATACGTTCATTTTTAACGGTTCAAAATTTGTGGACATATACTCAACTTATATATGTATAACATATCCAAAAATTACCACGATCCAACGGTCGGATTAAAAATTATAACCCCCGCAAAATATCTCAAAAGCCCTGATTTTTAATACCTCCATTCCGACAAAAATACTGATAAAAACCTCAACATTAACTCCTTCATTTTTAACCACAAAAATATATTCCTCATTTATATCCACATAAAATAAATATTTCCTTATCATATGAATCAATAATTAATTATTCACAAATAATATTACAGAATCACATTTATGACAACCAGATCGTTCTCAGGAAAGAGGGGGCTTTCTAATAAGGATTTCTCCTTACTGGCGCGCAATTAGATGACCAAACCTCTCCTTAGACAGAACTTTCTAGACATTGCCAATAATGTTATCTAATAATATTATTCAAATAATATAAATTATTGATCTGATAATGGAAAATATTGTGCAGCAATAATTATTGAAACAATAATAATATAAAATATCAACGCAACAATTATTGAATCAATAAAATAAAATATTAAACAATAACTACTGTAACAATTATTGAGTAGTGCCTTCTTACGTAAGAATCAATAATTGGTGCAATACCGTGTGCTACTGTATTTTAACCACTGGGTATTCCAACAGTATTAACGGTAACAACTACGCCGTTATTTATAAACAACTTATACTTGTCATTTTTTTCATCCAATTGCTTTCCGTTATGGGGCCCAAACAAGGCTGCGCCGTCGTACAAAAATTCCCCGACAGCAAGAATATTCCACGACCAAACGAATATTCCCCGACAAAATGAATATTTTATAACCACTTGCTTATTTTGCAAAATTTGCACATTTCACCCATAACCAAAGTATTATATCAAATTAACCCCTTATTATTCACAATAATATTTAGAGAAAATTTGATTTTATTCATTAATAAGTTGGGGTCTTACAACCTCCCCTCCTTATGAAATTTCGTCCTCGAAATTGACGTACGTACCTGATGTTTCAAAAAGGTGAGGATACCTCGCTTTCATTTCTGATTCTAACTCCCAGGTCATTTCTTCAATAGCATGGTTTCTCCACAAAACCTTAACTTGTGGTATAACCTTCGTGCGTAGGACATGCTCTTTCCTATCCAAGATCTTAACAGGTACCTCCTCGTACGTTAAATCTTCAGCTATCTCGTCTGGTTCTAACTCAATAATGTGGTTCGGGTCTTTAACATATTTACGAAGCATAGATATGTGAAAAATATTATGAACACGAGACATGCTTGGAGGTAATGCGAGTCTATATGCCACATTTTCTATTCGCTCAAGAATCTCAAATGGACCAACAAATCTTGGATTGAGCTTTCCTCTTTTCTCAAATCTTGTAACTCCCTTCCATGGTGCAACACGTAATAATACATGATCCCCAATATTAAATTCCACGTCCTTCCGATGAAGATCCGCATAACTCTTTTGTCAATCCTGTGCCGTTTGTATACGTTGTCGAATCGTTTGAATCTTCTCTGTAGTAATGCGTACCAACTCTGGTCCCAATAATATTGCTTCACCCACCTCGTCCCAGCATACTGGAGAACGACATTTTCTTCCATACAACGCCTCGAATGGAGCCACACCTATGCTCGCCTGATAACTGTTGTTGTAGGAGAATTCCACCAATGGTAGGTACTTATCCCAACTCCCTTTGAGATCTAGGACACAAAGTCTTAATAGATCTTCAAGAGTTTGAATAGTCCTCTCTGATTGTCCGTCCGTTTGAGGATGGTATGCCGAACTGAATCGTAAATCCGTGCCCATAGCTTTCTGCAAGCTAACCCAAATTGTGAAGTGAATCTTGGGTCACGATCCGAAACTATGGATACTGGCATGCCATGCAATCTCACAATCTCGTTCACGTACATACTAGCAAGACGTTCAAGGGAATAAGTCTCACGTATCAGCAAGAAATGAGCGGACTTGGTTAATCTATTAACAATAACCCAAATCGCATCTATACCTTGAGAAATCTTGGGAAGACCCGTAACAAAATCCATAGTAATGTGTTCTCACTTCCATTTTGGAATCTCAAGTGGTTTCAATGGACCCTTTGTGTGACGCCCCTAAAATTAGGTATACATCACCCATCTTGGGTCGTCAGATACATAGTACAGAATATAAATACAACTTACTAATACAACTGTCGTGTACAATACGACAAAACATAAACTGTGAGTTTAAATACAAATATTATCTTCTAGAGAGTATTCATACTCAAAAGGAGTCCTCATTACATTTATTAACACACTATTACATAGAATAGTGAGGACTACTAACTAATACTATCATTCGAACCATCACTCCGTTCCCCGACTTGCCCCAGCTACGTTCTCATTTCTTGAAGAGAACAGTGAAAGAAAGGGTGAGCTCAACTAGCCTAGTAAGAAATATTATGACTAAGATAATGCAGAATAAATTATCATTAGCCTTCAACAATGTTAAACTGATAAAATATAATAGACATCAAGTTTAACTACAGTGGAACAAGCAATCCATTAAAAGAGTCAAGTAGAAAATAAACTCTACTATCTTTTATGATTTAAAAGGTTTTTCAACACTGTTATCGCTGTGACTCAGCTTAACAAAATAATTCACATCATCGAATCACCCCTGCACTACGACCAAGGATATTCGTGTATTCATTAATGGTCATAATCATGCCAACAACTGTCCATCAATGCACTACGTGCCAATGATGACTTTTACCACATCATTTGTAACATTACGGTCATGATTATACCGAATAATCCCTGGTCATAATCATACCAAGTCCATCTATGCACTACATGCCACAGATGACTTTTAACATTTTATAAACATGAGGATGATGACAATGATATAAGAATTCAATAAAACAAGTTCAAGAATTAATTTATCCAAGAATTAATAACGTCCAAATTGTCAACATGATATTGCTTTGTGGAGTAAAATTCAAGAATGCTTAGAAGAATATTTTCATGAAAAGATACTGGATAAAACGCAATTATCAATGATATTCCACAAATTTCATGGAGTATAGAAGTCAAAACTTAACCAACTGAGTACAATAAAGAATGGAATAACAAAAGAAATCACCATGCATGCGATAGACCGCATAAACAGGTTATTCCAATAAAATAATAAATAATGGAACCAGGTCCTGCATAAACGCACAGACAGGATATTCCGACAGAATAATAAATAATAGAACCAGGTCCGGCGTAAACGCACAGACAGGATATTCCGACAGAATAATAAATAATGGAACCAGGTCCGGTGTAAAACACACAGACAGGATGTTCCAATAGAATAATAACAAGACAGAACCAGGTACGGTGTAAAACACACAGACAGGATGTTCCAACAGAATAATAACAAAAACGGAACCAGGTCCGGTGTAAAACACACAGACAGGATGTTCCAACAGAATAATAGAAGAATGTCACCAAGTATAGGGTAGACCGCGTATACTGGTTATTCCAACAGAATAATAAAGAATGGAATAACAGAAGTTCTCTTCATGAATATAAAAGAAATAATATTCCCTACCGTTTTAAAGAAGAGCTGAAATAAGGAAGTAGTTAAGTAGCAGAATACTCTTCTTCTCTCTCTCTATAGTTTCTCTCTATAGTTTCTCTCTCTAGAGTTCAGTGAATTCGTAAGAAATAATGAAGGAATGAGCTGCTATTTATAGAAAAATAGAATGCATAGTAACTAATCCATGAACGGTCCAGATTGATTACTTTAATTTGACGGTCCATAATTAAAGAAAAATCTTTTAAATAAAATATAATATATTCTATTTATAGAATAACTTTAATAAAGTATTCTGTTTTATATAAAAAGATGTTTCTGTTTTATTACGTTAATAATACGAATAAAACAAAACGTCATTATCGCTAAATAATTCATATTATTAACTGACAATAAATGAATCAAACGGAGTGACTTCTCACATAAGCATTAATAATCAATACCGTATGCTACAATGCAACCACACGTATTACTGTACTTTTACTACCGAGTAGTTCAACAGTAACAATGGTAAAACTTCCGCCGTTATTTTTAATAGAATATTTTTGTCGTTTTCTCAATTCGATAATAATTCTGTTGTGGGGTCCACCAATGATTGTGTCGCTGTACGAATATTCCCTGTTAAAACGAATATTCCCCGACCAATTGAATATTATATAACAACTTGCGTACTTTGCAAAATTTATAAATATTACCCACAACTATAACATTATATCAAATTAACTCCATAATATTCAAAAATGATATTTATAGAAAATTCATCTTTATTTATAAAAGTTGGGGTCTTACAACCTCCCCTTCTTATGAAATTTCGCCCTCGAAATTAGGGTACGTACCTGGTATGTCGAAGAGATAAGGATATCTTGATTTCATTTCAGATTCTAACTCCCAAGTCATTTCCTCAATATCGTGGTTTCTCCACAAAACTTTGACTTGAGGTATAACCTTGGAGCGTAGAATATGTTCCTTCTTATCCAAGATTTGAACAGGAACTTCTTCATACGTCAAATCCTCCGCTATTTCGTCCGGTTCTAACTCAATAATGTGGTTCGGGTCTTCCACATATTTGCGTAACATGGATATGTGAAAAACGTTATGAACACGAGACATACTTGGCGGTAAAGCGAGTCTATAAGCCACAGTTCCTACTCGATCGAGGATTAAAAATGGACCGATGAATCGAGGATTGAGCTTTCCTCTCTTTCCAAATCTCGTAACTCCTTTCCATGGAGCAACACGTAAGAACACATGATCTCCTACATCAAATTCCACGTCCTTTCGATGAAGATCAGCATAACTCTTTTGTCGATCTTGTGAGGTTTTTATACGTTGTCGGATCGTTTGAATCTTTTCTGTAGTCATACGTACTAACTCCGGTCCCAACAACGTTGCTTCACCCACCTCATCCCAGCATACTGGAGAACGACATTTTCTTCCATACAATGCTTCGAATGGAGCCATGCCAATACTTGCTTGATAACTGTTGTTGTAGGAAAACTCCACCAATGGTAAGAACTTGTCCCAACTTCCCTTGAAGTCAAAGACACAGAGTCTTAATAGATCTTCAAGAGTTTGAATAGTCCTCTCTGATTGTCCGTCCGTCTGAGGATGATATGCTGAACTAAATCGTAAATCCGTGCCCATAGCTTTTTGTAAACTAACCCAAAATCGTGAAGTGAATCTTGGGTCTCGGTCAGAAACTATGGATACTGGCATACCATGCAGTCTTACAATCTCGTTTATGTACATACGAGCAAGACGTTCAAGTGTATAAGTTTCTCGTATCGGTAAGAAATGAGCAGACTTGGTCAATCTATCAACAATGACCCAAATCGCATCAATACCTTGAGAAACCCTAGGAAGACCGGTAACGAAATCCATGGTAATGTGCTCCCACTTCCATTCTGGAATTTCAAGTGGTTGCAATGGACCTTTTGGTACTTGATGCTCCGCTTTGACTCGTTGACAAGTTAGACACCTTGAGATAAACAACGCTATCTCTCTCTTCATATTGCTCCACCAAAATGTATGACGAAGATCATGATACATTTTGGTACTTCCAGGATGGATTGCAAATGGTGTGTTGTGCGCCTCCATCATGATTTCATACTTTAAATCAGGGTTGTTAGGAACACAAAGTCTGGAGTTGACTCGAAGTATTCCTTCTTCATCGATTCTTGCTTCCGGCATAGCACCTTCTTGCACTTTCTTCCTTATACGCATCAGCTCCAGGTCTGTAGCTTGAGCAGCTTTAACTTTATCGATTAAAGTCGGTTCTACTCGTATATTCGCCATCATCACATGGGTCCCTGGAGTCTTTAACTCTATCTCCATCCTTTGCAAATCACACAAAATGGGCCTTTGTGTTGACAATATCGCACTCGTACTTGCATATGATCTTCTACTCAATGCGTCAGCTACCACGTTTGCTTTTCCAGGATGGTATTGAATGGTATGATCATAATCTTTCAACAGTTCAAGCCAACGTCGTTGTCGCATGTTAAGTTCCTTTTGAGTGAAGAAATATTTGAGGCTTTTATGATCCGTAAAGATCTCCACCTTCTCCCCATACAAGTAATGCCTCCAAATTTTAAGTGCAAAGACAACAGCTGCCAACTCTAGATCATGAGTAGGATAATTCCTCTCATATTCCTTGAGTTGTCTTGATGCATAGGCTATGACTTTTCCATGTTGTATGAGAACACATCCCAACCCTTTGCTCGAAGCATCACTGTAGATGACAAATCCCTCCGAGCCAGATGGTATTGTTAGAACAGGTGCTGAAATGAGTCTCCTATTATGTTCTTGAAAACTCTGCTCACATTCTTCGCTCCAACCGAACTTTGTATCTTTCCGAGTCAGCTGAGTTAATGGAGTAGCGATTCGAGAAAATCCTTCCACGAATCTCCGATAATAACCAGCCAAACCAAGAAAGCTACGTACTTCGGTCACTGATTTAGGTTGCTCCCAGCTTTGAATAGCTTCAATCTTTGCCGGGTCAACCGATATTCCACGACTTGATACTACGTGCCCAAGGAATGCTAACTCTTCCAGCCAGAACTCGCATTTCTTCAACTTGGCATAAAGTTTGTATTCACGAAGCTTTTGGAGTACCAACCTCAAGTGTTGCTCATGATCTTCACGGCTTTTGGAATAAACAAGGATGTCATTGATAAAGACAACCACAAAGTGATCCAAATATTCCTTGAATACCCTGTTCATCATATCCATGAAGGCAGCAGGAGCATTAGTCAATCCAAAAGACATAACTAAGAATTCATAATGCTCATACTGAGTTCTGAAGGCAATCTTTAGAATATCCTCAGTTCTAACCTTCAGCTGATGATATCCAGAACGAAGATAGATCTTTGAAAAGAATTGTGCTCCTTGCAACTGGTCAAACAGGTCATCAATACGTGACAATGGGTACCTATTTTTGATGGTGACATGATTCAACTCCCGATAATCAATACAAAGTTGTATACTCCCATCTTTCTTCTTCACGAACAGAACAGGAGCACCTCAAGGAGAAGTACTAGGACGAATAAAACCAATGTCTAACAATTCCTGTAGTTGGGTCTTTAACTCCTGAAGTTCAATAGGAGCCATTCGATATGGGGCTTTGGAAATGGGTTTTGTACCGGGTTCAAGGTCGATACAAAATTCAATTTCACATTCTGGGGGTAGGCCAGGAAGTTCTTCGGGAAATACGTCAGGAAATTTATTAACAACAGAAATATCATTCAAAGCTGACGTATTTTTGTTTAGATCTGTGACATGAGCTAAGAAAGCTTGACATCCGTTTTTCAATAAACGAATAGCTTTATGGCTTGAGATGACAGCTATTGATTTTAATGGTTTGGTTGCTTGAATTCGCATAATAGGTCGATTAGGAATATGAAAGCTAACAACCTTACGAAAACAATCAATTTTTGCATGATAAGTAGTTAACCAATCAATCCCTAGAATCACGTCAAATGCAAGTATTTTTAATGAAATAAGTTCGACAGGTAATGTGTGGGTACCAACTTGAACCAAACAAGACTTATAAACCGTGGATGTAATGAAGGTTTCTCCCAATGGAGTTTCAACTGCTAAGTCAAAGTCTAATTTCTCCGGAATCAAATTTAATCGATGAGCGCAAGTAGGAGAAATAAAAGAATGGGTAGAACCGGTATCAAATAAAGTATAGACTTCGTTAGAGTTTATGATAAGCTTACCCGTGATGACCTCATTCGGGTTCCTTGCTCTCTGGGAGTTCACAACAAACGCTCTCCCTTGCACAACCAGTTTTGACTTTTTTGGGACGGCCTTTGGTGCCTCCATCCTAGCTGAATTTGTCTTCGGTAAACGACAAAATCGGGCTAAATGACCTTCTCTTCCATAATTATAACATGCTTTGGATGGCATCGCGCAGTTTGGACTGATGTACCCCTCCCCTCCGCATTTGAAACATATGATAGGTGGTCGTTCTCCTTCCATAACGACAGGTGCTGGTGCTGACGTCTTTCCATCATTATTGAATCTCCTCTTCTTGAAATGCCCATTCTTATTATTTTGGTCCTGATTACCACCGAAGTGGTTACCATTTCTGGCCTGTTGATTCCCTCCACGCTTGTTGTCACCGCTTCGATGACTGCTTTCACTGATATTATCATTTTTCCGGCTGCTCTCTTTTGGTTGCGTTGTCTCGTTATCGCGCTCCACCAACTGAGCCCTATTTACAACATCTGAATACAAACATAGTTTATGAGAAACAAGGTGTTGACGTATCTCCGGCTTCAAACCTCTTAAAAACATCCGCGTCATTCTTTCTTCATTATCCACCAGGTGGGACGCAAACCGGGATAACTCCGTAAATTTTGCCTCGTACTGCGACACGGTCATATTATTCTGCTCCAATTTGATGAACTCCACCTCCTTCAAGTGACGAATACTCTCGGGAAAGTATTTGTCGTTAAACAGCTCTTGGAACTTCTCCCAAGACATCTTCAGTACGGCAGGTTGAGTACGTTTTATTGATTCCCACCAGTAATCTGCCTCTCCTCGCAACATAAAGGCGGCAAAGGGAACCTTTTGCTCCTCGGAGCAACCCAAGACATCAAATATGTGACACCCCCAAATCCGAGTACTTCGATTCCACGGGATTTGGTGTTCACTATACAAGCATCATCTATCTATCTACCCATAAATAATATCAAACCATACAATAGATAGAAATCATAATAAAATCTCTTCCCTTAAGGGTTACATCAACTGAATCATAAATAAATCCCAGGTTACTCTAACTTTAAAATATCTGTGCGGAATTCTAAACAAATAAGTCTTAACATCAACATAACTCAAGTCTTAAATAAATACATCAGTTAATAAATAACAGTTCTTCATCATTTGCTAGCTTTGCCCTTGCCCTTACTAGTGGAGGGTTCATCGCTTCTTTCATTCTTAACTGCAATGTTATTATTAAGCAAGAGTGAGCACAAATGCCCACAAGTATAAAAAATGAAATAACAGTATAATAACATGCGAATAATCAACGACATCTGAATAAAGCTCAACTTTTGAATCAAGAATAAATAACATGAATCAAAAGAATACTGAGAGTCATAAGACCTTGAACTATGTCCTAGGTTAACAAGGGTTATACTTGAAACCTTTAACAGTCATAAGACTATGGACCTTCTTCTTGTACTTAGGGGGATCAGCCCTTAGTACCATACTGTGCACAATATCTTAACGCTAACGCATAAGTGAATCCCTTTTTCAGGGTTGTTCATCTCAGTTTGACATTTGAGTCCGCACCAAAGAAAGTTTGGTTTGGATAATTCAATAAGGGTTCTGAAATTTAGAACGTTCATCAACTAAGGACTAGCTGAATCATTAAGATTCACTAGTCTAAAAAGGTTCAACAATAATGATATTCGATTTGAATAATAATCTCAAATGTATACAATAGAACAATTATTGTATAATTGAATCATGCTTTGAAAGATAATCAATCTTTAGTATAATACTTGAACTTGAATAATAGTATAAGTTTAAATAAATTGCTCAATGTAAAAGTAGAGTTAAGAAACTTGCTCAATTTAAGAGTTTAAGTTTAGGAAACTTGCCTCGTGCGTAGATTACACTTTAACTAAGCACGTTCTTTGATTTAAATCCTACATACCATTCACATTTACAATACCAGTTAATTACAACTTAACTAATCAACATAAACCCATTCTCTTTGTCTACTTTGATTATTGACTATACTTAATCAATTTACCACTTTGTAACACAATTTGCACTTCATGAATTATCAAGCTAATTATGTATCTAATAATTCAATTCACATGTAATATGTTATTTACATGTTAAACAACTATGTTAATATCACATTATATCTATAACATGTTTACTTGTTCATTACATTAATCCACTAACACATTGATAGTCTTAAACATTTTTTTAAAAAAATTATATTTCTGAGTTTTCTGGGGAGTGGCGCTGCGGCGCCACTATTACACGTGACCTTCGCGCTGCGGCGCGGTGGCGCTGCGGCTCGAATCTTGGCGCGGTGGCCCTGCGGCGCGGGACTTCAGTTCTGAAGTTGGCGCCGCGGCGCGAGACCTCAGAAACTGTTTCCCAAATCGTGATGAACACAGAGTTCGGCGATTTACACATTTTATGATCACTAAACTCACTAATTTAACGCACCCACATGTTAATACTTCCATATAATCATTACCCAACATCTGTAGAGTAGTTTTAACCAATTAAAACACATAATCACATAATTAAAACATGTGAATTCACTGACTTTGATGTTCTTGGTGGTTTTTGAATATAAAATATATAATTTAACACTACGGATTCGTTATAACACCGAATCCGTTTGTTTAAGGCTTAATCTCTTCGTGTTAACGTACATAACAACTTACAAGTGTAAAATTTAGGGATAATATATGATCAATACCTAAAATCTCACGTATAAGGCCTTAAGGCCAAACCCAAACTCTGTTATTATGTAAAACATATATACGACATATTTTTTTTTCATGACACTGACGACATGGTTTACACAATATATATAACTAAACACGATTTGATACATATTAACCCATACATAAAATTATAATCATCTCATATCTCCCAAATACAGAGATTTACAAAAAATATGAAAGCCAATTTATGAAAACTAAAAAAGGACGTAACTTGAAATTGGGTTGGAGAGAATTACCCAGAGTAGATTAGTAGTGTTGAAACCTTCCCCAATTTCTTCTTAACTCTCAAAATCTCTGAACTCTCAAGTTTTCTCTCTGATATGCTATTCTAGACTTAGGCAATAATGACAGCAAAAGAAAAAGAAAGCGTATTTGTTAAGAATAACAGAGAACTGACGTGCGTCAATGCCAGTTAACCCAGTCATGGTTAACTGGTGGTAACTTCCACTAAGGCCATGTTTGGCTAGCTAAAAATAGGTTTTAAAAATTATTTAATTTAATAAAGCTATATTATATAGTTTAAATAATGTCACATCCATATAAAATAAATCAATATTTTATTTAATTTACTTTAAATTAAATATAATAATTTCTCAATAATGCACATAGTCACATAATTAAATTTCTCTTTAATAAATAATAACAATTTATTAAATCTCTAATTAATAATTACATTAATTAGATAACATCATGCTTGATTAAATATTTCATTTAATTCAATAAGCTCACATAATCACATACTTGAATAATAAAATTTTTCTACATTAATTTAATAATTGCAACGCATATAATTAAATTAATCTACCACAATTGCATCAATTAATTATTAAATCTAATAATTAAATCATCGAAAATATTTATTTAATTCAATAAATATTAAAATTAATTTACAAAATTCTCGTTCGTCACATCTTTCCCCCCTTAAAAGGATTCTGTCCCCAGAATCACAACTCAATAAATTCAACCCATTACATTCTCCCCCCCTTACAAAGATTCTGTCCCCAGAATCGCTTACACATAATTAAGTAAACAATTGAGGGTAATTCTTTATCATATTCTCTTCGAGTTCCCACGTAGCTTCTTTAGCGTTGTGGTTCCTCCAAATTACCTTAACAGAAGGTATAACTTTATTTCTGAGAACTTGTTCTTTTCGGTCGACAATCTGGACAGGAATTTCTTCGTAAGATAAGTCTTTCTCAAAATGTAGGGGTTCGTATTCAATGACATGCTTTTAATCGGGCTTGTAAGGTCGCAACACAGAAACGTGGAAGACGTTGTGGATATTCTCGAGTGCTGGAGGTAAAGCTACCTCGTATGCAACTTCTCCGATTCTTCTCAGTACTTCAAAGGGTCCAATAAATCTTGGGCTCAATTTTCCTTTCTTTCTGAACCTGATCTTTCCCTTCCAGGGAGAGACCTTCAAGAAAACATAACTACCTGATTCAAACTCGATATTTTTACGATGTGGATCAGCGTATTTTTTCTGTCGATCTTGAGCTGCTACCAGTCGTACTCGGATTACTTTGACTATTTCTGCTGTCTGCTGTACTAATTCTGGCCCTAGTAATTGTCTTTCACCAACTTCATCCCAATAAAGCGGAGTTCTGCATTTTCTGCCGTATAACGCTTCGTAAGGCGGCATACCAATACTAGCGTGGTAACTGTTGTTGTAGCCGAACTCTACCAACGGTAGGTGATCATCCCAATTTCATTTGAAGTCCATTACACAGGCTCGTAACATATCTTCCAGTGTTTGAATCGTTCGTTCGCTCTGTCCGTCTGTTTGAGGGTGGTAAGCTGTACTCATTCGCAGTTGTGTACCCATGCATTCCTGAAGATGTTTCCAGAAATTTAATGTGAAGCGCGGATCCCTATCAGAAACAATGGACACCGGCACTCCGTGCCTCGAAACAATCTCTTTCACATATAATCTTGCCAACTGATCTAAGTTAAATCTGATTTTGATAGGAAGGAAGTGCGCGGATTTCGTCAGTCGGTCAACGATAACCCATACTGCGTCGTAGCCTTTCTGAGTCGTCGGAAGGCCAACCACGAAGTCCATCGTAATATGTTTCCATTTCCATTCTGGGATCTCTAACGGTTGTAGCAATCCACTCGGTCTCTGATGCTCTGCTTTAACTTTCTGACATGTCAGGCATTTGGCAACACATTCTGCAACATCACATTTCAAATTCGGCCACCAGAAATGTTATCGAAGATCTTGGTACATTTTTGTACTACCAGGGTGAATCGAATATCTTGAACTATGAGCCTCACTCAAAATTTCTTCCTTAATTTCTTGTACTGGCGGAACCCAAATTCTGCTTTCAAATCTCAATATTCCTTCCTTATCCATCTTAAATCTTGGTTCGGTTCCTTCAGATATCTTCGTTGTTACCTTTTTGCATTCATCATCCTGAAGCTGAGCCTCCTTCACTTTATCTAGTAGAGTTGTACCAGATTGCATCTGAAATAGCTTCTCATCAATCTCCATAGGATACTTCACTTCTAACTCTAGTTTCTCCATATCTGCAATTAGCTCCTGCTGAGCAGTCAACATCATCAATTTCTCACGACCCTTTCTACTTAAGGCGTCTGCAACCACATTAGCCTTACCCGGATGGTATAAAATCTCACAGTCATAATCCTTGATTAATTCCAACCATCTTCTTTGACGCATATTCAAATCTTTCTGTGTAAAAATATATTTCAGACTCTTGTGGTCCGTATATATTTCACACTTCTTCCCGTATAGATAGTGCCTCTAAATTTTCAAAGCAAAAACAACTGCAGCTAACTCCAAATCATGGGTTGGGTAACCCTTCTCGTAATCCTTCAACTGTCGTGATGCATACGCAATGACTTTTCCGTTTTGCATCAGCACACAGCTAAGTCCTTTATGCGACGCATCGCTAAAAACAACAAAATTTCCTGTATCATCCGGAAGAGATAACACAGGCGCTGTACTCAACCTCTTTTTTAATTCTTGAAAACTCTCCTCACACTTCTCCGTCTAAACAAATTTCACAGCTTTTCGAGTTAAATTCGTTAACGGAGTTGCGATCTTAGAAAAATCTTGTATGAATCTTCTATAATATCCTGCTAATCCAAGAAAACTTCTTACTTCTGACGGCGTTCTCGGCTGATCCCAGTTAATCACAGCTTCTACTTTGGATGGATCTACCGAAATTCCATCTTTATCGATTACGTGACCAAGAAATTGTACTCTCTCGATCCAGAATTCGCATTTCGAAAATTTAGCATACAACTTCTCCCTTCTCAATACTTCCAACGTTAACCTCAAGTGTTCTTCATGTTCCTCTTTGGTTTTGGAATATACCAAAATATCGTCTATAAATACCACCACGAATTTGTCCAAAAACTGCTTGAATACACCATTCATTAGTCCCATAAATGCTGCAGGAGCATTCGTAAGACCAAACGACATTACTAAAAACTCATAATGACCATATCGCGTTCGGAACGCTGTCTTCGGTACATCCTCTGGCCTCACCTTCAGCTGGTGATAGCCACTCCTCAAGTCAATCTTGGAAAAGTATTTTGCTCCCTTCAATTGATCAAACAGATCATCGATCCTCGGTAATGGATATTTGTTCTTAATCGTGACCTTATTTAATTCTCTGTAGTCAATGCAGAGCCTCATCGATCCGTCCTTCTTTTTCACGAACAACACCGGCGCTCCCCACGGCGATACGCTCGGTTGAATGTACTTTTTGTCCAACAATTCTTGTAGTTGTACCATTAATTCCTTCATCTCTACCGGCGCCATTCGGTATGGTGCCTTCGATATTGGAGCAGTTCCGGGCGCCAAATCAATCACAAAGTCTACTTCTCTATCTGGTGGAAGTCCTGGCAAATCGCCTGGAAATACATCGACGAAGTCCCTCACAATCGGTATCTCCTCTACCTTCGGGTTCTCTTTTCGACTGTCGACTATGTAAGCTAAATATCCTACACAGCCTTGTCTTAATAACTTCCTGGCCTGCAACATCGTCAGACAACTCGCTTGTCTAGGAGACTTGCTACCATAAAACACAACCTTTGACGGAGTCATAAGGTTAATACGCTTCTTTTGGCAGTCAATTACAGCCCCATAATTGGATAGCCAATCCATACCCAATATAACGTTGAATTCCCCCAATCGAATAGGGATAAGATCTACGTTCATGATATTACCCTTAATATCCACTTTACAATTCTTATACACATGCTTAACAGGAATTATCTCTCTATTTGTAATTTCTATAATCATGGGATATTCCAATTCATCCTTAAGCAAATCTAAACTATTAGCAAAGTCATCGGATATAAAGGAACAAGTAGCACCCGAATCAAATTAAACGTAAGCATTAATTTCATTGATCGGAATGATACCTGACACCACATCACGAGACTGGATTGCATCTTGCACCGTCATATTGAAAGTTCTGGCGGTTGGTCGGTTTATTGCAGGTGGTCCGGTGATGGTTAAGGTATTTCCACTGCTATTTCCCCGGTTTCCTCCTTGTCCTGATCCTCCCGATCCCTTCTTGGGACAGTCTCTTGCTAAATGATCTTTCGAACCACAGTTGAAACAAGCACCCTTCTTTGGGTTTGGACAATTTGGTGCTATGTGGCCTTCCTGACCACAATTATAGCACACTCTCTTTCCCTTCAAACAAACTCCTAGATGTGCCTTGCCGCAAGTCGGACATGCTTCTATCTTCTTTTTCTGCCCTCCGTGTTGACTTTCAGCTGTCGAGTTATCCGTTCACTTCCTCTTCTGATTATTATTATTCCCAGTATTACTTCCACCAGTCTTGTTATTACCTTCATTCTCACTCTTTTTCTTTTTCTGTTCTTGGTTGTACTTAGTCACTGCATCACTTCCTCCTTCCGCGAGAATGGCCTTTTCCAAAACTCCCGCAAACGTGTTAAGTTGAAACATTGATACCTTGCTGTATACCCAAGGCTTCAGTCTTTGTTCGAATCGTCTGGCTTTCCTCTCGTCAGTGTGTACTTGATACGGGGCAAATCTTGCCAACTCATCGAATTTAGCCGCGTATTCAGGCACGCTCATGTTTCCCTGTTTCAGTTCCAGAAATTGCACCTCCATCTGATTCTGCGAACTAGCTGGGAAATACATTTCGAAAAACATCTCTTTGAATCTCTTCCACGTAATTACACCTTCACCTCCTCGCATCTTGTTTGCCTGCCACCAATAGCTAGCCTCAGACTTCAGCATAAATGTCACAAAAACGGTCTTCTGATCTTCTCGAACCCTAGCAACGTCGAAAACCTTCTCCATTTTCATCACCCACGTTTGAGCCTCGATCGGGTTTCTGGAACCTTTGAACTCTGGCGGTCCCACCGCCTTAAAATCTTTAAACGTTGTGCTAGGTGGAGCTTGCGGTTGGTTATTCATGACTCCAGTTAGTAAATTAACTAGCTGTTAAACTGGATTAACGTTGGCATTATTGTTATTATTGGTTGACCCTTCCTGAGCCGGTTGACGTTGTTGTCTTCTCCTTGGCGGTATTTTTTTCTGTTAAATAAACGTTTATTAGAACTTTATTTATTTCTTTACATAGTCAAGACATTACTCAACAATTTAACATATCACTTAACACATCATCTCAAACAACTTGATATCTTTTCATTCAAATAAAAAATTTTAACATTAAACTATAGCATACTGCTATTTACATCATCTATCCTGGAATAAAGAATCCACAGGATTTAAAACATTCAAATATTAACATATTCCTTAGTTCATAAACACATCGGAATTTACATAAAACTATATAAGTCTTTCACATAATTAAACGGATTCTATTCCTGTCTACCAAGGTGCTCAATAGCCTTGCCACGCTCCTCGTTCATGATACGAGACATCGTCCTGCGATCCAGCATATACGATGGAAGTCCTTCGAACTGGATGGGGTACCTCAGAACTCGCTCTTGGACCTCATCCATTGCATGATTAAGTGTAGAGTATGTGTCTTCAAGCTTTGCCTTCTTTGCACGACTATCATCTTCTGCACGATCAGCTCGATGTGATTCTCTTACCCATCCTTCCTCTGCTATTTTCAGTCTTCCGGAGGTTTCCTTCAGTTCCTTATTCAGCTTCTCAATCTCCTCGGTCTTATCTTCGGTTTGACCCTTCTCATAGACCAAATCCCATTCTACATTTGCCAGTCGAGAGTGAAGAGTTGAAATCTCCCTCTCCTTCTCCCCTAGAGTAATATGCTGAATAACTCCTCGTTCAGTCAAATCCCGAACCTCGTCTTGTAACTCTACGTTACGGTCGTATAAAGTGTCATACATCTCAGCATCAACAGAGTACCGTGGTAGCTCCTCTTCTTCTTCCTCCTCATCAAACTCCTCCTCAGGATCCTCCTCAGGATCAATCTCAGGTTCATGCTCCTGACCAACAACGGTGATCAATGGAGATGAAACCCTCTGCACCAGCTGCTCCCTAACGACATGAATGTCTCGGGACTCCTCCTCAGTCGGTCCTACAAGTACACGAGATCCCTCCTCAGTAGGTACTATAGGTAAATGGGGTCCCTCCTCAGCTTGACTAGCTTCTCCATCATTCGTCATCCTGACAACAAAATTTTAAGTTTTAGTTACTAAGTCATACTAACTAACGCATACTTAACACATAAACACATAATGTATTTTATTATCTTCAATGAATTACAAAAATTCATTTCTTAGAACTCGATAAGAGTTTTCAATTACTATCTTCTTCTATAAGGCTACTACCTAAGGTTGTTTCTCCCACCTAAGGTTCATAACCTACAGCTCTGATACCAACTTGTGACACCCCCAAATCCGGGTACTTCGATTCCACGGGATTTGGTGTTCACTGTACAAGCATCATCTATCTATCTACCCATAAATAATATCAAACCATACAATAGATAGAAATCATAATAAAATCTCTTCCCTTAAGGGTTACATCAACTGAATCATAAATAAATCCCAGGTTACTCTAACCTTAAAATATCTGTGCGGAATTCTAAACAAATAAGTCTTAACATCAACATAACTCAAGTCTTAAACAAATACATCAGTTAATAAATAATAGTTCTTCATCATTTGCTAACTTTGCCCTTGCCCTTACTAGTGGAGGGTTCATCGCTTCTTTCATTCTTAACTGCAATGTTATTATTAAGCAAGAGTGAGCACAAATGCCCACAAGTATAAAAAATGAAACAACAATATAATAACATGCGAATAATCAACGACATCTGAATAAAGCTCAACTTTTGAATCAAGAATAAATAACATGAATCAAAAGAATACTGAGGGTCATAAGACCTTGAACTATGTCCTAGGTTAACAAGGGTTATACTTGAAACCTTTAACAGTCATAAGACTATGGACCTTCTTCTCGTACTTAGGGGGATCAGCCCTTAGTACCATACTGTGCACAATATCTTAACGCTAACGCATAAGTGAATCCCTTTTTCAGGGTTGTTCATCTCAGTTTGACATTCGAGTCCGCACCAAAGGAAGTTTGGTTTGGATAATTCAATAAGGGTTCTAAAATTTAGAATGTTCATCAACTAAGGACTAGCTGAATCATTAAGATTCACTAGTCTAAAAAGGTTCAACAATAATAATATTCGATTTGAATAATAATCTCAAATGTATACAATAGAATAATTATTGTATAATTGAATCATGCTTTGAAAGATAATCAATCTTTAGTATAATACTTGAACTTGAATAATAGTATAAGTTTAAATAAATTGCTCAATATAAAAGTAGAGTTAAGAAACTTGCTCAATTTAAGAGTTTAAGTTTAGGAAACTTGCCTCGTGCGTAGATTACACTTTAACTAAGCACGTTCTTTGATTTAAATCCTACATACCATTCACATTTACAATACCAGTTAATTACAACTTAACTAATCAACATAAACCCATTCTCTTTGTCTACTTTGATTATTGACTATACTTAATCAATTTACCACTTTGTAACACAATTTGCACTTCATGAATTATCAAGCTAATTATGTATCTAATAATTCAATTCACATGTAATATGTTATTTACATGTTAAACAACTATGTTAATATCACATTATATCTATAACATGCTTACTTGTTCATTACATTAATCCACTAACACATTGATAGTCTTAAACATTTTTTTTAAAAAATTACACTTCTGAGTTTTCTGGGGAGTGGCGCTGCGGCGCCACTATTACACGTGACCTTCGCGCTGTGGTGCGGTGGCGCTGCGGCTCGGGTCTTGGCGCTGCGGCGCGGTGGAGCTGCGGCGCGGGACTTCAGTTTTGAAGTTGGCGCCGCGGCGCGTGACCTCAGAAACTGTTTCCCAGATCGTGATGAACACAGAGTTCGGCGATTTACACATTTTATGATCACTAAACTCACTAATTTAACATACCCACATGTTAATACTTCCATATAATCATTACCCAACATCTGTAGAGTAGTTTTAACCAATTAAAACACATAATCACATAATTAAAACATGTGAATTCACTGACTTTGATGTTCTTGGTGGTTTTTGAATATAAAATATATAATTTAACACTACGGATTCGTTATAACACCGAATCCGTTTGTTTAAGGCTTAATCTCTTCGTGTTAACGTACATAACAACTTACAAGTGTAAAATTTAGGGATAATATATGATCAATACCTAAAATCTCACGTATAAGGCCTTAAGGCCAAACCCAAACTCTGTTATTATGTAAAACATATATACGACATATTTTTTTTTCATGACACTGACGACATGGTTTACACAATATATATAACTAAACACGATTTGATACATATTAACCCATACATAAAATTATAATCATCTCATATCTCCCAAATACAGAGATTTACAAAAAAATATGAAAGCCAATTTATGAAAACTAAAAAAAGACGTAACTTGAAATTGGGTTGGAGAGAATTAACCAGAGTAGATTAGTAGTGTTGAAACCTTCCTCAATTTCTTCTTAACTCTCAAAATCTCTGAACTCTCAAGTTTTCTCTCTGATATGCTATTCTAGACTTAGGCAATAATGACAGCAAAAGAAAAAGAAAGCGTATTTGTTAAGAATAACAGAGAACTGACGTGCGTCAATGCTAGTTAACCCAGTCATGGTTAACTGGTGGTAACTTCCACTAAGGCCATGTTTGGCTAGCTAAAAATAGGTTTTAAAAATCCTTTAATTTAATAAAGCTTTATTATATAGTTTAAATAATGTCACATCCATATAAAATAAATTAATATTTTATTTAATTTACTTTAAATTAAATATAATAATTTCTCAATAATGCACATAGTCACATAATTAAATTTCTCTTTAATAAATAATAATAATTTATTAAATCTCTAATTAATAATTACATTAATTAGATAACATCATGCTTGATTAAATATTTCATTTAATTCAATAAGTTCACATAATCACATACTTGAATAATAAAATTTCTCTACATTAATTTAATAATTGCAACGCATATAATTAAATTAATCTACCACAATTGCATCAATTAATTATTAAATCTAATAATTAAATCATCGAAAATATTTATTTAATTCAATAAATATTAAAATTAATTTATAAAATTCTCGTTCGTCACAAAATATCTTGGTGATCTGCTTTATCCATGTTTCAGCTACAAGTGGTTTGGGTTCTTCCTTAAACTCCGGTGGTCCCAGCTCCTTAAACTGTTTAGCGGTGACCGCCTGAGAGTTTCCAGTATTTCCACCTACGTTGTGGACAGGAGCCGCTTTCACCTGTTGTTGCATGAATTGCATAAAACCTCTGAACATTCCATCATTTATCATCTGGTCAATGTTGTTGTTTGCATGAGGATTGTCACCTTCCTGATAAACATTATCCTGATTATTGATATGTGGTGAATCAATAATCGCCTGTGCTCCATTGCTATTCTCAACATTCTCAGATGCCATTTTCAGATACTGCCACAAAATAAAAGTTAATTGATATGTCATATATTATCCTTATATTATGACCGACCAATTAAATATCACGCAAATAAACTTAGGTAGGTCATACTAGCGAAGGAATTTCCCGTCTCTCCCCTCCTAGTTCTATTCTCACATCTTAGCCAGGGAACATATCCCTAAGCTTTGATACCAACTGTGACGCCCCCAAAATTAGGTATACATCACCCATCTTGGGTCGTCAGATACATAGTACAGAATACAAATACAACTTACTAATACAACTGTCGTGTACAATACGACAAAACATAAACTGTGAGTTTGAATACAAATATTATCTTCTAGAGAGTATTCATACTCAAAAGGAGTCCTCATTACATTTATTAACACACTATTACATAGAATAGTGAGGACTACTAACTAATACTATCATTCGAACCATCACTCCGTTCCCCGACTTGCCCCAGCTACGTTCTCATTTCCTGAAGAGAACAGTGAAAGAAAGGATGAGCTCAACTAGCCCAGTAAGAAATATTATGACTAAGATAATGCAGAATAAATTATCATTAGCCTTCAACAATATTAAACTGATAAAATATAATAGACATCAAGTTTAACTGCAGTGGAACAAGCAATCCATTAAAAGAGTCAAGTAGAAAATAAACTCTACTATCTTTTATGATTTAAAAGGTTTTTCAACACTGTTATCGCTGTGACTCAGCTTAATAAAATAATTCACATCATCGAATCACCCCTGCACTACGGCCAAGGATATTCGTGTATTCATTAATGGT
This sequence comes from Panax notoginseng, assembly GCA_016801055.1. Taxonomy (NCBI): domain Eukaryota; kingdom Viridiplantae; phylum Streptophyta; class Magnoliopsida; order Apiales; family Araliaceae; genus Panax; species Panax notoginseng. The sequence continues at coordinate 218,372,874 of CM029012.1, read as the reverse complement.
CATGATCATGCCAACAACTGTCCATCAATGCACTACGGGCCAATGATGACTTTTACCACATCATTTGTAACATTACGGTCATGATTATACCGAATAATCCCTGGTCATAATCATACCAAGTCCATCTATGCACTACATGCCACAGATGACTTTTAACATTTTATAAACATGAGGATGATGACAATGATATAAGAATTCAATAAAACAAGTTCAAGAATTAATTTATCCAAGAATTAATAACGTCCAAATTGTCAACATGATATTGCTTTGTGGAGTAAAATTCAAGAATGCTTAGAAGAATATTTTCATGAAAAGATACTGGATGAAACGCAATTATCAAGGATATTTCACAAATTTCATGGAGTATAGAAGTCAAAACTTAACCAACTGAGTAAAATAAAGAATGGAATAACAAAAGAAATCACCATGCATGCGATAGAACGCACAAACAGGTTATTCCAACAGAATAATAAATAATGGAACCAGGTCCGGCGTAAACGCACAAACAGGATATTCCGACAGAATAATAAATAATGGAACCAGGTCCGGCGTAAACGCACAGACAGGATATTCCGACAGAATAATAAATAATGGAACCAGGTCCGGTGTAAAACACACAGACAGGATGTTCCAATAGAATAATAACAAGACGGAACCAGGTCCGGTGTAAAACACACAGAAAGGATGTTCCAACAGAATAATAACAAAAACGGAACCAGGTCCGGTGTAAAACACACAGACAGGATGTTCCAACAGAATAATAGAAGAATGTCACCAAGTATAGGGTAGACCGCGTATACTGGTTATTCTAACAGAATAATAAAGAATGGAATAACAGAAGTTCTCTTCATGAATATAAAAGAAATAATATTCCCTACCGTTTTAAAGAAGAGCTGAAATAAGGAAGTAGTTAAGTAGCAGAATACTCTTCTTCTCTCTCTCTCTATAGTTTCTCTCTATAGTTTCTCTCTCTAGAGTTCAGTGAATTCGTAAGAAATAATGAAGGAATGAGTTGCTATTTATAGAAAAATAGAATGCATAGTAACTAATCCATGAACGGTCCAGATTGATTACTTTAATCTGACGGTCCATAATTAAAGAAATTTTTTTTAAATAAAATATAATATATTCTATTTATAGAATAACTTTAATAAAGTATTCTGTTTTATATAAAAAGATATTTCTGTTTTATTACGTTAATAATACGAATAAAACAAAACGTCATTATCGCTAAATAATTCATATTATTAACTGACAATAATTGAATCAAACTGAGTGACTTCTCACATAAGCATTAATAATCAATACCGTGTGCTACTATGCAACCACACGTATTACTGTACTTTTACTACCGAGTAGTTCAACAGTAACAATGGTAAAACTTCCGCCGTTAATTTTAATAGAATATTTTTGTCGTTTTCTCAATCCGACAATAATTCCGTTGTGGGGTCCACCAATGATTGTGTCGTTGTACGAATATTCTCTGTTAAAACGAATATTCCCCGACCAATCGAATATTATATAACAACTTGCGTACTTTGCAAAATTTATAAATATTACCCACAACTATAACATTATATCAAATTAACTCCATAATATTCAAAAATGATATTTATAGAAAATTCATCTTTATTTATAAAAGTTGGGGTCTTACACTTTGGTACTTGATGCTCCGCTTTTACACGTTGACAAGTTAAACATCTCGAGATAAACTCTGCGATCTCTCTTTTCATATTGCTCCACCAAAATGTATGTCGAAGATCGTGATACATTTTGGTACTCCTAGGATGGATTGCAAACGGTGTGTTGTGTGCCTCCATCATTATTCTATGCTTCAAGTCAAAATTGTTAAGAATACAAAGTCTGGAGTTGACTCGAAGTATTCCTTCTTCATCGATTCTTGCTTCTGGAATAGCACCTTCTTGCACTTTCTTCTTTATACGCATCAGCTCCGTGTCCGTAGCTTGAGCAGCTTTAACTTTATCGATTAAAGTCGGTTCTACTCGTATATTTGATATCATCATGTGGGTACTTGGAGCCTTCATCTCTATCTCCATCCTTTGCAAGTCATACAAAATGGGCCTTTGTGTTAACAACATTGCACTCGTACCCGCATATGATCTTCTACTCAATGCGTCAACTACTACGTTTGCTTTTCCCGGATGATATTGGATGGTATGATCGTAATCTGTCAACAGCTCAAGTCAACGTCGTTGCCGCATGTTGAGTTCCTTTTGGGTGAAGAAATATTTGAGGCTTTTATGATCTGTATAGATCTCCACTTTCTCCCCATACAGGTAGTGTCTCCAAATCTTCAACGCGAAAACGACTGCTGCCAACTCCAAATCATGAGTAGGATAATTCCTCTCATATTCTTTGAGTTGTCGTGAGGCATAGGCTATGACTTTCCCATGTTGCATGAGAACACATCCTAACCCTTTGCCTGAAGCATCGCTGTAGATAACAAATCCATCCGAACCAGATGGTATTGTTAGAACAGGTGCCGAAATGAGTCTCCTTTTGAGTTCTTGGAAACTCTTCTCGCATTCCTCACTCCAACCGAATTTTGTATCTTTCCGAGTCAGATGAGTTAACGGAGTAGCGATTCGAGAAAATCCTTCCACAAATCTCCGATAATAACCAGAAAGCTACGCATTTCGATTACTGACTTAGGTTACTCTCAACTGTGACTCATATCCCAATCTTGGATAGCACGCAACAATGACACCTATCAGTTTACTACCGCACGAATATGGCGTCCCCTACGGAGAGTCTGGCTTCGGTGCATTCCACAAAGGAAGTCACCAGATAAAGGCTCGGGTACAAACTTCTACAGTTAGGTTTTTAACTCCCGAAGTTCAATAGGAGTCATTCGATATGAGATTTTAGAAGTGAGTTTTGTACCAGATTCAAAGATGATACAAAATTCAATATCACGCATAGGCCAAGAAATTCTTCAGGAAATACGTTAGGAAACAAACAACAGAAATATCACTCAAATCTGACGTATTTTTGTTCAAGTCCATGACATAGCTAAGAAAGCTTGACATCCATTTTTCAATAAACGAATGACTTTACGGCTTGATATGAAAGAGTTTGACTTCAATGGTTTGGTTGCTTGAATTTGAATAACAGGTTGCTTAGGAATATGAAAACTAACAACCTTACGAAAGCAATCAATTTTGGCATGATGAGTAGTTAACCAATCAATTCCTAAAATCACATCAAAAGTAAGTATCTTTAAAGAGATAAGATCAACAGGTAATGTGATGGTGCCAACTTGGATCAAATAAGATTTATAAACAGTGGATTTAACGAAAGTTTCTCCTAACGGAGTTTCAACAGATAAATCAAAGTCTAATTTCTCCGGAGTCAAGTTTAAACGTTGAGCACAAGCAGGAGAGATAAAAGAATGGGTAGAACCGGTATCTAGTAAAGTATAAACTTCGCAAGAATTCAAGATTAACTTACCCGTGATCACCTCGTTCGGGTTTCTCGCGTTTTGGCCAGTCACGACAAACGCCCTTCCAGGAACCGCTGATTTCGACTTATCCGGGATAGCTTTTGGAGTCACCATCCCCGCTGAACTTAGTTTTGCTACAGAACACTCTCGAGCTATATGACCCTCCTTTCCACAGTTATAACATACCTTGGATTGTTGTGGGCAGTTTGGGCTGATATGTCCCTCTTTCCCACATTTGTAACATACGACCGGTGGTCGTTCTTCTCCCCTAGAAACAGTTGATGTTTGTGCTGACGTCTTCACGTTATCATTGTTGTACCTTTTCTTCTTGAAATCTCCTCCCGACTCGCTCCTTTTATTATCACGACCACGATTACCACCAGAGTGGTTACCGCTTTTGTCCGAATATTTTCCTCCCTGCTGGTTTTCATTGCTTCGATGACTGCCGCCACCGGTATGACCCTGGTTGTGGTCCCTCGGTTGCACATACTCATTATCTCGCTCTAATAATTGAGCCCTGTTTACAACATCTGAATATAAAGAAAATTTATGAGAGATAAGATATTGCCGAATCTCGGGTTTTAGACCTCTCAGAAACATCCTTGTCATTCGTTCCTCATTTTTGACCAAATGAGGTGCAAACCTAGATAACTCTGCAAACTTCGCCTCGTACTGGGACACCGTCATGTTATTTTGTTCCAGTGTGATAAACTCCACCTCCTTCATATGACGAATATTTTCTGGAAAGTACTTGTCATTGAACAGTTTTTAAAATGTTTCCCAGGACATGTTGAGTGCGTCAGGCTGGGTACGCTTCACAGACTCCCACCAGTAGTCTGCCTCACCGCGGAATATAAAAGTGGTGAATGGAACCTTCTGTTCCTCCGTACATCCCAAGACATCGAATATCTTGGTAATTTGCTTGACCCACGTTTCCGCTATGATCGGATCCGGCATTCCCTTAAATTTTGGTGGTCCCAATTCTTTGAACTGCTTAGCTGTGACAAACCGCGCGTTATCATTTCCACCCGTATTTTGCACACGAGTCTCCCTCGTCTGATTTTGCATGAACTGCAAAAAGCTCCTAAACATTCCATCATTCATCGTTTGCTCAGTAACGTTGTTTACAGGAGGAATATTGCCTTCTTGTTGCACATTCCCCTGGGTGGTGATCAAAGGTGTCTCCACGGTCTGATTTACTCCATTATTAACGTTCTCAGCTACCATTCTTAAATACTGCTATAAAACAAGGGTTAATAGTCATGTCATATATTATCCCTATACTCTGACCGACCAAATAAACACCAAATAAACTTAGTCAAGTCATACAAGCGAAGGAATTCCCCGTCTCTCCCCTCCTAGTTCTTGTCTCACATCTCAGCCAGGGATCATATCCCTAAGCTCTGATACCAACTGTGACGCCCCCAAAACAGGTATACAACACCCATTCTGAGTCGCCAAATACATGGTACAGATAATAAACTACAACTTCAATAATACAATTGTCGTGCAAAATACAACAACACATATTGTGAGTTTAAATACAAATATTGTCTCCTGGACAATATCCACACTCAAATAAATCCTCATTACAATTATTCAAATACTATTTTACAGAAATAGTGAGGACTGCTAAAACATCTTTTTAGAACCATCACTCCATACCCCGACTAGATCCTGCTATGTTCTCACCTTCTGAGAAGAAAAATGGAACAAAAAGGAAAAGGGTGAGCTCAACTAGCCCAGTAAAGAATATTATGACTAAGATAATATACAACAAATTATCGTTAGTCTTCAACAGGGAAAAATCTGATAGAATATAATCGACAACAAATTTTAGATCAACAACTGCAGCGGAAACAGTAAACCATTAGAAGAGTCAAGTAGAGAAAAAATTCTACTATCTTCTAAGATTTAAAAGTCCATCATCAATATTTTATCCCTGTAACATCAATTAATAATCATCTTTATCCAAATATTCATCTTTGCACTACATGCCAAAGATATTCATTTGTATCACCTGTCAGTCATGTTCATCTCAACACCTGTTCATCTTTGCACTACAGGCCAAAGATATTCATTAAGTAATCATACATCTTTGCACTACAGGCCAAAGATATTCAGTAATATCATCATTTAGGACTGAGGATGATGAAAAATATCTTAAAGAGAACGAATCCAGTGAGACAGAAGGACAAATAGTAGGGATTCGTATAACATTTTATCCAAGATCAATAATACTTCATAATAATCAATTGTGAAGCAGAATTCAAAAATAAAGATCAAAACATGGATACAATCAAAGATAGTAACCATAATAGACATCTTGGACAAAAAGAGAAAATTTTATTTTTCGGTGAATAGTGCCGTATTCGTGAATAGTGTCGTATACATGAATAGTGCCGTATACGTGAATAGTAACCCCGACACAAAAAGTTTCAAATTTGATAAAAACTCATATCAATATTTCAGCATAATGATATTGAAGAAAATAATATCATTAAGAAGAAAATAATATCCCTTACCTCAAGATATCAGTACTTCTGGTCGGAATACCGGTATAAGGCTGAAAGAAACTTACTCTGATGAATAGAAACTCTTAAAGTATCTAAATACTCACAAAATACACTCAATAATCTAGAGAGAGAAAGAGAGAAAACTTGTTTCTGGTGTGATTTTCAATTCTAACTTAGCCCTCTATTTATAGGAAAATTTTAGTAGGTTTGACCTGCAACTTGATGGCTTTACCTGCTACTATTCCCACCCACCACATTTGAAATATAATTCAGCACATTTTTTCATCAACCACAAGTGGGGCCCACCAATTCTAGAATTTTCTATCAAAATGATAAACTTCGAAAATTCAACAATTTCTGAACCAATCATCTCGTAAAATTGATAATAAATCATACGTTCATTTTTAACGGTTCAAAATTTGTGGACATATACTCAACTTATATATGTATAACATATCCAAAAATTACCACGATCCAACGGTCGGATTAAAAATTATAACTCCCGCAAAATATCTCAAAAATCCTAATTTTTAATACCTCCATTCCGATAAAAATACTGATAAAAACCTCAACATTAACTCCTTCATTTTTAACCACAAAAATATATCCCTCATTTATATCCACATAAAATAAATATTTCCTTATCATATGAATCAATAATTAATTATTCACAAATAATATTACAGAATCACATTTATGACAACCAGATCGTTCTCAGGAAAGAGGGGGCTTTCCAATAAGGATTTCTCCTTACTAGCGCGCAATTAGATGACCAAATCTCTCCTTAGACAGAACTTTCTAGACATTGCTAATAATGTTATCTAATAATATTATTCAAATAATATGAATTATTGATCTGATAATGGAAAATACTGTGCAACAACAATTATTGAAACAACAATAATATAAAATATCAACGCAATAATTATTGAATCAATAAAATAAAATATTGAACAATAACTACTGTAACAATTATTGAGTAGTGCCTTCTTACGTAAGAATCAATAATTGGTGCAATACCGTGTGCTACTGTATTTTAACCACCGGGTATTCCAACAGTATTAACGGTAACAACTACGCCGTTATTTATAAACAACTTATACTTGTCGTTTTTTTCATCCAATCGCTTTCCGTTATGGGGCCCACACAAGGCTGCGCCGTCGTACAAATATTTTCCGACAGCAAGAATATTCCACGACCAAACGAATATTCCCCGACAAAATGAATATTTTATAACCACTTGCTTATTTTGCAAAATTTGCACATTTCACCCATAACCAAAGTATTATATCAAATTAACCCCTTATTATTCACAATAATATTTAGAGAAAATTTGATTTTATTCATTAATAAGTTGGGGTCTTACAAGAAATTTACCTAAATCGGCACCAAATTAAGTATCACAGACCAAGCGAAGGTGGGAACCCAGTCAATCACGAAGATCCACCACGAACACACTAAACCCACACCCTATTTCTCTCGCCTCTCTAGCCCTAGATATCACCACAATCGATCGTTCTCTAGCCCTAGAAATCGATCTGAAATGAAATGAGAGAAAACCCCCTTCGCATATGTCGTTTTCAATTATATATATGAAGGGTAATTAAGTCTTTAGTCAAATAAAGTAACAGAGTTAAGACGGAAAGCACTTTTTCACTTCACCTCAAAAGGTCGAGAGTTTAAATGTAGGTTTACGGACCACAGGTGTTTAAGTGGAAAACCGGTCAAACCCCAGATGGTCATCTGAACTTAACCCATGTACTTTTACACGTTTTACAAAAAAAACTCTTCATTTCTTTTATATCATTGGCCATTTAACAATAAAATATCTCAATTCCCTTCTTTAATGTTACTTATCACCAATAGCATTTATAACCAGATTCTCTTTTCCGGATGGATTCAACTCAAATTTGTTATCATACTTCATACTCATTCCGTTCCTTTATATAGGTCGTTTTAGAGTTATGCACAAGTATTAAAGTAATGATTGTATAACATTAACTATAATATCAATTGTCTATATTGTACTTGTATTGGAATAAGAGATAGCTATTTATTAGATAAAAAATAGTGAGAGAACCAAAGTTACATTTAATACTTGGGATAATATTGGAAACTAAGCAACTAATGTTTACTTGAAATTCTAAAACGACTTATATTAAGGAATAAAAACATTTCTCTAAAACGACTTATATTAAGAAATGGAAGGAGTACTACATATAAACATAGAAAACACTTTGAGCTTTATTTTTTCTCCAAAACAAAAATAATTCCCTCCCAAAAAAAAATTTGACACGTTTTACAAAAAAAAAACTCTTCATTTCTTTTATATCATTGCCAAATTAACAATAAAATATCTCACTCTCCTTCTTTAATGCTATTTATCACCAATCATACTATATATAAAAATAAAATACACTTGAGCTTTATTTTTCCCTCCAAAACAAAAACAATTCCCTCCAAAAATAATAATTTAACACACACATTTCCCCCCAAAATGATATGATGTATTTTTACATGTTTTACAAAAAAAAAACTCTTCATTTCTTTTATATCATTACCCATTTAGCAATAAAATATATCACTCCCCTTCTTTAATGCTATTTATCACCAATAGCATTTATAACCATATTCTCTTTTCTTGATGGATTCAACTCAAATTTGTTACTACCTCTGTTTCTAAAAGATTGTCGTTTAAGATATTTGCACATGAATTAAGAAAGTATCATTTACGAAGTAAAATTTATTTAAAATTTCATCACTACCCCTTTATGGGAAGTTGAAAACTATTAATATAAGGGAGCAAATTTCTTGGGACAATGAGAGAAGGTAAAGGTAATATAGGAAAGTAAATAATTTATTCTTCTCAAAAGTTGTAAACGACAAACATTTTAGAACAAATTTTTTCTTCTAAAACGACAATCTTTTAAGAACGAGGGGAGTATCATACTATATATCATGCTATATATAAAAGTAGAATACACTTGAGCTTTATTTTTTCCTCCAAAACAAAAATAATTCCCTCCTAAACAAAAAAAACAATTGACACACAAATTTTTCCCCCAAAATGATCTGATGTACTTTTACACGTTTTACAAAAAAAAATCTTCATTTCTTTTATATCATTGCCCATTTAACAATAAAATATCTCACTCCCCTTCTTTAATGTTATTTATGTTAGAGTTTATGCCCTAGAGGCCAATTATTTGATATAATTGCTTAACATTTGATATTATTGTTGATTGAATAAATAAATGATTTTATTATGATTTTATTTACTGCGTAATATAATTGTTAACATAATAAAATTCCTTAGAATAGTGATACAAATTATATAGTTTCAAATATGTGACTTGAACATGAGATTATATAATTACAATTAGTATCATTGTTCTTAAATGTCCCTAGTCGAGTATCATTGTTGATGGGACAACAATGATGCATTGAGACTAGTATGTGGATTGACTGATGACCAAATCTCATTGGTCATAAATATATGAGATATTAAGTCAATGCATAGGTACATGTTAGAGAACAATGTACTGGACAGACCCACCATGAGAATTCTATAAGGAGCATTATGCGAAGTGTCATTAGCAATTCTTATAGTGACAATGATGTAATGGTCCTCCGACCTGAAACCTCTATATTACTACACGAGAATTTATGTACTTTGATATCATCAAATGTCACCTAGGGTGGACTATACAGGTGATTATTGGGTTCATTATGAATCGTGTGAGTAATATGAGTGATCTAGATGGAATTTAACCATCCTATATTTTATAGGTGATATCCATAGGCCTCTTGATTGAGTAGGACTATGAAATGCATGGTCATGCTCAAATAGTGATTTGTTTCATATAGTCTACTCATTGATCAAGAAAACTCATATTAAATTATGAAGAGTATGACACATTCCATGACTCGAGTTTAATCTAGGATATTAATGTTAAAAGGATTAAATTACATTGAAACATTGATCACGAAAAGGTTGCATCGAATCATCGATCTTATTATTACTTGGGTAGCAGTGATGCATTACTAGATGCCGCTCACCGTTTATAACTTTATAATATGATTTTAAGGTTATTGCCAACGTAATAATAACCTATAGGGTCACACACAAAGAACGTAATTAAAAGGAAATTAATTTAAATTGTAAAGATTTAAATATGTCAATATGATTGATATAATTTTAAATTACGAATTTAAATTAATAGGATAATTTATATATAGGTATATTAATTAACTAAGACTTAATTAAGATATATATAAATTCGAATTTTAATAACATTAGGTTTTGATTAATTCCTCCTAACTGCTATATATATGATGTATATCAGACTTTAGGTTTTACGTCAAAACAAAAAAAACCCTAGCCGCTCTTAGAGAGAGACTAGAGTAAAACAGTTTAAAAATCCTCATCCTTGGTGGCTAGTACCGGTTTCCTTCTTCTGCAGATCGTAGGACGATTCGTGTGGAGCGTTCGTGTGGATACCGTAGAGACGCAGTCCGTTTGAATTGCGTTAGAGATTCTACCGCATCGATTCTAGCTTTTACAATCGGTATAATTTCTTACCACTGAATTAATTGTTTTTTCGCATGGATCCTGTTTTAGGGTTTCGAAATTGCTTTAAATTTTAATTTCCGCTGTGCGTTTCTGTATCGAAACCCCAACAATTTATCACCAATAGCATTTATAATCATATTCTCTTTTCCCGATGGATTCAACTCAAATTTGTTATTTGATAATTTGGCTACACGCTATTAACTCTTCATTGCCCTAACCCAGATAAAATCCTTTCACATTCGACTTTTACATTTCATTTTTGGAGATACCCTAACCCAATCAGTCTCATTCACAAATCTTTTCATCTTCTCTTCTTTTATGATATTTACTCGATGAAAATGTATCATTCTTTATAATCTTTCATATACCAATTGTAAATCAAAATTTAGTTCAATTCCCTTTCTTTGTTAAAATAATCATTTTTAGTTAATCATTTTTGTTCCTCTCTTCATAACAGTGTGGTAGAATTCATGCATCAGTCAAGAGTTCTTTACTAAAAAGGTTCAAAGAAATTCTGGTAAAGGATATTGGGTACAGTATGACAAATTTTATTGTTGGTTACAACAGTGCCAAATATAAATCTACTCGTCATAAGTTTAAGTTAAATTTTATGGCAACAACTGATGTATATCCTCCAATATAGTTGAATATCCCCAAGGAAGGTTTCTTATTTGTTTCGTTTGCTTATTTAAGCTCGAATATGGATGAGTCGTATCTTATTGGAATGATCATTATCTAATTCGGCCTTGATTTTATTTTTAACTTAATCTGTTATTTGCAAGTGCCTGATCCTTTTATTGTTTTAGACATTATTGGGGAGATTGTAGAAATTGGTGATCTTATTCAGAGTACAAAGAATGGAAAAATCACTAAGAGAGTTGATGTTGTCTTGCAAGATACAGAGTGAGCATTTTATATTTGCAGTAAACATTTTTTATTGGAAGTATATAACAAAAACTATTAATTATAAAATTTGTTTCATTTTAAACTTTTATGAGACATACCAATTTTAAAATTTAATATACTTATTCTTTCATTATACTTATTCTCTCATTTGTCTTAGTATACTATACAAATATTACATTTGAAGACAAAATATAATTCATTGTAAATAATTAGCATTACAATAAAATTCGTCGTAAATAATTGTATCACTAAAGTGTCGTTAATAGTAATATTTATATTGTAATGGTGTCTCGTATGACATTAGTATTGTTTAGATTTGTTCAAATATTGTTTTGAAACATGTATTCTATTCATTAGTTAAAATCGTCTATATATATGTTGGTAAAAAAATTAGGGTCCTTTACAATAATATACAATATTTAGTAAGTAATTACAACAACAGTGCACTCGATCATAAAATATTTACACAACTAATACATTTTCTGTGACGCCTCCAAAATAGGTATACACCACCCATTCTGAGTCGCCAAAATATGGTACAGAAATAACTACAACTTTATTAATACAATTGTTGTGCAAAATACGACAACACATAAACTATGAGTTTAAATACAAATATTGTCTTCTAGACAATATCCACACTCAAATAAGCCCTCATTACAATTATTGATATATTATTTTACAAAAATAGTGAGGACTACTAAACAACTTTCTAGAACCATCATTCCATACCCCGACTAGTACTCGCTACATTCTCGCCTCCTGAGAAGAAAAATGAAACAGAAAGGAAAAGGGTGAGCTCAACTAGCCCAGTAAAGAATATTATGACTAAGATAATATAAAAAAAATTATCGCTAATCCTCAACAGGGAAAAATTTAATAGAATACAATAGACAACAAGTTTCAGATCAATATTCGCAGCAGAAATAACAATTCATTAGAAGAGTTACGTAGAGAATGAAATCTACTATCTTTAATGATTTTAAAAGTCCATCATCAATATTTTATCCCTGTAACATCAATCAATATACATATTGAATCAAATATTCATCTTTGCACTACAGGCCAAAGATATTCATCAGTTGGTCATGTTCATCTCAACACCTGTATATCTTTGCACTACGGCCAAAGATATTCATCAGAAAATCATTCATCTTTGCACTACAGGCCAAAGATATTCAGTTATATCATCATTTAGGACTGAAGATGATGAAAAATATTTTAAAGAAAACGAATCCAGTGAAACAAAAGAACAAATATTAAGGATTCGTACTTTAAACAATCCGAGTTCAAAAATACTTCATAAATAATCATAGTGGAGTAAAATTCAAGAATGATCAAAACATGGATACAATCAATGCTAGTATCTATAATAGATATCTTGGATAAAAAATAAAATTTTAATTTTTCGGTGAATAGTGATGTATTCGTCAATAGTGCTGTATACGTGAATAGTGTCGTATACGTGAATAGTAACACCGACACAAAAAGTTCCAAATTTGAAAAAAAGTTCAGACCAATATTTCGGCATAATGATATTGAAAGATATAATATCATTTACGAAAAAAATAACATCCCTTACCTCAAAAAGATAGTACTTCTGACTAGAATACTGGATATAGTGCTGAAGAAACTTGCACCGTATAGCAACACTCAAAGTACCAAAATACTCACAAGAATACGCTCGATAATATAGAGAAAAAAGATTTCAGTTTCTGGTGTAATTATTAATTCTAACCTAAGCAACCTATTTATAGAAAAATATTTAGAACACCAAAATAAAAAATTTAATAAAATAATAATATTTATAAATTAAATTCCTACGCACACCTTACCAGCTGATTTCAACTATTTAACACATGTCCACAAATGAAAAAAACGTTTTTCTTTTAAAAATTATTTAAAACTTCAAAAATTAATTATTTCGGAACTTTAATAATTCATAATAAATAGCTTTTTTATCAGAAAAATTCAAATCTTATGTCCTTTTCATAGGAAATTCAATTCTCTACAACTCTGTAGTTTTAAATTTTTCTAAATTCCAAACAGAAATTAAACGAAATTCACATACGGACGATTTTACAGGCTATAATCAAATTTCAGTCAAAAAATTGGGTCCACAAACATGAAAAACATGTTTTAAATATTTTTTATAACAAAAATACTTCTCCTCCTCATTTTCTCATATATCACACATTCATTGTAAAATATCACCATTATTACATTATTATAATATAATAATATATTTAATTGAATTATTTCATCAGAAAAGATAAAATATCAATTTTTAACAATTGTCACATTAAAAATTTTCTCCATCTATATCCACATAAAATGAATATTTTTCTTATCATATAAATTAATAGTTAATTATTCACAAATAATATTACAGAATCACAATACTGACAACCAGGCCGTTCCCAAGAAAGAGGGGGATTTCTAATAAGGATTTTTCCTTATTGGCGCGCAATTAGGTGACCAAACCTCTCCTTAGACAGAACTTTCTAGACATTACCAATAAAGCTATCTAATAATATTTTTCAAATAATATGAATTATTGATCTGATAATGGAAAATACTGTGCAACAACAATTATTGAAACAACAATAATATAAAATATCAACGTAGCAATTATTGAATCAATAAAATAAAATATTGAACAGTAATTACTGTAACAATTATTGAGTAGTGTCTTCTTACGTAAGAATCAATAATTAGTGCAATACCGTGTGCTACTGTGCAACAACGTGTATTACTGTGTTTTAACCACCGGGTATTCCAACAATATTAACGGTAACAACTACGCCGTTATTTATAAACAACTTATATTTGTCATTTTCTACATCCAATCGCTTTCCGTTATGGGGCCCACACAAGGCTACGTCGTCGTACGAATATTTCCCGACAGTAAGAATATTCCACGACCAAACGAATATTCCCCGACAACAATGAATATTTTATACCCATTTGCTTATTTAAGATATTTGCGTATTTTACCCATAACTAACCACATTAATCAAATCAACCCTTACTATTTCAAAATAATAAATAGAAGAAATTCAATTTCATTTATAATAAGTTGGGGTCTTACAACCTCCCCTCTTTATGAAATTTCATCCTCGAAATTGACATACGTACCTGGTGTTTCAAAAATATGAGAATACCTCGCTTTCATTTCCGTTTCCAACTCCCAAGCCATTTCCTCAATAGCATGGTTCCTCCACAAAACCTTAACTTGTGGTATGACCTTTGTGCGTAGGACATGCTCCTTCCTATCCAAGATCTTGATAGGTACCTCCTCGTACGTTAAGTCTTCAGCTATCTCGTCTGGTTCTAGCTCAATAATGTGGTTCGGGTCCTTCACATATTTACGAAGCACAGATATGTGAAAAACATTATGAACACGAGACATGCTTGGAGGTAACGCGAGTCTATAGGCCACATTTCTTACTTGGTCAAGAATCTGAAATGGACCAATAAATCGTGTATTAAGCTTTCCTCTCTTTCTAAATCTTGTAACTCCCTTCCATGGAGCAACTCGCAATAATACATGATCCCCAATACTAAATTTCACGTCCTTTCGATGAAGATCCGCATAACTCTTTTGTCGATCTTGTGCCGTTTGTATACGTTGTCGAATCATTTGGATCTTTTCTGTAGTCATACGTACCAACTCTGGTTCCAACAATGTTGCTTCATCCACCTCATCCCAGCATATTAGAGAGCGATACTTTCGCCCATACAATACTTCGAATGGAGCCACACCTATACTTGCTTGATAACTGTTGTTGTAAGAGAATTCTACAAATGGTAAATACTTATCCCAACTCCCTTCAAAATCTAGGACACAAAGTCTTAATAGATCTTCAAGAGTTTGAATAGTCCTCTATGATTGTCCGTCCGTTTGAGGATGGTATGTCGAACTGAATCGTAAATCCGTGCCCAAAGCTTTTTGCAAGCTAACCCAAAATCGTGAAGTGAATCTTGGGTCACGATCCGAAACTATGGATACTGGCATGCCATGCAACCTCACAATCTCATTCACGTACATAAGAGCAAGACGTTCAAGGGAATAAGTATCTCGTATCGGCAAGAAATGAGCAGACTTGGTTAATCTATCAATAATAACCCAAATCGCATCTATTCCTTGAGAAACCTTGGGAAGACCCGTAACGAAATCCATGGTAATGTGTTCCCACTTCCATTTCGGAATCTCAAGTGGTTGCAATGAACCCTTAGGCACTTGATGCTCCGCCTTTACACGTTGAAATGTCAAACACCTCGAGATAAACTTCGCGATCTCTCTCTTCATATTGTTTCACCAAAATGTTTGTCGAAGATCACGATACATTTTGGTACTTCCAGGATGGATTACAAACGGTGTATTGTGTGCCTCCATCATGATCTTGTATTTCATATCAGAGTCATTAGGAACACAAAGTCTGGAGTTGGCTCGAAGTACTCCTTCTTCATCTATTCTTGCTTCCGAAATAGCACCTTCTTACACTTTCTTCTTTATATGCATCAGCTCCATGTCCGTAGCTTGAGCAGTTTTAACTTTATCGATTAAAGTCGGTTCTACTCGTATGCTTGATATCATCACATGGGTACTTGGAGCCTTTACCTCTATCTCCATCCTTTGCAAGTTATACAAAATGGGCATTTTTGTTAATAACATTACACTCGTACCCGCATATGATCTTCTACTCAATGCGTCAGCTACCACGTTTGCTTTTCCAGGATGATATTGGATAGTATGGTCGTAGTCTTTCAACAGCTCGAGCCAACGTCGTTGCCGCATGTTGAGTTCCTTTTGGGTGAAGAAATATTTGAGGCTTTTATGATCCGTATAAATCTCCACTTTCTCCCCATACAGGTAGTGTCTACAGATCTTCAACGCGAAAACGACTGTTGCCAACTCTAAATCATGAGTAGGGTAATTCCTCTCATATTATTTCAGTTGTCGCGAGGCATAGGCTATGACTTTCCCATGTTGCATGAGATAACATCCTAACCCTTTGCCTGAAGCATCGCTGTAGATAACAAATTCATCCGAACCAAATGGTATTGTCAGAACAGGTGCCGAAATGAGTCTCCTCTTAAGCTCTTGAAAACTTTTCTTGCATTCCTCGCTCCATACGAATTTTGTATCTTTCCGAGTCAGCTGAGTTAACGGAGTAGCGATTCGAGAAAATTCTTCCACAAATCTCCGATAATAACCAGCTAAACCCAGAAAGCTACGTACTTCGGTCACCGACTTCGGTTGCTCCCAACTTTGTATTGCTTCAATCTTTACTGGGTCAACAGATACTCCATATTTTGACACCACGTGCCCAAGGAATGCTACTTTCTCAAGCCAGAACTCGTATTTCTTCAACTTGGCATATAGCTTATTTTCACGAAGCCTTTAGAGTACCAGCTTCAAATGGTACTCATGATCTTCACGACTTTTGGAATATATGAGGATGTCATCAATAAAGACAACAACGAACTGAGCCAAATATTCCTTGAATACTCGGTTCATCATATCCATGAAAGTCGCAGGAGCATTAGTCAATCCGAAAGACATGACTAAGAAATCATAATGCCCGTACCGAGTTCTAAAAGCCGTCTTTAGAATATTGTCAGTTCTAATCTTCAACTGATGATATCCAGAACGAAGATCGATTTTTGAAAAAAATTGTGCTCCTTGCAATTGGTCAAACAGGTTATCAATGCGAGGTAGCGGATGCCTATTCTTGATGGTGACATGGTTCAATTCTCGATGGTCAATACAAAGTCGCATACTCCCGTCTTTCTTCTTTACAAATAAAACAGGAGCACCCCAAGGAGATGTACTAGGACGAATGAAATCGATGTCCAACAACTCCTATTGTTGGACCTTTAACTCCTGAAGTTCAATATGAACCATTCGTTGTGGAGTTTTAGAAATGGGCTTTGTACCAGGTTCAAGGTCAATAAAGAATTCAACTTCACGTTCCGGGGGTAGAACGGGAAGTTCTTCAGGAAATACGTCAGGAAATTCACTAACAACAAAAATTTTATTCAAAACTGACGTGTTTTTGTTCAAGTCCATAACATGGGCTAAGAAAGCTTGACATCCGTTTTTTAATAAATGAATGGCTTTATGGCTTGATATGACAGTGATTGATTTCAGTGGTTTAGTTGTTTGAATTCGAATAACAGGTTGGTTAGGAATATAAAAACTAACAACCTTACGAAAACAATCAATTTTGGCATAATGAGTAGTTAACCAATTAATCCCTAAAATCACGTCAAATGCAAGTATCTTTAAAGAGATAAGGTTAACGGGTAATGTGATGGTGCCAACTTGGATTAAACAAGATTTATAAATAGTGGATGTAATGAAAGTTTCTCCTAATGGAGTCTCCACAGATAAGTCAAAGTCTAATTTCTCCAGAGTCAAGTTTAAACGTTGAGCACAAGCAGGAGAGATAAATGAATGGGTATCGCTGGTATCTAGTAAGGTATAAACTTCACAAAAATTTATGATTAGCTTACCCGTAATCACCTCGTTTGGGTTCCTTGCATTTTGACCAATCACGACAAACGCTCTTTTAGGAATCGTGTCTTTTCTGGGACAGCCTTTTGAGTCACCATCCCCGCTGGACTTGGTTTCGCTACAATACAATCTCGAGCGATATGTCCTTCCTTTCCATAATTATAACATACTTTGAACTGTTGTGGACAGTTTGGGCTGATGTGTCCCCTTTTTCCACATTTATAGCATACGACCGGTGGTCGTTCTCCTCCCTTAGAACCAGTTGCTGCTGGTGTTGACGTCTTCACATTCTCATTGTTGAATCTCCTCTTTTTAAAATCTTCCCTCGACTCGCTTCTTCTATTATCATGGCCACGATTACCACTAGAGTGGTTACCGCTTTTGTATGAATTTTTCTTTCCCCGCTGGTTATCGTTGCTCCGATGACTGCTGTCACCGGTATGACCCTAGTTGTGGTCTCTCGGCTGAACGTACTCGTTATTTCGCTCTAATAATTGAGCCCTGTTGACAACATCTGAATATAGAAAAAATTTATAAGAAATGAGATACTGACGTATGTCGAGTTTCAAACCTCTTAGAAACATCCGCGTCATACGTTCCTCATTCTCCACCAAATGAGGTGCAAACATGGATAACTCCGCGAACTTTGCCTCGTACTGGGACACCGTCATGTTATTTTGTTCCAGTCTAATAAACTTCACTTCCTTCATATGACGAATACTTTCAGGAAAGTACTTGTCATTGAACAGTTTTTGAAACGTCTCCCAAGACATGCTGAGTGCGACTGGATGGGTACGCTTCACAGATTATCACCAGTAATCTGCCTCATTACGGAACATAAAGGTGGCGAATGGAACTTTCTGTTCCTCCGTGCATCCCAAGACATCGAATATCTTAGTAATTTGCTTGACCCACGTTTCTGCCTTAATCGGATCCGGCGTTCCCCAGAATTCTGGTGGTCCCAACTCTTTGAACTGCTTGGTTGTGACCAGCTGTGCGTTGCCATTATTTCTACCTGTATTTTGAACAGGAGTCTCCCTCGTCTGGTTTTGCATGAACCGCAAAAAGCTTCTAAAAAACTCATCATTCATCGTCTGCTCAGTAGTGTTATTTACAGGAGGAACATTTCCGGCTTGTTGCACGTTCTCCTCGTTGGTGATTAATGGTGTCTCCACGGTCGCATTTACTGCATCGTTAATATTCTCAGCTGCTATTCTTAAATACTGCCACAAAATAAGGGTTAATTAAAAAAATTAACGTATCACACAATATTCCTATATTCCGACCAACCAACAAATAAGTTTAGGTAGGACACACTAGTGAAGGATTTACTCGTCACTCCCCTCCTAGTTCTATTTCCCGATCTCCGCCAGAGATCATATCCCTAAGCTCTGATACCAACTGTGACGCCCCCAAAAAAGGTATACATCACCCATTCTGAGTCGCCAAAATATGGTACAGAAACAACTACAACTTTATTAATACAATTGTCGTGCAAAATACGACAACACATAAACTATGAGTTTAAATATAAATATTGTCTTCTAGACAATATCCACACTCAAATAAGTCCTCATTACAATTATTGATATATTATTTTATAAAAATGGTGAGGACTACTAAACAACTTTCTAGAACCATCATTCCATACCCTGACTAGTACTCGCTACATTCTCGCCTCCTGAAAAGAAAAATGGAACAAAAAAGAAAAGGGTGAGCTCAACTAGCCCAGTAAAGAATATTATGACTAAGATAATATAGAACAAATTATCGTTAGTCCTCAACAAGGAAAAATTTAATAGAATACAATAGACAACAAGTTTCATATCAATATTCGCAGCGAAAATAACAATTCATTAGAAGAGTTACGTAGAGAATGAAATCTACTATCTTCTATGATTTTAAAAGTCCATCATCAATATTTTATCCCTGTAACATCAATCAAATATTCATCTTTGCACTACAGGCCAAAGATATTCATCAGTTGGTCATGTTCATCTCAACACATGTACATCTTTGCACTACGGCCAAAGATATTCATCAGAAAATCATTCATCTTTGCACTACAGGCCAAAGATATTCAGTTATATCATCATTTAGGACTGAGGATGATGAAAAATATTTTAAAGAAAACGAATCCAGTGAAACAAAAGAACAAATATTAAGGATTCGTACTTTAAACAATCCGAGTTCAAAAATATTTCATAAATAATCATAGTGGAGTAAAATTCAAGAATGATCAAAATATGGATATAATCAAAGCTAGTATCCATAATAGATATCTTGGACAAAAAACGAAAATTTAATTTTTCAGTGAATAGTGTCGTATTCGTGAATAGTGTTGTATACGTGAATAGTAACTTCGACACAAAAAATTTTAAATTTGATAAAAAGTTCAGACCAATATTTCGGCATAATGATATTGAAAGAAATAATATCATTTACGAAAAAAATAACATCTCTTACCTCAAAAAGACAGTACTTCTGACTGGAATACTGGATATAGTGCTGAAAAAACTTGTACCGTATAGCAACACTCAAAGTACCAAAATACTCACAAGAATACGCTCGATAATATAGAGAAAAAAGATTTCAGTTTCTGGTATGATTTTCAATTCTATCCTAAGCACCCTATTTATAAGAAAATACTTAGAACACCAAAACAGAAAATTTAATAAAATAATAATATTTATAAATTAAATTCCTATGCACACCTTACCAGCTGATTTCAACCATTTAACACATGTCCAGAAATGAAAAAAACGTTTTTTTAGAAATTATTTAAAACTTCTAAAATTAATTATTCCGGAACTTCAATAATTCATAATAAGTAGTCCTTTTAACAAAAAAATTCAAATCTTATGTCCTTATCATAGGAAATTCAATTCTCTACAACTTTGTAGTTTTAAGTTTTTCTAAATTCCAAACAGAAATTGACCAAAATCCACATACGGACGATTTTACAAGCTATAATTAAATTTCAGTCAAAAAACAGGGTCCACAAACATGAAAAGTATGTTTTAAATATTTTTTATAACAAAAATACTCCTCCTTCTCCTTTACTCATATATCACACATTCATTGTAAAATATCACCATTATTATATTATTATAATATAATAATATATTTAATTAAATTATTTCATCAGAAAAGATAAAATATCAATTTTTAACAATTGTCATATTAAAAATTTTCTCCATCTATATCCACATAAAATGAATATTTTTCTTATCATATAAATCAATAATTAATTATTCACAAATAATATTACAGAATCACAATACTGACAACCAGGCCGTTCCTAGGAAAGAGGGGGCTTTTCAATAAAGATTTTTCCTTACTGACGCGCAATTAGGTGACCAAACCTCTCCTTAAACAGAATTTTATAGACATTACTAATACAGCTATCTAATAATATTATTCAAATAATATGAATTATTGATCTGATAATAAAAAATACTGTGTAGTGACAATTATTGAAATAACAATAATATAAAATATCAATGTATCAATTATTGAATCAATAAAATAAAATATTGAACAGTAATTAATGTAACAATTATTGAGTAGTGTCTTCTTACGTAAGAATCAATAATTGGTGCAATACCGTGTGCTACTGTGCAACAACGAGTATTACTGTGTTTTAATCACCGGGTATTCCAACAGTATTAACGGTAACAACTATGCCGTTATTTATAAACAACTTATACTTGTCATTTTTTTCATCCAATCGCTTTCCGTTATGGGGCCCACACAAGACTGCGCCGTCGTACGAATATTTCCCGACAATAAGAATATTCTACGACCAAACGAATATTTCCCGACAACAATGAATATTTTATACCCACTTGCTTATTTAAGATATTTGCGCATTTTACTCATAACTAACCACATTAATCAAATCAACCCTTACTATTTCAAAATAATAAATAGAAAAAATTCAATTTCATTTATAATTAGTTGGTGTCTTATATTTTCCATATTTATTTACAATATTAGTGTAATTAGAATTCCTTAATTTAAGAAATTAGTATATGATTCAATTCATAATAATAAAAAAACCTAAAATAAAGGAGAAATAATTGTCATAATTAATAATTTAAATTCAAATATCTTGGATCTAACAACAAAAATAAATTCAAATTCAAAAATAATTGCATACTAATTCCCAGCAAGAACAGAGTTACCAAACAAATCGAAAACATAACAAAGAGGAAATCACGAATAACCAAAACAAATCGAAAAAGAAAAAGTTAGAGTTAACAAACTAGGAAGAACAGATCCAAAACGAATTCGGAGTAGCCGAACAAAAAGGAAATCACGAACAACCAAAACAAAATAAATTAAAAAAAAAAGAAGAAGAAGTCGGAGTTACCAAAATAAATCAAAGAAGAAGACGTCGGAGTTACCAAACCAGCAAGAACAGATCCAAAACGAATTCGGAGTAGCCGAATAAAGAGAAAATCACGAATAAATTTTTTTTATGACTATTTAGTTACCCACAAAAAAATAAAATGGTTACCTTTGTATGAAGGTTTAACTACCAACTGCACCATATCCCAAATAATTTTATTTTTAAAAGATTTTTTATAAATAACTAGCAGCTACATAATTGGGAACTCTTACATGACATTACGGAATAGTTACCCACAAAAACTAAAATGGTTACCTTTTAACTAAAATGGTTACCTTCGTTCTAAAATGGTTGTTTCAATTTTTTTATGACTATTTGATTACTCACAAAAACTAAAATGGTTACCTTTATATAAAGGTTTGGCTACCAATTGCACCATATTTCAAAAAATTTTATTTTTAAAAAGTTATTTATAAGTAACCAGCAACTACATAAATGAGAACTCTTACATGGCATTAGGGATACCATCTGCACCTTCTGTTAAAACAAAAAAAATTAATCATACATACATTGCCATGACTATAAAATTGACCATTTGGTTACTCACAAAAACTAAAATGGTTACCTTTGTTTTAAAATGGTTGTTTCAATATTTTCTAAAATAGTTACCCACAAAAACTAAAATGGTTACCTTTGTATGAATGTTTGGCTACCCACTCTTCCCTTCTAGGAAGTGTAAATAACCCAAGAATTTAACACTTAAAAATGGGTTGAGTTTCAATTTTTCAGCTTTAACAGTGAAGCATCTCCGTTACCGCCGATGGCCGTCACAGACAAAATCACAACTCGCTCCTCCTCCATCTTCTCCAATCTTCCTTCCTCTTTCTCTCTCTTCAAACACCTCTTATCCACCTCTCCCTCTCACCTCAACATCTTTCCACTCACAGTATAACAACTATCAACACCCATTTCACTAAAACTTGGTCAATAACTCAATTATGTCTCTTCCGCATAAAGTGTTCGGTGGAGATAAGAAGATAAGGCTCGCGTTTTTAGACGACATACTAAATATACTAATTGCATACTAATTTCTTAAATTAAGGAATCCTAATTATACTAATATTGTAAATAAATATAGAAAATATATTAATTGTGTAAATATTTTATGAGTGCACTATTGTTGTAATTATTTTAAAAAATATAATAGAATATGTAATTGATCCAAAAAATTATAGGGTGAATTTTGGGCCAAACATTAGAGTTGAAATCGGACTTTTCGGTCTAAAAACAAAACAAAAATTTTAAACAAAACCAACAATTTTGGGCTATCTAGCCCAACTGAAGCTGGAGGACACTTTGAGCATGATGATTGGGTTTGGATGTTGTGTTTAGATTAACTTGGGCCTAATGAATTACTACAACTACTAGTATATGACAAGTTGTCATTCGCTCCCAATCACTCCCACGCTTGCGTCACTGGCACACAAAACAATGCAGTTCGGAAAAGTCTACTATATATAGATTAAAATACATGGTATTCCCTGTTTCTCAAGTCGCAATTAGGCAGCGTAAGTTTTCTCTCACACACACAAAAACACACAGTTAACTACATGGAAGCTAAACCTTCGAATCCTCCGTTTTCAGAAAACCCTAAAAACTCCACAAGTGCAAAACCAAACCCGAAAGACAGGGACTTTTTAATTCATCTCGAAGCTTATCTCGCCAAGCGGGATGGAGTTGATAAGCTCCTCAAAATCTCACGATACGCCACCAAAATCATCCTCGCTTCCTCTGTTCTCCCCGAAACCCTAACCTTGACTGCGAGATTGAAAAGCTTCGAATCCAGCGTCGGCGTGAGCCGGAAAGCTTTCCGGCTCGGCAAATTCGTTCAGGATGTGAATGCTCTTAGAAGTTCATCATTTGATTCGAAGGAAGACTTAATTCTTTCTTGCATTGCTTATGGAGGTGAGGGTTTGTATTATTTTGTTGAGCAGTTTATTTGGTTGGCTAAATCGGGGTTAATTGATAGTAAGCATTCGCGTAATTTGCAAAAGATTAGTGCTTGGACTGAGGTTATTGGGTATGTTGGGAGTATTATTTTGAAAATTAGGGATTTGAGTAGAATTGCTGAGGACGAGGCTTGTTTGGTATCGACTATTGAAGTTTCAGAGATGAGAGGGGTTAAATGTGGCGAGGAAAAGGAAAAGCTTTGGAAATTGAGACAGAAGAAGTTGATTAAGAGGCTTTCTGTTGTGCAGGATTTGGCTGATGGGTTGATGGCATTGGCGGATATTCGGGATGGGAAAGGGCAGTTTTCCGGGCCGGTTTTGTTATCATCTGCCGGGCTTTTGTCTGCACTTATTAGTACTCACAAGAATTGGTTGTCTTGCTGATTGTGCTGACAAGTTGATCAGGTATTACTTGTTTTTAGAATGTTGCTAGTTGAATTATGATGTTGGATAGATTTGTATGATTTGTTGCATAAAATGTGAGGGAGAAAGATGCTCCTGAAACTTATAAACTTATAATGGGAACCCAGGGAAGTTATTGGGGTTCCCCTATTTTTTTACATTTTCCACGAATGAATAATACTGATATTTTCCTTGTTAAAATGTGATATCTGTCTTAGCAATTTTGAATTTAATCCAGTGTTCTAAAAATCCCCGCCTAGGCGTTAAGCCCTCCTTGGCGCCCCCGCCTAAGCGCTAGGTCCCCTGGCGCCCCGCCTAAGCGTTGTGCCTCCTGGCGCCCGCCTCCTGCCTAGCGCCTTTTAGAACATTGATTTAATCATCGAATGATGAATTCTTATAACTCATTGTTATAGGTAACGGGTATGTAAGTCTTTAATCATTGGTCCTTTATTTGACTGGTTAATTAAATTTATTAGACAAAGAACGTTATAGTGGTGACTAAATAAAATAGTAGACAAAGAAAATTTAGTGGAAGTTATGCTTTTATTTTTGTTTATTTCTCTCGAAACCATGTTTTCTAACTTGAAAAATAATCATTTGCCATAAGTTTCTAACAGTTTGTGCCAAGCAAACATGAGAAACAGACGCATCTTTCTTTAGCTTGAGAACTTTAATGTAAGTTGTCTCGTGTGCCTGTTACTAGCAACATGATATTGTTAGAGATGTGCGTGTGATCTAAAGATAGGTGATCTATTGTCACTCTTCAATGTCTTCATTTTTGCTATGTGCGCCTACAATATACTATAAGCTTTATTGTTGCTAAGCATTTTACTCTTAACTTGGTCAGTTGGTTGAACCTCTAGGATTGAAGTGTGTTGTAGTGCGAGGCTGTTTATAGAGGATATTAAGATGGAAATGTGATCATTGATCGTTTATAGAGGATATTAAGATGGAAATATGATCATTGATCGTATCATATGCCCCGCTCCCTCTTCCCTGAAACAGGAATACTTTATCCTTTGTATTTAACAAAAATGGCTCTCTTTAATTATAGGATGGAGAGAGGATATTTGTAAATATAGGATACACTCAAACACTATTTTTGAGATCTAATGCTGCAAATTACTTTTATGTCAATAAAATAGTGAAAAGTGAAAACTAACATATTTAAGGTTGAATTATGTCTTGGAATTTTCTTTTTTTCCAATAAGTTTGGATAATATACGAACATCATATCAAAGTAAAGGGCATAGCTTATGTCCCTTTATCCACAAAGAGAGAAATCTGAACAAGACCGCAGCTACTTATAGGAGACCATAACCATCTTACCAAACATTACAACAAAGCATAAGCTTGTTAATTAGGATATATTGGTAGCAATCCCTAAACACTTCTACTCATTTGGTCTGTAACACACTACTTAATTAGGATATATTGGTAGCAATCCTTAAATGCTTCTACTCATTTGGTCTGTAACACACTGCCCTTCAAACATTGCAAAACATGCCACTCGGAAAGGGTGCCTAAATCTGTTTTCATGTAAAAGATTCGAGATTGCAGAGAAATAGCTTTTTGTGTTTGTTAACTTTCTTCAATTAATGTACTCAAGGCTTCAACTATTATGCTGCAATATTAGGGAAATAGTTATATCCCCTTTACGCTCTTCCCGGCATCTTGTTTTCCATTTTTCAAATTTCAGGTATGGGTGGAGAACAAGAAATAGTAAATATAAATGTGAAGTTAACACCCGCAAGATCTACTTAACATGCACGTACACTGATGTGATAAAAATATGTAATTGCAAGTGCACAATGTCAAATTGAAAAACTAACAAGTATATGTCGAACCCATAGAGACTTGATTAATTTTAAAATATCTTTAATATTTATTTTAGATGAATTAGAAATAAAAATGGAGAATTGATTAACTAGAATTAAACTAATTAGAATATGAAAACTAATAATGAGGAAAAAAAGTCTAAGAATCCGAATTCATTAAACAATAAACATAATAAGTAATGCAATCTCTTTTATTTTTATAACTTAACTATGGTCTTGATCTATTTTCCTTTTAATTTAGTAAGTTTACAATTAATGTTGGCAATTATAGATTATGAAAATTTAAGAATTAACTATAATCCATCAAAACTTCTTCGAGCAAGCATGAATTATGAAAATTTCATATTTTAACAATAATTTATCAACACCTCTTAATTAATTTAAAATCACATAAGAAATATAAAACGAAGGTATTTTAATAACGAAATATGAAAACGAAATCAATTAAACATTAAAGCACAATAGAAGTGATAAAAATATTGTCATAAATAATTATTTAATATCATCTTCATCCTAAATTAAAGAAATTAACTAGACATTAAAATAAATAAACTAAGAAAATTTCTTTTATTAACGATCATATAACGAGCGTACAATGAATAAATAATTTAATCTTACTTCTACCCTAAACTAATACATAAAAAATACATAATATCTCTCTCCTAACATCTTTTGATACTCCTCTATGTATATGAGTAAGGATTTAATTCTTTTGACTTTCTAGTGACAATCAACCTTTCAAATAGATCTTTTAGATGGACTTTCATTTTTCTTCATTGGATTTAACTTACATACGAAGATTGTTCTACCTCCTTCATTCTCCTTATAGGAATCTTCTTAGTACTTTTCTTGCATGAATAAAAGCATTACATATTGTTTGGTAATCAAGATATTGACTTTATTGTAATAAAATATTATAAAATATAAAATAAAATAAAACGTATTAGTTAAACAAACTAATATAATAAAAGGAACAAAATTAGGGATAATAAAATGTATAGATTATGAGTCTATCAAATATCGCCACACATATTTTTTGCTCGTCCTCTAGTAAAACAAAAAAAACAAACAAACTATATTACCTCATTTTCGTAGGAAACACGATTGAACTTAGCATGTGCAACAAACCTTTAAATTCTAAGGTTATCCCAAGTGGACGAGTTGAGTCTCGTGAGGATTTACCATAAATATACTTACAAAATTCAAAATTAAGTAAAATATTTTTTTTGTTTAACAAATTATAAAATTGAAAGAAAACAACTAAATATCTATGAGCATTACAAATAAACAAGATTAAATTAAAAGCACACTTTCACATAATCAAAAATACTCAATTTTTATTCTAGATACCATCTTTCATTAAATTAATTTCATGTGGTGCATGCATTATGTATGTGATGTAACTCTTAGTAGGAGTTTTTACTATGAAAATTAAGCAAACTCATTTTTTTTCCTTTTTATTCTCCTTAACTTGTGCAATGTCTCGTTTTTTTAGGTTTTTCAGTTACTCATATAACGAACGTTGGACCAATGACTCTTAAACCAGTTGGCTTTAAAGTACTAGGTGTAGATATATCCCTAAGGACTTACTTACTCGAGTAACAAAGCCCATAAAATTAGACTAGTCAAACTCTTTGTATCGATGCGTGCCGAGGCTTCGATACCCAATTATTTTGTTTAATGGATATTGAAACAATTATTTATTTATTTTATTTTAAGTCATTTTTTTTCCTTAATGAAATTGCTTGACTAATAGGTTTATATCCCACAATTAAGAATTAGTGCAAAAATACATATTAATCAATTTTATTACAGATGGTGTTTCAAACTAAGATTTCATATATTATCAAAAGTTCAAGTGTCTTAATCTTCCAATCTTAGTTATGAGTTTCAACTCTACATACACTTATTAAAATTAATTCAACTCATAAAAAATCCAAACAAAACTTTTATTTTTTTAAAAAGAATCTTAAATTTTTTCCTAAAAAGAAAAAAAAAATCTAATACTATAATACAAACTCCCCTATTACTAAATTATGCATTGTTCTCAAATGTATGTGTTATTTTCCAAGTGTTATTTTCCAAGGGCACATTATAAATTTAAAAGGGGGTTGAATATATCTTTAAAAATTCTTTCATAATTACTTATTAAAAAATTACCAAATAATTAATTAATTAAGATTGTCTATGCGCAGCGGGATATAAGTTTGAAAACTCCCCTTAAAGATTTACTCAGATATATTTATTCTTAACACAAGTTATATGAATGATCAAAAACATAGCAGATATAACAGTTATAGATGCATAATTTAAATGACATAATATAAAAGACACAAGAAATTTTAAGTGGTTTAGAGACTAAACAACTTCTACTCCACTCTTCTACTCAACGAGTAGGATATCCACTAAGGATATAGGTCCAGCAGATCATTTACATCTAAATCCCTAGGACGGCATCGAGTAACTTAAACTCGGTAATTCGATCACTACTGACTAGGATCCACTAATCCCAATTCGGTCCTCAAGACCAGGATCCACCGACTTCGGTCACATAGACCAGGATCCACCGACCCTTCTTCCTGTATTGTAGAAGCGTGTTTTGTAAGACTACAACTTTTATGAATAAAGATGAAATTTTTTCTCTAAATATCATTTTTAAATATTAAGGTGTGAATTTAATATAATGTTATAGTTTTAGGTAATATTTACAAATTTTACAAAGTAAGCAAGTTGCTATAAAATATTCGATTGGTCGGGGAATATTCGTTTTAACGGGAAATATTCGGACGGCGACACAATCATTGGTGGACCCCACAATAGAATTATTGTCGGAGTTGACATAAATATCTTTTTATAAAAATAACGGCGAAAGTTTTATCGTTAACTGTTGAAATACCCGGTGATAAAAGTACAGTAATACGCGTGGTTGCATAGTAGCACACAGTATTGATTATTGATACTTACGTGAGAAGTCACTCAGTTATACTCAATTATTGCTACAGTAATTGATGCATAGTATCTCACATTATTGATTCAATTATTGACACAATATTTTATATTATTAAATTAATAATTGAGATGACAAGTTATTCATATTATTATTTGCATTATTGACAATGCCTAGAAAATTCTGTCGAGGAAAGGAGTTTGGTCACCTAATTACACGCCAATAAGGAGAAATTATTATCGAAAAATTCTCTCTTTCCTAGGAATGATCTGTTTGTTAATATTGCAAGTTATATTATTAATGAATAAATGTTGTTAAAAATATTGAGGGAATTTTTTTATGAAACATTTGTTCTAAGTTTGGCGTATTATTTGGACCTCCACTTACCCATTTTTTAAAATAGATGGGAGAAAGTTATTTCAGTTTGGTTTTATATATATATATATATATATATATATATATATATATATATATATATATATATATATATTATAATAAGTTTTTTTTAATGAAAAATATAATATATTATATTTTATTATGTATAGCATTTGTATAGTGTCTGTATAGTGTTTGCATAGTAAAAATCAAATTATTCAGCCGATTCTACGCCCGTAAATATTTTTCTAATGTGCGTCCAAATATCGCGTTCTAATAACTGAGTCATATTCACAACATCTGAATATAAACAAAGTTTGTGAGAAATGAGGTTCTGGCTTTCCTAAAAACTCCGGTGGTCCCAGCTCCTTGAACTGCTTATCGGTGACCACTGACCAGCCGTGAGTTGCCAGTGTTTTCACCTGCATTTTGAACAGGAGTCTTTTTCGTTTGATTTTGCATACATTCTAGAAAGTTCCTAAACATACCATCGTTCGTCATTTAGTCGGTGTTGTTGTTTACATAAGAATTATTGCATTCCTGATGCACATTATCCTGAGTATTGATTGGCGGTGATTCAACGATCTCATGTGCTCCATTGCTTATCTCAATATTTTCAGATGTTATTTTACTGTCACAAAATAAAGGTTAATTGACATGCCACATATTATCCCTTGTTGGTTTATATCTTTTGTGATTTTAATAATGATAATATATTAGAGAATCTATTTTGTTGATATTTTAATTCAAATTTGAATTGGAGCTTTTTAAGGAATTGATTTTGCTAAGGAGTCTTATAAGGAATTATTTTGAAATTCTCAACCTCTATTGGGTGTAGTTTTCTTTTCTTGATTATAGCTATTTTGGTGTGACTAGGATATTATATTCTTGGTTTACCATATTTGTTGGTCTCTTTAATTGCTAAACTCATAGGTATAATAACTAAGATATAAGTTTCCTATACTAACTTCTTTTTATATTTATTGGTCAATTTCAGTAGCTATAATTATGGGATTTTAAACAACTGATATAGTTGGAGAATATATTGATATATCTTAAATTGTTTAGCATTCAAATTTGGTTTGGAGTATATTAAGGAAATTCCTTATAAGTTTGTTGCCTTTAACGTTACCATTCAGGAAAAAGGTATCTAGTCTAATTTTAATAGGAGACTAGTAAGGTGGTTTGAAAAAGGACTCTAAATGTGACGCCCCCAAAATTAGGTATACATCACCCATCTTGGGTCGTCAGATACATAGTACAGAATACAAATATAATTTACTAATACAACTGTCGTGTACAATACGACAAAACATAAACTGTGAGTTTGAATACAAATATTATCTTCTAGAGAGTATTCATACTCAAAAGGAGTCCTCGTTACATTTATTAACACACCATTACATAGAATAGTGAGGACTACTAACTAATACTATCATTCGGACCATCCCTCTGTTCCCCGACTTGTCCCAGCTACGTTCTCATTTCCTGAAGAGAACAGTGAAAGAAAGGGTGAGCTCAACTAGCCCAGTAAGAAGTATTATGACTAAGATAATGCAGAATAAATTATCATTAGCCTTCAACAATGTTAAACTGATAAAATATAATAGACATCAAGTTTAACTGTAGCGGAGCAATCAATCCATTAAAAGAGTCAAGTAGAAAATAAACTCTATCTTTTATGATTTAAAAGGTTTTTCAACACTGTGATCGCTGGGACTCAGATTAATAAAATAATCCACATCATCGAATCACCCCTACACTACGGCCAAGGATATTCGTGTATTCATTAATGGTCATGATCATGCCAACAACTGTCCATCAATGCACTACGGGCCAATGAGGACTTTTACCACATCATTTGTAACATTACGGTCATGATTATACCGAATAATCCCTGATCATAATCATACCAAGTCCATCTATGCACTACAGGCCACAGATGACTTTCAACACTTTATAAACATGAGGATAATGACAATGATATAAGAATTCAATAAAACAAGTTCAAGAATTAATTTATCCAAAAATTAACAACGTCCAAATTGTCAACATGATACTGCTTTGTGGAGTAAAATTCAAGAATGCTTAGAAGAATATTTTCATGTAAAGATACTGGATGAAACACAATTATCAAGGATATTCCACAATTTCATGGAGTATAGAAGTCAAAACTTAACCAACTGAGTATAATAAAGAATGGAATAACAAAAGAAATCACCATGCATGCGATAGACCGCACAGACAGGTTATTCCAACAGAATAATAAATAATGGAACTAGGTCCGGCGGAAACGCACAGACAGGATGTTCCGTCATAATAATAAACAATGGAACCAGGTCCGGCGTAAACGCACAGACATGATATTCCGACAGAATAATAATCAATAATGGAACCAAGTCCGGTGTAAAACACACAGACAGGATGTTCCAACAGAATAATAACAAGACGGAACCAGGTCCGGTGTAAAACACACAGACAGGATGTTCCAACAGAATAATAACAAGACGAAACCAGGTCCGGTGTAAAACACACAGACAGGATGTTCCAACAGAATAACAGAAGAATGTCACCAAGTATAGGGTAGACCGCGTATACAGGTTATTCTAACAGAATAATAAGAAATGGAACAACAACAGTTCTATTCATGAATAAGAAATAATAACACCCCTTACCGTTTTAAAGAAGAGCTGAAATACGGAAGTAGTTAAGTAGCAGAATACTCTTCTTCTCTCTCTATAGTTTCTCTCTCTAGAGTTCAGTGAATTCGTAAGAAATAATGAAGGAATGAGCTGCTATTTATAGAAAAATAGAATGCATAGTAACTAATCCATGAACGGTCCAGATTGATTACCTTAATCTGACGGTCCATATTTAAAGAAAAATCTTTTAAATAAAATATAATATATTCTATTTATAGAATAACTTTAATAAAGTATTCTGTTTTATATAAAAAGATGTTTCTGTTTTATTACGTTAATAATACGAATAAAACAAAACGTCATTATCGCTAAATAATTCATATTATTAACTGACAATAATTGAATCAAACTGAGTGACTTCTCACATAAGCATTAATAATCAATACTGTGTGCTACTATGCAACCACACGTATTACTGTACTTTTACTACCGAGTAGTTCAAAAGTATCAATGGTAAAACTTCCGCCGTTATTTTTAATAAAATATTTTTGTCGTTTTTTCAATCCGACAATAATTCCGTTGTGGGGTCCACCAATGATTGTGCTGTTGTACGAATATTTCCTGTTAAAACGAATATTTCCCGACCAATCGAATATTATATAACAATTTGCGTACTTTGCAAAATTTATAAATATTACCCACAACTATAACATTATATCAAATTAACTCCATAATATTCAAAAATGATATTTATAGAAAATTCATCTTTATTTATAAAAGTTGGGGTCTTACAACCTCCCCTTCTTATGAAATTTCGCCCTCGAAATTAGGGTACGTACCTGGTATGTCGAAGAGGTAAGGATACCTTGATTTCATTTCAGATTCTAACTCCCAAGTCATTTTCTCAACATCGTGGTTTCTCCACAAAACTTTGACTTGAGGTATAACCTTTGAGCGTAGAATATGTTCCTTCTTATCCAAGATTTGAACAGGAACTTCTTCATACGTCAAATCCTCCGCTATTTCGTCCGGTTCTAACTCAATAATGTGGTTCGGGTCTTCCACATATTTGTGTAACATGGATATGTGAAAAACGTTATGAACACGAGACATACTTGGCGGTAAAGCCAGTCTATAAGCCACAGTTCCTACTCGATCGAGGATTAAAAATGGACCGATAAATCGAGGATTGAGCTTTCCTCTCTTTCCAAATCTCGTAACTCCTTTCCACGGAGCAACACGTAAGAACACATGATCTCCTATATCAAATTTCACGTCCTTTCGATGAAGATCAGCATAACTCTTTTGTCGATCTTGTGAGGTTTTTATACGTTGTTGGATCGGTTGAATCTTTTCTGTAGTCATACGTACCAACTCCGGTCCCAACAACGTTGCTTCACCCACCTCATCCCAGCATACTGGAGAACGACATTTTCTTCCATACAATGCTTCGAATGGAGCCATGCCAATACTTGCTTGATAACTGTTGTAGGAAAACTCCACCAATGGTAAGAACTTGTCCCAACTTCCCTTGAAGTCTAAGACACAGAGTCTTAATAAATCTTCTAGAGTTTGAATAGTCCTCTCTGATTGTCCGTCCGTCTGAGGATGATATGCCGAACTAAATCGTAAATCTGTGCCCATAGCTTTTTGTAAACTAACCCAAAATCGTGAAGTGAATCTTGGGTCTCGATCAGAAACTATGGATACTGGCATACCATGCAGTCTTACAATCTCGTTTATGTACATACGAGCAAGACATTCAAGTGTATAAGTTTCTCGTATCGGTAAGAAATGAGCAGACTTGGTCAATCTATCAACAATGACCCAAATCGCATCTATACCTTGAGAAACCTTAGGAAGACCGGTAACGAAATCCATGGTAATGTGCTCCCACTTCCATTCTGGAATTTCAAGTGGTTGCAAGGGACCTTTTGGTACTTGATGCTCCGCTTTGACTCGTTGACAAGTTAAACACCTTGAGATAAACAGCGCTATCTCTCTCTTCATATTGCTCCACCAAAATGTATAATGAAGATCATGATACATTTTGGTACTTCCAGGATGGATTACAAACGGTGTGTTGTGCGCCTCCATCATGATTTCATACTTCAAATCAGGGTTGTTAGGAACACAAAGTCTGGAGTTGACTCGAAGTATTCCTTCTTCATCGATTCTTGCTTCCGGCATAGCACCTTCTTGCACTTTCTTCCTCATACGCATCAGCTTCAGGTCTGTAGCTTGAGCAGCTTTAACTTTATCGATTAAAGTTGGTTCTACTCGTATATTCGTCATCATCACATGGGTCCCTGGAGTCTTTAACTCTATCTCCATCCTTTGCAAGTCACACAAAATGGGCCTTTGTGTTGACAATATCGCACTCGTACTTGCATATGATCTTCTACTCAATGCGTCAGCTACCACGTTCGCTTTTCCAGGATGGTATTGAATGGTATGATCATAATCTTTTAACAGTTCAAGCCAACATCGTTGTCGCATGTTGAGTTCCTTTTGAGTGAAGAAATATTTGAGGCTTTTATGATCCGTAAAGATCTCCACCTTCTCCCCATATAAGTAATTCCTCCAAATTTTAAGTGCAAAGACAACAGCTGCCAACTCTAGATCATGAGTAGGATAATTCCTCTCATATTCCTTGAGTTGTCTTGATGCATAGGCTATCACTTTTTCATGTTGTATGAGAACGCATCCCAACCCTTTGCTCGAAGCATCACTGTAGATGACAAATCCCTCCGAGCCAGATGGTATTGTTAGAACAGGTGCTGAAATGAGTCTCCTCTTGAGTTCTTGAAAACTCTTCTCACATTCTTTGCTCCAACCGAACTTTGTATCTTTCCTAGTCAGCTGAGTTAATGGAGTAGCGATTCGAGAAAATCCTTCCTCGAATCTCCGATAATAACCAGCTAAACCAAGAAAGCTACGTACTTCGGTCACTGATTTAGGTTGCTCCCAGCTTTGAATAGCTTCAATCTTTGCCGGGTCAACCGATATTCTACGACTTGATACTACGTGCCCAAGGAATGCTACCTCCTCCAACCAGAACTCGCATTTCTTCAACTTGGCATAAAGCTTGTATTCACGAAGCTTTTGGAGTACCAGCCTCAAGTGTTGCTCATGATCTTCACGGCTTTTGGAATAAATAAGGATGTCATCAATAAAGACGACCACAAAGTGATCCAAATATTCCTTGAATACCCGGTTCATCATATCCATGAAGGCAGCAGGAGCATTAGTCAATCCAAAGGACATGACTAGGAATTCATAATGCCCGTACCGAGTTCTGAAAGTCGTCTTTGGAATATCCTCAGTTCTAACCTTCACCTGATGATATTCAGAACGAAGATCGATCTTTGAAAAGAATTGTGCTCCTTGCAACTGGTCAAACAGGTCATCAATACGTGGCAATGGATACCTGTTTTTGATGGTGACATGATTCAACTCCCGATAATCAATACAAAGTCGCATACTTCCATCTTTCTTCTTCACGAATAGCACAGGAGCACCACAAGGAAAAGTACTAGGACGAATAAAGCCAATGTCTAACAATTCCTGCAGTTGGATCTTTAACTCCCGTGATGACCTCATTCGGGTTCCTTGCTTTCTGGGAGGTCACAACAAACGCTCTCCCTTGCACTACCGGTTTTGACTTTTTTGGGACGGCTTTTGGTGTCTCCATCTTGGCTGAACTTATTTTTGGTAAACGACAAAATCGAGCTAAATGACCTTCTCTTCCACAATTATAACATGCTTTAGACGGCATCGCGCAATTTGGACTGATGTGCCCCTCCCCTCCGCATTTGAAACATATGATAGGTGGTCGTTCTCCTTCCTTAACAACGGGTGCTGGTGCTGACGTCTTTCCATCAGTGTTGAATCTCCTCTTCTTGAAATGACCATTCTTATTGTTTTGGCCCTGATTACCACCAAAGTGGTTACCATTTCTGGCCTGTTGATTCCCTCCACGCTTGTTGTCACCGTTTCGATGACTGCTCTCACTGGTATTATCATTTTGCCGACTGCTCTCTTTTGGTTGCGTTGACTCGTTATCGCGCTCCACTAACTGAGCCCTATTAACAACGTCTGAATACAAACACAGTTTATAAGAAATAAGATGTTGACGTATCTCAGGTTTCAAACCTCGCAAAAACATTCGCGTCATTCGCTCTTCATTATCCACCAAGTGGAACGCAAACCGGGACAACTCAGCAAATTTAGCCTCATACTGCGACACGGTCATATTATTCTGCTCTAATTTGATGAACTCCACCTCCTTCATGTGACGAACACTTTCGGGAAAGTATTTGTCATTGAACAGCTGTTGGAACTTCTCCCAAGACATCTTCAGTGCGGCAGGTTGAGTACGCTTAATCGATTCCCACCAGTAATCTGCCTCTCCTCGCAACATAAAGGCGACAAAGGGAACCTTTTGCTTCTCGGAGCATCCCAAAACATCAAATATCTTTGTAATCTGCTTTATCCATGTTTCCGCTATAAGTGATTTTGGCTCTCCTTTAAACTCTGGTGGTCCCAGCTCCTTGAACTGTTTAGCGGTGACCGTCCGAGAGTTTTCAGTGTTTCCACCTATATTTTGGACAGGAACCGCTCTCGCCTGCTGTTGCATGAACTGCATAAAGTTTCTGAACATTCTATCATTTATCATCTGGTCAGTGTTGTTGTTTGCATGAGGATTGTCACCTTCCTGATGCACATTATCCTAATTATTGATATGTGGTGAATCAACAGTCGCCTGTGCTCCATTGTTATTCTCAACATTCTCAGATGCCATTTTCAGATACTGCCACAAAATAAAAGTTAATTGATATGTCATATATTATCCTTATATTCTGACCGACCAATTAAATGCCATGCAAATAAACTTAGGTAGGTCATACTAGCGAAGGAATTCCCCGTCTCTCCCCTCCTAGTTCTATTCTCACATCTTAGTCAGAGATCATATCCCTAAGCTCTGATACCAACTATGACGCCCCCCAAATTAGGTATACATCACCCATCTTGGGTCGTCAGATACATAGTACAGAATACAAATATAATTTACTAATACAACTGTCGTGTACAATACGACAAAACATAAACTGTGAGTTTGAATACAAATATTATCTTCTAGAGAGTATTCATACTCAATAGGAGTCCTCGTTACATTTATTAACACACCATTACATAGAATAGTGAGGACTACTAACTAATACTATCATTCGGACCATCACTCCGTTCCCCGACTTGCCCCAGCTACGTTCTCATTTCCTGAAGAGAACAGTGAAAGAAAGGGTGAGCTCAACTAGCCCAGTAAGAAGTATTATGACTAAGATAATGCAGAATAAATTATCATTAGCCTTCAACAATGTTAAACTAATAAAATATAATAGACATCAAGTTTAACTGTAGCGGAACAAGCAATCCATTAAAAGAGTCAAGTAGAAAATAAACTCTACTATCTTTTATGATTTAAAAGGTTTTTCAACACTGTGATCGCTGGGACTCAGCTTAATAAAATAATCCACATCATCGAATCACCCCTGCACTACGGCCAAGGATATTCGTGTATTCATTAATGGTCATGATCATGCCAACAACTGTCCATCAATGCACTACGGGCCAATGAGGACTTTTACCACATCATTTGTAACATTACGGTCATGATTATACCGAATATCCCTGGTCATAATCATACCAAGTCCATCTATGCACTACAGGCCACAGATGACTTTCAACATTTTATAAACATGAGGATGATGACAATGATATAAGAATTCAATAAAACAAGTTCAAGAATTAATTTATCCAAGAATTAACAACGTCCAAATTGTCAACATGATACTGCTTTGTGGAGTAAATTTCAAGAATGCTTAGAAGAATATTTTCATGTAAAGATACTGGATGAAACGCAATTATCAAGGATATTCCACAATTTCATGGAGTATAGAAGTCAAAACTTAACCAACTGAGTATAATAAAGAATGGAATAACAAAAGAAATCACCATGGATGCGATAGACCGCACAGACAGGTTATTCCAACAGAATAATAAATAATGGAACCAGGTCCAGCGGAAACGCACAGACAGGATATTCCGACATAATAATAAACAATGGAACCAGGTCCGGCGTAAACGCACAGACAGGATATTCCGACAGAATAATAATCAATAATGGAACCAGGTCCAGTGTAAAACACACAGACAGGATGTTCCAACAGAATAATAACAAGACGGAACCAGGTCCGGTGTAAAACACACAGACAGGATGTTCCAACAGAATAACAGAAGAATGTCACCAAGTATAGGGTAGACCGCATATACAGGTTATTCTAACAGAATAATAAGAAATGGAACAACAACAGTTCTCTTCATGAATAAGAAAGAATAACACCCCTTACCGTTTTAAAGAAGAGCTGAAATACGGAAGTAGTTAAGTAGCAGAATACTCTTCTTCTCTCTCTATAGTTTCTCTCTCTAGAGTTCAGTGAATTCGTAAGAAATAATGAAGGAATGAGCTGCTATTTATAGAAAAATAGAATGCATAGTAACTAATCCATGAACGGTCCAGATTGATTACCTTAATCTGACGGTCCATATTTAAAGAAAAATCTTTTAAATAAAATATAATATATTCTATTTATAGAATAACTTTAATAAAGTATTCTGTTTTATATAAAAAGATGTTTCTGTTTTATTACGTTAATAATACGAATAAAACAAAACGTCATTATCGCTAAATAATTCATATTATTAACTGACAATAATTGAATCAAACTGAGTGACTTCTCACATAAGTATTAATAATCAATACTGTGTGCTACTATGCAACCACACGTATTACTGTACTTTTACTACCGAGTAGTTCAAAAGTATCAATGGTAAAACTTCCGCCGTTATTTTTAATAAAATATTTTTGTCGTTTTTTCAATCCGACAATAATTCTGTTGTGGGGTCCACCAATGATTGTGCTGTTGTACGAATATTTCCTGTTAAAACGAATATTCCCCGACCAATCGAATATTATATAACAATTTGCGTACTTTGCAAAATTTATAAATATTACCCACAACTATAACATTATATCAAATTAACTCCATAATATTCAAAAATGATATTTATAGAAAATTCATCTTTATTTATAAAAGTTGGGGTCTTACAACCTCCCCTTCTTATGAAATTTCGCCCTCGAAATTAGGGTACGTACCTGGTATGTCGAAGAGGTAAGGATACCTTGATTTCATTTCAGATTCTAACTCCCAAGTCATTTTCTCAACATCGTGGTTTCTCCACAAAACTTTGACTTGAGGTATAACCTTTGAGCGTAGAATATGTTCCTTCTTATCCAAGATTTGAACAGGAACTTCTTCATACGTCAAATCCTCCGCTATTTCGTCCGGTTCTAACTCAATAATGTGGTTCGGGTCTTCCACATATTTGTGTAACATGGATATGTGAAAAACGTTATGAACACGAGACATACTTGGCGGTAAAGCCAGTCTATAAGCCACAGTTCCTACTCGATCGAGGATTAAAAATGGACCGATAAATCGAGGATTGAGCTTTCCTCTCTTTCCAAATCTCGTAACTCCTTTCCACGGAGCAACACGTAAGAACACATGATCTCCTATATCAAATTTCACGTCCTTTCGATGAAGATCAGCATAACTCTTTTGTCGATCTTGTGAGGTTTTTATACGTTGTTGGATCGGTTGAATCTTTTCTGTAGTCATACGTACCAACTCCGGTCCCAACAACGTTGCTTCACCCACCTCATCCCAGCATACTGGAGAACGACATTTTCTTCCATACAATGCTTCGAATGGAGCCATGCCAATACTTGCTTGATAACTGTTGTAGGAAAACTCCACCAATGGTAAGAACTTGTCCCAACTTCCCTTGAAGTCAAAGACACAGAGTCTTAATAAATCTTCTAGAGTTTGAATAGTCCTCTCTGATTGTCCGTCCGTCTGAGGATGATATGCCGAACTAAATCGTAAATCTGTGCCCATAGCTTTTTGTAAACTAACCCAAAATCGTGAAGTGAATCTTGGGTCTCGATCAGAAACTATGGATACTGGCATACCATGCAGTCTTACAATCTCGTTTATGTACATACGAGCAAGACATTCAAGTGTATAAGTTTCTCGTATCGGTAAGAAATGAGCAGACTTAGTCAATCTATCAACAATGACCCAAATCGCATCTATACCTTGAGAAACCTTAGGAAGACCGGTAACGAAATCCATGGTAATGTGCTCCCACTTCCATTCTGGAATTTCAAGTGGTTGCAAGGGACCTTTTGGTACTTGATGCTCCGCTTTGACTCGTTGACAAGTTAAACACCTTGAGATAAACAACGCTATCTCTCTCTTCATATTGCTCCACCAAAATGTATAATGAAGATCATGATACATTTTGGTACTTCCAGGATGGATTACAAACGGTGTGTTGTGCGCCTCCATCATGATTTCATACTTCAAATCAGGGTTGTTAGGAACACAAAGTCTGGAGTTGACTCGAAGTATTCCTTCTTCATCGATTCTTGCTTCCGGCATAGCACCTTCTTGCACTTTCTTCCTCATACGCATCAGCTTCAGGTCTGTAGCTTGAGCAGCTTTAACTTTATCGATTAAAGTTGGTTCTACTCGTATATTCGTCATCATCACATGGGTCCCTGGAGTCTTTAACTCTATCTCCATCCTTTGCAAGTCACACAAAATGGGCCTTTGTGTTGACAATATCGCACTCGTACTTGCATATGATCTTCTACTCAATGCGTCAGCTACCACGTTCGCTTTTCCAGGATGGTATTGAATGGTATGATCATAATCTTTTAACAGTTCAAGCCAACATCGTTGTCGCATGTTGAGTTCCTTTTGAGTGAAGAAATATTTGAGGCTTTTATGATCCGTAAAGATCTCCACCTTCTCCCCATACAAGTAATGCCTCCAAATTTTAAGTGCAAAGACAACAGCTGCCAACTCTAGATCATGAGTAGGATAATTCCTCTCATATTCCTTGAGTTGTCTTGATACATAGGCTATGACTTTTTTATGTTGCATGAGAACGCATCCCAACCCTTTGCTCGAAGCATCACTGTAGATGACAAATCCCTCCGAGCCAGATGGTATTGTTAGAACAGGTGCTGAAATGAGTCTCCTCTTGAGTTCTTGAAAACTCTTCTCACATTCTTTGCTCCAACCGAATTTTGTATCTTTCCGAGTCAGCTGAGTTAATGGAGTAGCGATTCGAGAAAATCCTTCCACGAATCTCCGACAATAACCAGCTAAATCAAGAAAGCTACGTACTTCGGTCACTGATTTAGGTTGCTCCCAGCTTTATAAATCCGATTCCAGTTATTGTATTTCTCTTATAGAGCTTTATAAATCCGATTCCAGTTATTGTATTTCTCTTATAGAGCTTTATAAATCCGATTCCAGTTATTGTATTTCTCTTATATATTCTGTTTGAGCTGGAAGAAACACTGTAATACTTCATAATCTTTGTAATCCAAGTGGAAGATGGTTTTGGCTTGGGTGTCATTGTAATAGGTATTCTGTTCAAAGATAGTCTCAAGGTCTCAGAGGTGAGAAAAGTTGCAGAGGTGCAAGGGGCATAGGTGTCCAAGTCAGATTCGAGCTACTTTGAACAGGGAGTTCTTTTTATTTGTACTTAATTGAGTATTAAAGTTTTAATAAAAAGAGTTTCCAATATCAATTAGTATTGTTCGTGGATTAGGCCACTAGAGTACAAGATAGGAGCTGAACCACGTAAAAATCTTGGCATGCTTTACTGTTCTTTTGCTTTTGTTATCTGCTTTAAAAATTTGCAGATTTTGATTTAAGTCGAAAAAATTTTATACTAATACGGACATGTATTAGCTGTCCGTTTATAACAGACGAAGAACATAACTAATACGGACAGGGTTAGACCGTCCAATTATAGCCTGCTATAGTAAATTTTAAAATTTACCACTCTAGATCACTTTTGGGTATTTACACATATTCACCCCCCTCTAGGTGTACTTAATTACATAATTTCATCCCTATATTCTGACTGACCAATTAAATAACAAATAAGCTTAGGTAGGTTATACTAGCGAAGGATTTACCCGTCTCTCCCCTCCTAGTTCTAGTCTCACATCTCAGCCAGGGATCATATCTCTAAGTTTTGATACCAACTGTGATGCCCCCAAAACAGGTATACATCGCTCATTCTAAGTCGCCAAATACATGGTACAGAATACAACTACAACTTAATTATACAACTGTCGTGTAAAATACGACAAAACATAGCTGAAAGTTTTAACACGAATATTGTCTTCTAGACAATATCCAAATTCAAATTCAATCTCATTACAATTATTATCACAATATTTCACAGAATAGTGAGTACTACTAAAACAACCATCTGGACCGTCAATCCATTCTCCGACTAGTCCTAACTATATTTTCATTTCCTGAAGAGAAGAGTGAAATAAAAGAGTGAGCTCAACTAGCCCAGTAAGAAATATTATGACTAAGATAATGCAGAATAAATTATTCTTAGCCTTCAACAGTATAACAACTGATAGAATACAATAGACAACAAGTTTTAGATCAACAACTGCAGCGGAATAAGCAATTCATTAGAAGAGTCAAGTAGAGCATGATATCTACTATCTTCTATTATTTAAAAGTTTATCATCAATTTTATCGCTGAGACTCAGCTTAATAAATAATCCACATCACTGAATTATCCATGCACTACGGGCCAAAGATATTCATTAGTATCACGACAACGAATTATCAATGCACTACGGGCCAAGGATATTCGTGTTTTCACCAATGGTCATGAACATGCCAAACAACAATTCATCTTTGTATCCTTGGCCGAAGAGAACGCATGATCATACCAATAACTTTCGCTGAGACTCAGCTCAATAAATAATCCACATCACTTGTAATATTACAGGTCATGATTACACCGAATAATTCCTAATCATAATCATACCAATCAACAGTCCATCTTTGTACTA
Source organism: Panax notoginseng (assembly GCA_016801055.1). NCBI lineage: Eukaryota > Viridiplantae > Streptophyta > Magnoliopsida > Apiales > Araliaceae > Panax > Panax notoginseng. The sequence continues at coordinate 218,329,297 of CM029012.1, read as the reverse complement.
CGGGCCAAAGATGACTTTCATCACAATATAAGCATGTGGATGATGACAATGATATAAAAATTCAATCAAACGAGATCAACGATAAATATTAAAAACTTTAAATTTATCCAAAGTTTAAAAACGTTCAAATGGTCAACATGATACTGCTTTTGTGGAGTAAAATTAAAGAATAATATTGCATCAAAAATGATTTGGACCGAAAAAAAATTAATTTTTATCATAAATAGTATCCCGGGTGAATAGTACTCCGTGAATTGTAATTCGAGAATAGTACTCCGCGAATAGTACTCCGGCATGAAAAGATCAAAAATTATCGAGAATATCCAGAATAATATTTCCGTGAAAAAATACTAGATGAAGCGCAAATTTTAAGGATATTCTATTAATTTTAAGGAGTATAAAAATAATACTTTAACAAAATGAGTGTAGAATTCAGAATTTGAAACGAAATAATATTACTTACACACTACAGAGTATGAAAAAAAAATATTATTTCATACGAATATTGAACAAAAATAGTATCCCTTACAACTGTTGAACGAAAATAATATTCCTTACGAATATTGAACGAAGATAATATTCCTTACGAATATTAAACGAAGATAATATTTCTTGAGAATATTGAATGAAATAAAATTTCTTACGAATACAAAAAATAATATCGTAAGCGAATATGAAATAAATAATATCCCTTACCTTAAAAAGAAGAGTATTTCAATTGGTATAGCGGGAATATTTTTGAAGAAACTTGTACTGTTTTCTACACTCAAAGCTTCCTAAAACTCAAAAGAAATACACTTAATATTATAGAAGAAGAATTCTCTGATTCTGGTGTGATTTTCAGTTCTAAACTAAGCATCCTATTTAGAGAAGAATGGAAGAATACTATTTAGGAAAAAAATTACGGGCGCACAGTAAAATTTTCGACGAAATCACGGGCGCACTGACTAAAATTTTCTGATTTACTATGCAAATATTATGCATAATAAAATATAATATATTCTATTTTTCATAAAAAATAAAACTTATTATAATATATTATATATATATATACTCCACCACTCTTGCCATCTTTTTTCTTTTTCTTTACCATCTCGTGATGTCTTCCCCCACCCCCCACATGTGACAAATTGTCTCCCCTCAATTATTTTTATTTATATATATATATATAAAACGAAACTGAGATAACTTTTACAGATATTTTTGAAAAATGGGTAAGTTAGGGTCCAAACAATACTCCAAACTTACAACAAATACTTCATAAAAATTCTCTCAATATTTTTAACAGTATTTATTCATCAATAATATAACTTGTAATATTAACAATCAGATCATTCCTAGGAAAGAGGGGGTTTCCGATAAGGATTTCTCCCTATTAGCGCGCAATTAGGTGACCAAATTTCTTTCCTCAACAGAACTTTTTAGACATTGTCTGTAACACCCCCAAAATAGGTATGCATCACCCATTCTGAGTCGTCAAATACATGGTACAGAATACAACTACAACTTAATTATACAATTGTCATGTAAAATACGACAAAACATAACTGAGAGTTTTAACACGGATATCGTCTCCTAGACAATATCCACACTCAAATTCAATCTCATTATAATTATTATCACACTATTTCACAGAATAGTGAGGACTACTAAAGTAACCATCTGGACCGTCACTCTATTTCCCAACTAGTCCCAGCTATATTCTCATTTCCTGAATAGAACACTGAAAGAAAAGGATGAACTCAACTAGTCTAGTAAGAAATATTATAACTAAGATTATGCAGAATAAATTATCCTTAGCCTTCAACAGTATAACAACTGATTGAATACAATAGACAACAAGTTTTAGATCAACAACTGCAGCGGAATAAGCAATCCATTAGAAGAGTCAAGTAGAGCACGATATCTACTATCTTCTATGATTTAAAAGTTTATCATCAATTTTATTGCTGAGACTCAACTTAATAAATAATCCACATCACTGAATTATCCATGCACTACGGGCCAATGATATTCATTAGTATCACGACCACGAATTATCCATACACTACGGGCCAATGATATTCATGTTTTCACCAATAGTCATGAACATGCCAAACAACAATTCATCTTTGCACCCTTGGCCGAAGAGAACGCATGGTCATGATCATACTAATAACTGTCGCTAAGACTCAGCTCAATAAATAATCCACATCACTTGTAACATTACGGTCATGATTATACCGAATAATCCCTGGTCATAATCATACCAATCAACAGTCCATCTATGCACAACGGTCAAAGATAACTTTCATCACAATATAAGTATGAGGATGATGACAATGATATAAGAATTCAATTAAATAAAAGCAAGGATAAATTTTTAAGATCTATAATTTAATTTATTCAAAATTTAATAATATCCAAATTGTCAACATGATACTACTTTGTGGGGTAAAATTTAAGAATAATATTTTATCAAAAATGATTTGGACCGAAAAGAAATTAATTTTTTTGTCATGAATAGTATTTCGGGTGAATAATACTTCGGGAATAGTAATTTTTGAATAGTATTTCGTAAATAGTATCCCGTGAATAGTACTTTATGAATAGTACTTCGTGAATAGTATCATATTTATGAATAGTACTGTATTTATGAATAGTACTCTATGAATAGTGCCGTATAAATGAATAGTATCAATGAATAGTATTCCGGTATGAAAAGCTTAAAATTTAACAAGAATGTTCAGAAAATTATCCTTGTAAAACGATACTAGATGAAACGCAAATTTCAAGGATATTCTACTAATTTCACGGAGTATAGAAGCAATACTTCAACAAAATGAGTGTAGAATTAGGGATACGAACCGAAATAATATTACTTACATACTACATAGTATGGAAGAAAATATTATTTCATACGAATATTGAACAAAAATAATATCCCTTACGAATACGAAAGAAATAATATGTGACGCCCCAAAAATAGGTATACATCACCCATTCTGAGTCGCCAAATACATGGTACTGAATACAAATACAAACTTAAATATACAACATGGGCTGTGAGTTTTAATACAAATATTGTCTTCTAGACAGTATTCAAACTCAAAATAAGTCCTCGATATATTTATTATCACACTATTTCACAGAATAGTGAGGACTACTAATGCAAACATCTGGACCGTCACTCCGTTCCCCGACTAGTCTCAACTATATTCTCATTTCCTGAAGAGAACAATGAAAGAAAAGGGTGAGCTCAACTAGCCCAGTAAGAAATATTATGACTAAGATAATGCAGAATAAATTATCCTTAGCCTTCAACAGTATTACAAGTGATAGAATATAATAGACAACAAGTTTTAGATCAACAACTGCAGCGGAATAAGCAATCCATTAGAAGAGTCAAGTAGAGCATAATATCTACCATCTTCTATGATTTAAAAAGTTCATCATCAATTTTATCGCTGAGATTCAGCTTAATAAATAATCCACATCATCGAATCATCCCTACACTATGGGCTAATGATATTCTTTAGTATCACGACCACAAATTATCCATGCACTACGGGCTAAAGATAATCGTGTTTTCATCAACGGTCATGATCATGCCATAAAACAATTCATCTTTGTACCCTTGACCGAAGAGAATCTATGGTCATAATCATACCAAAAACTGTCCATCAATGCACTACGGGCCAGTGAGTACTTTTACCACATCATTTGTAACATTACGGTCATGATTATATCGAATAATCCCTGGTCATAATCATACCAAGTCCATCTATGCACTACGACCAAAGATGACTTTCATAACAATATAAGCATGAGGATGATGACAATGACATAATAATTCAATAAAACAAGTTCAAGGATAAATTTTAAATATTTATAATTTAATTTATCCAGAATTCAATAACGTTCAAATTGTCAACATGATACTACTTTGTGGAGTAAAATTCAAGAATAATATTGTATCAAAAATGATTTGGACCGAAAATGAATCAATTTTTATCATGAATAGTACCCTGGGTGAATAGTAACCGAGTGAATAGTATCCCGTGAATAGTACTTCATAAATAGTAACCCGTGAATAGTACTCCGACATGAAAAAGTTAAAACTTATCAAGAATGCTCAGGATAATATTTTCATGAAAAGATATTGGATGCAGCGCAAATATCAAGGATATTCTACTAATTTCATAGAGTATAGAAGCCAAAACTTTAACAAAATGAGAATCTAAAACGAAATAATATTACTTACATACTACAGAGTATGGAAGAAAATATTATTTTATACGAATACTGAATAAAAATAATATCCCTTACGAATATTAAACGAAAATAATATTCATTACGAATATTAAACGAATATAATATTTTTTGCGAATATTGAACGAAATACAATTTCTTATAAATATTGAACGGAAATAATATTCATACGAATACGAAAAATAATATCTCTTCAGAATGTGAAATAAATAATACCCTTTAAGAGTATTGAAAGAAAATAACTCTCTTCATGAATACGAAAGAAATAATACCCCCTTACCTCAAAAAGAAGAGTATTCCAACTGGTATAGCGGAGATATTCTTGAAGAAAACTTGAACTGTTTTCTACACTCAAAACTTCCTAAAACTCGAAAGAAATACGTTCAATATTATAGAAGAAGAATTCTCTGATTCTGGTGTGATTTTTAATTCTAACTAAGCATCCTATTTATAGGAGAATGGAAAGGATACTATTTGAATTTTAAAATCACGGACTGCACAGTAAAGATTCGAACGAATTCACGAGCGAATTCAGCCGGTGAAATTTTTTGAAAATTTGATTTTACTATTCATTACTGTGCAATAAAATATTATAATAAAATAAAAACTTTAAATAAAATATAATATATTCTATTTATAATTTAATAAAACAAAATTTTATATATATATATATATATATATAATATTAATACACCCTCCCAAACACATAAACTCCCCCCACCCCATTTCCTTTTTTATCCCACATACACACACACACACACCTCTTACCCTTTCACTATCACACACACACACACACCTCTTACCCTTTCACTATCACACACACACACACACACACACATCTTACGCATTTCACTATCACACACATACACACCAATTCCCTCTCTTACAAGGCATTATCACTCCACCCCCTTTTCTTATCCCACTCCATACACATTCACTTTTCCACCAACATGTCACTTTCACACACATCACATTCATATATATATATATATATATATATATATATATATATGTACTCCATTATTTTCCACCATTACCATTTCATCTCTTTTTCTTTCTTACATCTGTGCTTCCATTTCATTTCCCTCCCCACGCATTTTCTTTTCTTCCAGCGTGGGCCTCACATGTTCCCTCCACCAACATATCACCATTATAGGTGGATCCCATATAGTATATATACTAAATAATCTTCTAACGATTATTTTAAAAAATGGGTAAATGAGGGTCCATAAAATAAGCAAAATTTACATCAAATACTTCATAAAAATTTCTTCAATATGTTTAACAACATTTATTCATCATTATTATTATTCGTAATATTTAACAACCAGATCATTTCCGGGAAGGGGGGGCTTTTCAATAAGGATTTCTCCCTATTGGCGCGCAATTAGATGACCAAACCTCTCATCGACAGAACTTTCTAAACATCGTCAATATTGTAAATAATAATATGAATAACTGTATCATCTCAATTATTGATTTAATAATATATAAAATATCGACAATAATTTAATCAAATAACGTGAGATAATATGCAGCAATTACTGTAACAATAATTGAGCAAAACTGAGTGACTTCTCATGTAAGCATCAATAAATCAATACATTGTGCTACTATGCAACCACGAACATCTCTTTCCACAATATCCACGTGTCGTGTGGCTTTTGCCCATGCATCACTTATTCTCACTCGTTCAGTTTTTTCTTCTTTAAGCTCAGATTCAATTTTTATCATCTTATACTCTGCCAAAGAATGCTTCTGTTCAAGCATCACATATCGGGTAACACAAGCTTGAATTGTTGCATCCTTTTGTTCCACGACCGCCTGTCGTTCTTCTGCCTGCTCTTCTAACTCATGAATACGATTTTGAAATTCTACATTTTGATCATATAATACCTCTAATAAACTCTCCTCAGGTACTTCTTCTTCCTCTTCTTCCTCAGTCTCAGCTGTTACCTCTGCGACTATCTCGGGTGCAACTATCAATTCTTTACTCACCACATGGATATCTCTAATTCCTTCTTCGTCTGACATCACATTATCACGGTTAGTGATTAGAGGTATCCCTACAGTCTCATTCACTCTATTGTTAGCATTCTCAACTGTCATTCTCAAATACTGCCATAAAACAAGGGTTAATTAAACAAATTAACATATCACATAATATCCCAATATTATGACTGACCAACAAATAAGCTTAGGTAGGACACACTAGCGTAGAATTTACTCATCTCTCCCCTCCTAGTTGTATTCCCCGATCTCCGCCAGAGATCATATCCCTAAGCTCTGATACCAAATGTGACAACCCCAAAATAGGTCCATTCCATCCAACCTATTCTGAGTCGCCAAATACATGGTACAGAAAACAACTACAACTTTATTACAACAATTGTCGTGCAAAATATAACAACACATATGCTGTGAGTTTGGATACAAATATATACCAAATGTGACTCATGTTCCAACCGTGGACATCACCTCACAATGACACCTTACATAAAGGTATAGTCAAAAACTGTTTTAGAAATTAGAATCTTTGGAAAGTGCTCAAGGAAACCTTCGTACATGGGAGGCCATGCGTCTAGGTTATGATAGATATCATATGGCCACAGAATTATCCTTGGTTGACCCAATAGACCCCAAAGAAAAATGAGAAGATTACTATTATATTCTTCCCAATGGTGAGTCTTCTCTTGACTTATCATTATCTCTACTGTCTTTAATCGAGAATTATACTTCAAACAAGCACCAAGATTATATAGGTAGTGCTCGTATATATACTCAGCAAGTGGATGAGCACATCCTTGTCTTATGATGACACGAGGTTGTATGTCGTTAGACATCTTATATGATAGTGACAAAACACCCTTCCAACGTTGGGTACACCTTACCCTATTGGATTCACCAAATAAAACTACTAAATGAACTTTTCTATACTGCTTCGGAAGAACATCCACAGCTAAAGACCACCGTTCTATTTCCCCGTTACCCTCGCTCGACCCAGTTACACTCTTATTACCTGAAAGGAATTGTGAAACAAAAGGGTGAGCGCAACTAGCTCAGTAAAGAATATCATGACTAAAGATAATTAAATTATCAATAGCCTTCATCAATAATAAATCAGAGATTTAGAACATATGGTAAATGATAAAAATTTCAACCATAGTTGCAGCGGAACGAGCAATCCATTAGAAGAGTCAAATAGACTATAAAGTCTATTATCTTCTCTATGTTAAAAATTCACCAACAATGTTTTATCCCTGTAACATCAATCAACAATTCTGGTCAACAATCATATGAATAACTCATAATTATACCTGTAGTTCTAAATTCCTCTTCTCATCCAGGACGAAGATAATTTTCATCACCTATCTTTACCTGAAACATTAAAGATCATGGTTACACCAAATCACATTTCCTGTTCATAATCATACTAATAACTTCATCTTTGCACTACGGCCAAAGATATTCATTTGTATTACCAGTTAGTCATGTTCATCTCAACATCTGTTCATCTTTGCACTACTGGCCAAAAATATTCAACAACATGTCATCTTTGCACTACGGGCCAAAGATATTCATCAACAATTCATCTTTGCACTACAGGCCAAAGATATTCCTCAACAGTTCATATTTGCACTACGGCCAAATATATTCATCAACAGTTCATATTTACACTACAGGCCAAATATATTCATCAACAGCTCATATTTGCACTACAGGCCAAATATATTAATATCTCAAAGAAATATATAATCATTTCAGAATTTATATAAACAATAATTATAACCATGTTGATCAAATCACCTTTGCACTTAAGCTAAAGATATTCACTTATAAATTCAATGGTCATGATCATACCAGTCAACAATTCAACTTTGCACTACTGGCCAAAGAGAACCCATAGTCATGATCATACCAGAAATCTACCCATCTTTACACTCAAGTCAAAGAGAAATATCATCATTAGGGTTATAAAAATGTTATATATGATAATAAAATCAATATAATCAACATATAGATTTAATCTCAAGAGTAATATTCATAAACCAACTATAATTTGGTTAGAAAAAGAAACTAATTTTGTCGTGAATAGTAACTCGTGAATAGTAACTCATGAATAGTAACTTGTGAATAGTAACTCGACACAAAAAGGTAGAAATTCCACAATAAAATACATACCAATATTTCGGTATAATGATATTGAAAGAATAATATTTCTTAAGCTTATAAACAATTTATTTTAATTGTTTACACTTTACTAAATAATGCATTTAATCATTCTAAAATGCCAAACTCATAAGATTTCATCACCAATAACCAAAACCCTCATCAAAAATCTACATATACCTCATATAGGATTCTCAAGTCATAAAATCTTATTTTCTAATTTTCTTACTTCACAAAACATATTTAATTCATTTACTCATAACTAGACCATTTTCATGAAAAATACCAAATCAGTTCCAAAAATATTTCTTTTCTGGGATTTAGCATAATATAGTCCCATAGTGAACATATATTTTTCTCAGAATTTTTAAAATTCATTTACTATTTTTCATATGGCCAAAACAGCCGAATATTTAGACATTTATCAAAAATTATACTTTTATCTAAAAATTCTAAAATTCACAGAGTATACTCACATCATATACATGTACTCCCAATAAAAATTTTATCAATTTTAGAGTTAACCACAAGGAATTATAAGCGGTTACTTTTAAAATAGTCTTTTCCCGTAAAATTCATAACTCTTAATCTATACATCCAAAAATCACCATTTTTGAACACAATCAAGAAAACTCATCAAAATATCATTTCAAATTTTTTCAGAATTTTTGAAGATCAGAAAAATTACGAAACTGAAAATCATAACAACCCTTAAAATCCCTTAATATTTCGTACCTCAAAAGTGCAGTATTTCTGACTGGAATGCAAAGCCGAAGAAAACTTGCACTGAATAGCAACTCTTAAAGTATCTAAATACTCACAAAATATGCTTCATAATATAGAGAGAGAAAGAGAGAAAGCTTATGTTTCTGGTGTGATTTTTAATTCTAACTTAGCCCTCTATTTATAGGAAAATGTTAGCACGCCGAAGCAGACTTAACCTGCAACCTGATGGCTTTACCTGTTACTATTCTCACCCACCACATTTGAATAAAAATCTCAGCACATTTTTTTATCAACTAATAGTGGGGCCCACCAATTCTAGAATTTTCCACCAAAATGATTAACTTCGAAAATTCAATAATTTCTGAACCAGTCATCTCGTAAAATTCATAACAAATTATACGTTCATTTTTAACGGTTCAAAATTTGTAGACATATATTCAACTTATATATGTATAACATATCCAAATATTACCACGATCCAACAGTCGGATTAAAAATTATAACCCTCGCAAAATATCTCAAAAATCCTAATTTGATTTTCAATACCTCCGTTCCGACAAAAATACAGATAAAACACCTCAACATTAACTCCTTCATTTTTAACCACAAAAATATATCCCTCATTTATATCCACATAAAATAAATATTTCCTTATCATTTGAATCAATAATTAATTATCCACAGATAATATTACAGAATCACATTTATGACAACCAGACCGTTCCCAGGAAAGAGGGGGCTTTCCAATAAGAATTTCTCCTTACTGGCGCGCAATTAGGTGACCAAACCTCTCCTTAGACAGAACTTTCTAGACATTGCCAATAATGTTATCTAATAATATTATTCAAATAATATGAATTATTGATCTGATAATGGAAAATACTGTGCAGTAACAATTATTGAACAACAATAATATAAAATTTCAACGTAGCAATTATTGAATCAATAAAATAAAATATTGAACAGTAATTACTGTAACAATTATTGAGTAGTGCATTCTTACGTAAGAATCAATAATTTCAAAAATACTATGTAATACCGTATGCTACTGTGCAATAACGCGTATTACTGTATTTTATTCACTTGGTATTCCAACAGTGTTAACGGTAACAACTACGCCGTTATTTGTAAAAACTTAAATTTGTCGTTTTCTTCACCCGACAGTTATTCTGTTATGGGGCCCACAAATGGTTGCGCCGTCGTACGAATATTCCCCGACAGAAAGAATATTCCACGACCAAACGAATATTCCCCGACAACAATGAATATTTTATAACCACTTGTGTGTTTTGAAAAAAAATTCATATATCACCCTTAACTTTAACATTTATCAATTTAATCATTTACTGAATAGTAATTATAAGAAAAATTGAATACTTTTATTTCATAAAATTCGAGGTCTTACAATAGTACATTCATGTGAATCAATAGTTCTATACATGTGAAAAAATAGTTACAGTATAGTACATTCATCTATACCTCTATTTTTAATTTAGTCATGCAAGTATTATCAATCTTGCACTACCTCCCCTAATAGTACATGCATGTGAATTAATAGTACATTCATGTGAACAAATAGTTATAAACATGTGAATTAATAGCAATTAATTACTCATTTATCTGATTAATTACCCGATTGGTCAATACAACCTCTAGAAATCAATTCTTATCGAAATAAATATCGATTTTCACTAACACTAATAATCTCAACACAATGAAACTATTAATTTCATTTTTAATCAACACGATTTTTTTCATCATTAATATTATAACTCACAATATTTAACAACCAGATCATTCCCAGGAATGAAGGGGCTTTTCGATAAGGATTTCTCCCTATTGACGCGCTATTAGGTGATCAAACCTCTCTTCAACAGAACTTTCTAGATATCGTCAATATTACAAATAATAATATGAATAATTTTATCGTCTCAATTATTGATTTAATAATATAAAATATTGATATTGTGACAATAATTGAATCAATAATGTGAGACCCCGAATTTTATGAAATAAAAGTATTCAATTTTTCTATTTTGGTAAATGGTTAAATTGATAAAAGGTTAAAGTTAAGGGTGATATGTGAATTTTTTTTTAAAGTAAACAAATTGTCATAAAATACATTGTCACTATTCACGAGTTACTATTTACGGGTTACTATTCACCCAAATTACTATTCACTCTAGTATCGTTCACTCGAGTATTTGGGACACTTTTTGTGTCAGAGTACTATTCATGAGTTACTATTCACGAATTACTATTCACAGGTTACTATTCACCCAAATTACTATTCACTCTAGTATTGTTCACTCGAGTATTTAGGACACTTTTTGTGTCGGAGTTACTATTCACGAGTTACTATTCACGGGTTACTATTCATCTAAATTACTATTCACTCTAGTATTAAGACACTTTTTTTGTCAGAATTACTATTCAGGAGTTACTATTTACGAGTTACTATTCACGAGTTACTATTCACCCAAATTACTATTCACTCTAGTATTGTTCAATCGAGTATTTGGGACACTTTTTGTGTCGAAATACTATTCACGAGTTACTATTTACGGGGAATATTCGTACGACGGTACAATTATTGGTGGACCCCACAACGAAATTATTGTCAGATTGAGAAAACGACAAAAATATTTTATTAAAAATAACGACGGAAGTTTTACCGTTGATACTGTTGAACTACTCGGTAGTAAAAGTACAGTAATACGTGTGGTTGCATAGTAGCACACGGTATTGATGCTTATGTGAGAAGTCACTCAGTTTGATTCAATTATTGTCAATTAATAATATGAATTATTTAGCGATAATGAAGTTTTGTTTTATTCGTATTATTAACGTAATAAAACAGAAACATCTTTTTATATAAAACTGAATACTTTATTAAAGTTATTCTATAAATAGAATATATTATATTCTATTGTGCATAGTATTTTGCATAGTAAAATCTTTTTATATAAAACAGAATACTTTATTAAAGTTATTCTATAAATAGAATATATTATATTTTATTTAAAAGATTTTTCTTTAAATATGGACCGTCAGATTAAAGTAAATCAATCTGAACCGTTCATGGATTAGTTACTATGCATTCTATTTTTCTATAAATAGAAGCTCATTCCTTCATTATTTTCTTACGAATTCACTGAACTCTAGAGAGAGAAACTATAGAGAGAAAGAAGAAGAGTATTCTGCCACTTAACTACTTCTTTATTTCAGTTCTTCTTTAAAATGGTAAGGGGTGTTATTCTTTCTTATTCATGAAGAAAATTTATGTTATTCCATTCTTTATTATTCTGTTGGAATAACATGTATGCGTGGTTTACCCTATACTTGGTGGAATGACCTGTATATGCGGTTTACCCAATACTTGGTGATCTTCTTCTGTTATTCCATTCTTTATTATTATGTTGGAATAACCTATTTATGCGAAGTACCGCATACTTGGTGAAATTCTTTTATTATTCCGTTCTTTATGATTCTGTCGGAATATCATGTCGGTGTGAATTTCACCTGACCTGGTTCCATCATTTATTATTCCGCATTTATTATTCTGTCGGAATATCCTGTCGGTGTGAATTTCACCTGACCTGGTTCCATATTTATTATTCCGCATTTATTATTCTGTTGGGAATAACCTGTCTGTTCGGTCTCTATCGCATGCATGGTGAATCCTTCTGTTATTCCATTCTTTATTATTCTGTTGGAATAACTTGTCTTTGTGGATTGCCACATGCATGGTGAATGATCCTTTATATTCATTCCTTATTAAATTGTGGAAATGATCTGTATACGTGGATTACCGCATGGCTGATGAAAATCCATTTGCAGTTTCATATATTCTTTATTATTCTCATTTGGTTAAAGTTTTGATTTCTATACTCCATGAAATTAGTGGAATATCCTTGATATTTGCGCTTCATCCAGTATCTTTTCATGAAAATATTCTTCTGAGCATTCTTGACTGTTACTTTACAAAGAAGTATCATGTTGACAATTTGGATATTATTAGTTCCTGGATAAACTAATTCTTGAACTTGTTTAATTGAATTCCTATAACATTGTCATCATCCTCATGTTTATTTTATGTTAAAAGTCATCTTTGACTTACGTGCATAGATGGACTTAGTATGATTATGACCAGGGATCATTCGGTATAATCATGAACTGTGATATTATAAGTGGTGTGGTAAAAGTCCTCAGTGGCTTGTAATGCATTGATAGACAGTTTGTGGTATGATTATGACCAGGAATTTTTCGGTATAGTCATGATCATTGATGATTTAATGAATATCTTTGGCCCGAAATACAAGGATGATTAGAAGATGTGGTTTATTTATTAAGCTGAGTCTCAGTGATAAAAGTTGATGAAAATATTTTTAAATCATAGAAGATAGTAGGTTTTATTCTCTACTTGACTCTTCTAATGGATTGCTTATTCCGCTGCAGTTAAACTTGATGTCTATTGTATTTTATCAGTTTAACATTGTTAAAGACTATTGATAATTTATTCTTCATTATCTTAGTCATAATATTTCTTACTGGGCTAGTTGAGCTCACCCTTTCTTTCAATGTTCTCTTCAAGAAATGAGAATATAGCTGGGACGAGTCAGGGAAAGGAGTGATGGTCCAGAAGATAGCATTAGTAGTCCTCACCATTCTGTTAAATAGTGTGACAATAAATGTAATGAGGACTCCTTGAGTATGGATATTGTCTAGATGACAATATTCCTATTAGAACTCTCAGTTTATGTATTGTCGTATGTTACACGATATTTGTATAATTAAGTTTGTATTTGTATTTTATACCATGTATCTGACGACCCAAGATGAGTGATAAATACCTAATTTTGGGGGCGTCACAAATAATATGAGAGATATTATGTAGCAATTACTGTAGCAATAATTGAGTATAACTGAGTAACTTCTCACGTAAGCATCAATAATCAATACCGTGTACTACTATGCAACCACGCGTATTACTGTACTTTTACCATTGGGTATTTCAACAGTTAACGATAAAACTTTCGCCGTTATTTTCATAAAAAGATATTTATGTCGTTTTCCAACTCCGACAATACTTCTGTTGTGTGGTCCACCAATGATTGTGTCGTCGTACGAATATTTCCTGTTAAAATGGATATTCTCCGACCAATCGAATATTTTATGACAACTTGTATACTTTTCAAAATTTTCACATATCACCCTTAACTTTTTACCTTTTATCAATTTAACCATTTACTAAATAATAATTATAAAAAAATTGAATACTTTCATTTCATAAAATTCGGGGTCTTACATTGTCAATAATGTAAATAATAATATGAATAACTTGTTATCTCAATTATTGATTTAATAATATAAAATATTGTGCAGATGATATTGTGACAATAATAGAATCAATAATGTGAGATACTATGCAGCAATTACTGTAGCAATAATTGAGTATAACTGAGTGACTTCTTACATAAACATCAATAATTAATACCGTGTGTTACTATACAACCATGCGTATTAGTGCACTTTTATCACCGGGTATTTCAACAGTTGGCGGTAAAATTTTCGCCGTTAGTTTTATAAAAAATTATTTCTGTCGTTTTCTCACTCCGACAGTAATTTCGTTGTGGGGTCCACCAATGATTGTGTCGTCGTACGAATATTTCCTGATAAAACGAATATTCCCCGACCAATCGAATATTTTATAACAACTTACTTACTTTACAAAATTTATAAATATTACCCACAACTATAATATTATATCAAATCTACACCATAATATTTTAAAAAATATTTCAAAAAATTAAATCTTTATTCATAAAATTTGGGGTCTTATACTGACCCTTTTATTTGTCATATTTTTGCTAAATTGTTCCCTAAACTTTTTTTTTAACATAACCATTCCTCGTAGATACATTAGTCATGCAAATGTGTTCCTCCAATGTTCCTTAAATATTTTTTTTAGTACAACTGTTCCTCATAGATGCATTAAGCATGCAAATGTGTTCCTCTAATTTTTTTCACCTATTAAAATTTTCGTTGTTTGTCTTTAAAATACTGAGTTCAACTTTTAATAATAGTCTTATGATGAAAATTTTAAAAATATTTTCAAATTTATATATTTTTTGTTCAAAATATAGGATCAAGTTTGATTTGTTTAAATCAATTTGAGATATATTCAATTTTAAAATAAATCATACAGTTATTAGTACCATTTAAATAAAATAAAAAATAATAAGGTTTGTAATTTTGGAAATTATATTGTCTAAAATTAATTAACTTATATTAATTTTAATTTTAGAGATATTTTATATTGAATTCAAAATGATAATATAAAAATTAAAAAAGAAAAGGAAAGAAGAAGTATACTTTGTACACAAAATTTAAAAATAAAAAATAAAAAAATGAGAGAGAAAATCAAATTTTAATAGATGAAAAAATTAAAATAACATATTTACATGACTAACATATATAAAAAACAATTGTGTTAAAAAAAGTTTAGAGAAAATTGGCGTCTCGACTAATTCATCTATGAAGACTAATTCATCTATGAAGAATAATTATGTAAAAAAAAAAGTTTAAAGAACGGTTTAACTTATATTATAAATAGGAGAGTCAGATTTGAAATTTATACTGCAGCAGCATTGGCACACCAGAAAACTGTCACCTCTGACACTTTCCCAATCAGATATACCATCTTTCTCTCTCCTCTTCTTTCTTTTTCACAGACCTCATCGATGGCAATCCAATAGTCTCTCTCTTACTACCAAAATCAAATAGTCTCGATTCCAAAATGGAATCCCAGCTCGAAGATTTAAACCCCGAATCAAAACCCCCACCACCCGAACCCACTACCATGTCCTCCTCCTCCAAAGATGACCGCCCGTTCCTCAAACCCGACCCGCCACCCAATCCCCGCCCCACCACCTCCTCGGCCGCCGCAGCCCAACCAAGCATCGTAGAGCTCGAGAAGAAATTCGCCGCCTACGTCCGCCACGACGTGTACGGCACAATGGGCCGGAGCGATCTCCCTTGGACCGAGAAAGTTTTGCTCGGGTTAGCCCTTGTTACGCTTTTACCGCTCCGGGTGGCTCTTACCTCGACTATATTGCTGGTTTCTTACTTGATTTGCCGCATTTGTACATTTTTTTTGTCCCCGAATCGAGAAGGTGAGCAGGAGGATTATGCTCACATGGGAGGGTGGAGACGAACTGTTATTGTTCAAAGTGGGAGGTTTTTAGCTAGGGTTATACTCTTTATTATTGGGTTTTATTGGATTCGGGAAACCTATTGGATAAATCCTGAGGTACTTCCTCCATCCTAATTTACTTGGTTCCAGTTCAATTTCACAGATGGCAATACCATCGGTATAAAAAAGTTAAGTTCTAAATTTAGCTTAGAATGGTAATTAACGGGATATTCGGGACGGAGAAAATTCTATTAATGAACCACATAACAGCATTAAACTTTATTATGCTGGTGTGTGTTTAATGATTGGCTTTTCAAATATGAAGAACTTGTCGCAAAGAGTGATACTTTTTTGTGATAATCTGAGGTTTGTCTATTCAGCATGACCTTGAAAGGAAAAAAACTAATACTTATATGGGCGTGTTCGGCAGTTACTTAAAAATTTGGTCAAACCAACTTATTAGTAGTTTTTTTAGTTTGTATAGGACTTATTTTATAACTTATAAATTGATTTATAGGTACTTTTTGAGAAGTAACAAATTATTATTTCTCAGAAAATGACTTATAAGTCATTTTAAAATAAATAAATATGACCAAATATAAAGACTTTTTTGCCCCCATTTCAGTAATCTTTATAATTTATTTTAACTAATAAGTTATTTTAGTCAAATACCTTGATAACTTGTTTTAACTTAATTTTGACTTATAAGTAAAAATTGCGTCAAACACTTTTATTTATAAGTCACAAGATTTATAACTCATTTTAAATTTTAACTTATAAGTTATTTTAAAATAAGTCATTGCGCCAACTTGCAAAACTTAATTCTACGATGTGACAGATCAGTTCATGATTTAAGCCTGGTAACTGAAGTAGGTTAGCATGTATTGACTTCTACTGGGCAGTTAATATGCCGTGATTAGGCAGCACTTTTGATTGGGAATGATTTTTGCTTTCATTTGTACCTTGGAGCTTGCAATTTGTTTTTTTTTTCCTCTTTATGAAGCACATATTTAAATAAGTAATTCAGAAAAGAGAAGTCACCTGACATGGTTGTACACTTGCTTGAGTAGCCAGATAAGCACATGATCTCATTGCCACTTCATTAGTTTAAGTTACACATGATCAATATTACCTTGGATATCTAATCATTTTGGTTTGTGAAACGACAAGGAAATAAGCTACACTTCATAGTCTAAAATCCATTATGCTAGGGGCAATGGCATAGCCAGAAAATTATTCCAGTTAAGGGTTCAAACTAATGTTTACTCTTTTTTGAACAGAAAGAAAAAATAAAAGTAAAAAAAACAAAAATTCTAGCGGGTGCGCCTGCATACACTAGCTTGAGAGTAGCTCCGTCTCCGTCTAGGGGTAGATTTATATGCATGCTTATAATCAAGAATTCTCTTATAATCTAAATGTAATAAAGCTAAATTTTATGGAAGATTTTTTAGTTGCATCAACAAATTAGTTGTTCTAGAAATAATTTAGTACAAATGTTATTTTTGAGCATCTAAAACTAAATTAGAATAATGATATTTGTGCAGTTAGATGTAGAAAATAAAGAAATATTTGGGTTTGCTAAATTTAGAGTTTCAGAATGTAAGAGAACTATGTTTGAGAATGCAAGTACCAATGCACGGTTCGCTAGGTCAACGACAGTATCTGGGAACTTTGCGCTGAATCTCTTTTTTGAAAAGAAGTTGCACAGGATCTCCACTTTGTACATATGCAAGTTTTTGGTTCTTGATCACTTGAAAAAAAAGTAAGGAGTTTAGTCAAGAGGTGAAAAAAAGGGGAAATTAAGGTGGTCAAAGAAAACAATATGATGAATTAATTACACTGTATTATTTTGGCATGTTTTAGTAGGATTATCATATCAAGTTATTTGTCTCGATCAATGAGCCAGTAAGTACCGACCTTTTAGAAGCTGATATTGCTTTTAGCCTTTTACAATCAAAAAGCAACTTTCAGACTTTCTGGATTGTCTTCTTGGATCCAAATAATAAGAATTTGCCAAAACTCTGAAAGAGAGGCTGCTTTTTGAGATTTTTAGAATTAGAAGAATCCAAATAAACAATTATCGAAAGCTAATCCAAAAAGTCTCACTTAATCTTTTGGTTTTTGAGATTCATGGGATTATGTATTTATATAGAAAGCAGGAGCAGGGTTTGGTCTGTTATCTATTCCACCTTTTATTGTTGTTGTTATAATAAATTGAAACTATTAAAATAGTAAAGAAGTTCAACATGTTTTAAAGTTTAAATTGCATAATTCACACTTTTATAACCACTTCTACTCCATCTCAACTTCTTTCTCCTTTGAGCTTTTCTACGTGGACATGAAAATTGGACATGAATGTTTTATAATTTCAGCTATTTATATTTTTAACTGCCATTGGGGGTCAAAACACTTATGTTCAATTTTCATGTCCATATAGAGTTTTTCTCTCTTTTATCCCTACTTAAACCAAACTCATATTTTCCCCCCTTTCACTGATTTACAATTTTTTTAACATTATTGTTAATAGTATAATAGAATTTTTTATATAATAATTATTATTATTCAATTTAAATATTCTATATTATAATAAATTTACGTTGCACACGCATGGCATGTGCCACGATGTCTAGTATTGATAAGATTCGTATACAGTATACTGACCTTTATTTCTGTCTCTTCCTTCTTTTGGAATTATAAGGTGGAGTCTAAGGACCAATCTGCCGAACCTGAAAGACCCGGGGCAATTGTATCAAATCATGTTTCTTATATAGATATATTATACCATATGTATGCTTTTTTTCCGAGCTTTGTTGCTAAGGTTTGTTAACTTGTTTCCATGATAAATTTTGAATTTTCTATTCAGACCTTGTGGTGATTAGCTGACATGTTTCTTTACTAATTTTGCTGGTCTTCTTAAATATTATCGATGAAGAGATCAGTGGGTAAACTTCCTCTGGTTGGTTGGCATGAAAATTCTTGTCTTCTATAATTGTCAGATTTCATTATAATTCTGTGATTATATTTTCAAGTTCTTGTTTGGTATAGCTACAAGCTGACCAATATTCTGATCTATTTTTATCTTAAAAATTGGTGGGAGGGGCAGAGGGAAAAAGGGAATGGAGGAATTTAAATACTTCAATTAGATGAGATTGTAGGCCCATAGTCATGTAATTATACACCTATTTTCTATTGATAGCAATCAATATTCTGATCCATTTTTCTTTCAGTAATGGGAGAAGAGGGGGGGGGGGTGTGTGCAGATGGTTAGTGGGAACGGAACATTTAAATACTTTAATTAGATTAGATTTACAAGTCCATGGTTTACTGACTAGTGACTTCATGGTTGATTTTATGTTGCAGCTACTTACCTGTGTAGTTATTATAAATTTCAGTAATTAGTCTCCAATACATTGATTTGACATTAAGTTGAAGCCTAAGGAAACTATGGGGATACCTTTACTTGTTCTCTTTCAATGTGACAAGCATGCTTAAAAGGTCACATTGTTCCTAGTAGTTTTTAGTAGGACTATAAGGGAGTCGTATGAATTTGAGTTTTGGCTTGTCAAACTCGAACTTGACTAATATTTCAACGAGTCAAGTTGAGTTTTAGACGAGTATGGATTTGGTGTTACAAACTCTATTTGTTTAATAAATGAGCCAAATCAAGCTCTAGCCGAGCTTAAGCACGTCAGACTAATTAAGTATTATAGGTATAGTGTATTATAGATAATTATAGATATTATATAACTTAATCAAGTAGGTCTCAAACCAGACTTGAGTATTCAATAAGTTGGTCCCAACCCGGACATGACACAAGTCTAGTTATCGGGCCGGGCTCGCGAACAACCAAATTTGTTTACAGCCCTATTCTTTAGGACCTGCTATGTTGTTAACTTTTCTTTTTAGCTGTTATTGAATGGAAAATATGTCAAGGGACATTGGATTGTTATTATTCGGTTTTTACAGCAAATGCCTTGGTTGTGTTTATGTCCAGCGGGAGTCCAAGTCATCAGACTTCAAGGGTGGTGTTTCAGGTTTGTAGATCTGATTTGCTCATTTTCTGTGGCATCTTCTTTCTGCTAGTAATTGTGGCACGTGATTTGTCAAAAGTAAAAAAAATTGTGGCACATGTAATGTGACTGCATGTTTTGATTAATTTTTATTCCATATATTGTTCGTATCTTTAATATTTTGCAAGTCGGTTAGTCACTTTTTCTTGAAGCCATAGGAATAGTTATACTTACTAGCATCCAGTTGCAGACGCAACACGCGTTGCGTGTGTAAATTATGTGGGGTAAAATAGGAATTTTATGAAATTTGAAGGACTAAATAGAAAGATAAAAAAATTAATATAAACAGGGTAAAATAGGAATTATTTCAAAAGTTTAAGGGCATTTTTTGAAGCCAAAAGGCTTCAGCAAATTGTTTACTCCAAAGGCTCCCTCTGTCTTTATATATTAGGTAAGTGAATACAGAGTTATCATGAACTCTTATTAACTTGTGTTTCCATATATGGTAACTTAAGTACCAGTACTTTAAATTTTGTGTACCAAAATATTTCTTTGTTATTTTACCTATATTTGCACAAATATCAATAGGAAAATGATATATCTTGCAATTTTATGTCAACTTTTTTGTTGCAACTTACGTGGATAACTATAGTCGATAATATTTAAATAATGTATTTGATATGGTGAGCGAACCTTATAATCCTACCCAATATATAGATATATGTTGTAATCGTAATTCGGTAGAAAATTTTCACAATGCATAGTATGACTCATATGTATAAGATGTTCAAAAATTATGAACAATCAATATGTTGATTCAATTAAAAATCATCTATAAAACTAACGTTTATTACATTTAGATTATAAGAGAGTAAACACTTATATAAAGCCACCCTAGCGTATCACATTTTAGTTTATTTAGCGTATTGTGTACCAGTAATGGTGTCATGAACCGAAATAACTACATTCCATTAATTCCATGTAATACTGGTAAATATCTTTGACTGGAGGGGTGTCCGAACAAAAAAGAGACATTAAATTAAAATTTCACCTACAACACCAACCCCACTTCTTTGAATCTATGTTACATAGTCTCTTCACTTTACCCTAAAGTACACATCTAACACCAAAAAATCATACAAGGGTATTGATATTGAACAATTTATTTTAGTATAAAAATTAGTAAAATTGAGGAGTACCCTTATCGGATTCAAATGGTATGTTTACTGGTGTTTAGAGCGTTTGCAGCGGTAGCGTTTGGTGCGTTTTGAGGTCCAAATGCACCGCATCACTTTTGGAGCGTTGCGTTTGAACCTTTAACGCATCATTTGTTAGTTAAATAAATTGCGTTTGAAATAAGTTGTTTGTAAACGAACAAGATTTTCAACCGTGTTTAGTGCGTTTGAAACCTCCAAACGCCGGTAGACGAAAAAAGCAGAAAGAGTAAACTTCAAAGAGTGCGTATGGATGTTGGACAACAATAATTATTAAATATTAAACTTGAGACTTCAAGAGTAAAATATTATTAATAAGCAAAGAAAAAAATATGAGTGGGTTGCAAATCCATGTCCTTCTATTACTCATTCAAGTACTTGTAAGTTCATCTTCTAAAGATACAGTTCCTTGTTCAGCTTGGAGTTGGTAATGACATGTATATATGTTTTTGGGAGGATACATTGGGATACTCCTTTCTCTTTAGCTTTTCTTGTCTTTACTATCTTGCGTTCGAGCACAATTATCCCTTTTGTAACTTCTATTTTTAGAATCATTGAGTCAATTTCTTGGAATTTATTTCTTTCTTTAGCAATTTAATTGATAAGGAGCCGAAGAAATTCCTTTATTTAATCACCGTCTTATTTCAATTTATTTTTCTTAGTCCTTGGATAGGGGTGTTTGGTGTTTTGATCTCTCGGGATTTTTCTTTTGTCTATATTTTTCATTTGACTTAGTGTTACTTCCAGTGCGTCATTTTCTTATATTTCTTATATATAGAAGGAAATTATTTCTGTCTTCTTTATACAGGAAAGTGAATATCATTCTCATCTATTTGTTCAATATCTAATAGCTTGGCAGTTATGTTGTTTTTTGTTCATCGTGTACTCGTGTTGGTGTTGGATTTGTTTCTTTGTGATGGATAGATCTTCTCCCTTTTGACAATGTGATGGATAGAAGGATTCTATAATGAATATTGATGTACTTTGAGATAAAGTTTCTTTTCTTTTTCTTTTTCTCCTTACTATGTTTTTATATTTTTAACGGAAAAGAAAAGAATGGAAAACTTAAATTTGAATAAAAAAGAAAATACTAGAAAAATTTTAAGTTTTTTTTTCACGTTGTTACCGAGTTTATAAAGAAGGAAAAAAAAACAAGTTTTCCATTTAAAATACTATTTTACCTTTATTTAATTTTGTTGTGTTTATAATGTAAAATGTATAATTGGAATTGTAGAAGATTTGCTTATAGTATTAAGTTTTCCATCCAAATCCTTCCATATCTGTTCATTTCTGCACAAAAAACTTTGGCAAGAAAAGTGATCAGGTTTTTCATTCATTTTCTATTCTTTTTCTATTGGTTAAAATATTTAGTAACAAGAAACTTGGAAAGAAAACTTAAATTTTCCGACCTTTTCTTTTCTTTTCCATCCATTTTAAAACTCAGTAACACAGTTAGGCTCGCTCATTGATAGGTTTTTTCTTCATAGAGATTGGTGGGCAATACTTTGCAATGGCTTAATGTTTCTTCCTCATTTTCTTTCTTCTCTTTTGGGAGGACTTGTTATCCATAATATGCATTATAATACCTTCTATCTTTCATCAATAAATTTTATCTTAAACAAAGAAGAATAAAAAACTTATTACTAAGAATGTCAAACGCAGATCTTAATCATCGATAATAAGTCAAAATAATATTAAAAGAAGTAGTACTCTCATTTCCAGACAGAGGTAGGTATTGTTTATAATATGATTGTAGATGCATTTAATGATATATGTTACCCTGGTTGCTTGCAGGTATCGTGAATGAAAGAGTTCTGGAAGCTTATCAAAACAAGTATGCGCCAATAATGATGCTTTTTCCAGGTTATCACTTGATTCTGCTGATACACACTGGCATCCTTGTGATCCAAAGACACTGCACATTGCATTGATCTGTGATTCTGTGCTATTAAACCTTAAAACTGTTAAGAGCATTCAATTCTACTGATGAAGTAAAGTTGAGATTATTCAAGCTACTAATGTTGCGAGGAATAAATATGGTGCATTGTAAAATGGAATCAAGAAAATTACTATTATCTGACTTCTTCCAAATAAAGGAAAAAAGAAGAAGAAAAATACTATTACCTGGCATCTATATTTGATTTTATACTAGTGTAGCTTTGATTAAGCAATATGCTAATAGGTGATGCCATCGTAGCTCCTTAAATTGGTAGGTAGATTGTATCTCCTTCTGCCCCAAATTGTAATGTCCCCTTTTGACTTTCATGAACACTGAAAATAATGAGAAAGGTATAAAAGTTAGCAAATGTTCCAAAATTACCCACTTCAAAACCTCAGGACGAATTTCTATTTTTCAAACACAAGGGGTAATATGGTTATATTTGAATAAATTAAAAGGTGCTAAGGTTTTGGGGCTTCC
The DNA here is from genome assembly GCA_016801055.1 of Panax notoginseng. Taxonomy (NCBI): domain Eukaryota; kingdom Viridiplantae; phylum Streptophyta; class Magnoliopsida; order Apiales; family Araliaceae; genus Panax; species Panax notoginseng. Next base: position 218,305,312 of record CM029012.1, on the reverse strand, counting down.
AGGATAGGAATGTGGAACAACTAATTTGGAAGGGAAGGGAGCAAGTCTTTTAGGAGTTCCTTCAATTGTTGTTTCCCAGTCTATGGCATTTATTAGTGAAAGTTTCTTTGAAATTCTCCATTGTATTTCCTGGGAAAGAGATCTTGCCTCTCTTTTCTTTATTGTTTTCTCACAGGATAAATTCTAAAATCTTGAAAACCTTAAATTTTATTCTATTATATATTTTAAGTTTTAAATAAAATCTCAAATTGCACCCTGTAGTGTAGTTTTAAAATCTATTCCACCCCAAACTTTATTTTTGATTAAAAGCACCCTAAGTATTGAGTGTCAAACAATTTGCACCCTCCATACCAAAAAGTTTGAGGGTTTAAATTATTTAAATGCTCAAAGTTTAGTGTGCTTTTAATCGAAAATAAAGTTTGGGGGTGAAAATTGAATTTGTGCCTAAAATTATAGGATGTAATTTGTGATTAGTCTATATTTTTCATATAATATGTAATACATTGTCAGTTTTCTTTTGTTTATGTCATGTTTCTCCTCGGTGTAAATTAGAAAAAGAAGGTTTATCCCCTCATACTAGGATTACTGACCTACTTGGAAAGAACTTAAGGATACACACATCAAACACACGTGGATACATTATTTTCAAATTAAGAAGCATGGATTTGAGTGCAGGCATTCATGTTCACCATATAAGGATTCGGGGATTTGGAGATTCGAAAAACTCACAAATCTCCATTCAACACGTATTTAAACTAAATAGTTTTATTATTTATATACATAAATATATTTGACAACTTATACAAAGTTAATTTATATACACGTAAATAATTTTATATTTATGTGCATATAAATTATAATATATTAAACTGGTTATATGTTACGAACAATTTAAGTTATATGGACTCATATGGAGTGTCTGGTCAAATACGGGGTGCTTTGAAGAGTTTAACACGAGCACTCCTTTATTTTGCCAATCTTTTGCAATCTAACGTCCGTACTCTTGTCTGAGTGTTACTTTCAAGACGAAGTGCAAAGAAAATATTCACAGACAATCACAAATAAACCGCATAAATACATTCATATACATATATAGTTATATACAAACAAATCAGCTGGTTATAAACGAAAATATTATACTATATACAATTATCTGTGTGTGTGTGTGTGTCTATTTATATTGGCGAGATGAGAAGAGAAGAAGAGAGCAAGATAAGAAGAAAGGAGAAGGGAGAAGAAGAGAAGTAGAGCAAGCCAGTAGCCCTGGGCCCAAAGCTGAAGGGGGCCCAAAATTTTTTAATCTTCTAACTTCTAGACTTCTGCTCAAAACTCAAAAGTCAGTCCTCACTTTTTAATTTCCTGCTTCGTTGAACACTTGAACTCTGCAGTCTCTCACTTTTGTTTCTGCAAGCCAAGAGTGATCAAACAAAAAAAAAAAGCACTTCCAAAAAGCAAAATACAAAAAGAAGAAAATATAATCGTCTCAAGGCAGAGCCAATATCTTCTCGAGGGAAGCCAATATCTTTTTTTCGCTTTTTTTTCTCTTTATTACTATGATCTTTCTTTTTCAACTCTGTTTCTGCAACTTAATATTAATCATCTTTCTGTATGAGTATGACTTGACTATTCGTTAATTAATATAATAATATTATCACCATATCTGTGTGATTATTGATTAATCCGTTGCCAGTTGCCTTATTGTTTGATTATCCAAGTAAGTCTTGTCACTTGTGTTGGTTCTTCTTCATATATGTGTTTTTTCCCACTTTTTTATGTTTCGTGGGTCGGATCTTCTTTTGGGTTCATGTCAAGTTTTCATCTTTTATACTTTGCTAGTGTTTTTCTTTTCTTTTTTCTTCTTTTTTTTAAACAATGGTTTCTATTGATTTTTATTTTTTTTTTAAATCTTGATCCTAGTAATTTGAGGTTTTAACTGTGCTTTTGGAGTTTGATGATGTGGAATTGTGGATCTGACTTTGTCTTGTATACTGATTACTGAACTAATTTCATGTGTAATTTTTAGTATATCATTTTCACACTACATAATTAGTTCTTATTTGCTATGTATATCTGCTAAAGTTTACATCTTTGGCCTACAGGCCTAGATTCATGATTTTATTTGTTTGAATTTTCTCCTATTTTGTAAATTGTAATACATTTAACATATTTGTGTTAACTTTTTCTTATTTATTATTTGATTCTACATAAAACTTGACTAGGATTCTTGTTCTTTATAATTGGAAGTTTCAAGTGGAAGAAAATATACTCAAAATCTAGGTTTTATTGTTCTATGTTAATTAGTTTTATTGTGTTGTGTTTATTATAAAAATTAAAAAATGTTTCGTAAGAAACAACTTTCCGGAAATCTCAAGAGACAAAAAAAGAAAAAAGAAGGAAGAAATTGCTCAAAGTTTGAGAGGATCTTTGAATAAATATTTTGTTAATCAAATCAATGCTCACTTGAAAATTTAGATGAAAATTTACCAAATGAATATGAACAGTCAATTCAATTGGAAGAATTAGTAGAAAATGAGAATGATGTGAATGAAGAAATTGGTAATCTAGATGAAAATGAAAATAGTGATTAACCTTTCCTTAATGAAAATGAAAATATTGATGAACCTGGCCATGAAAATGAATGTCCCGAAACAAGATTTGATTTGAACATTTATGATCCACGAGTTTGGGATAATCTTGATGCAGAAATGAGAGATTTACTTGTAGAAAAAGGTCCCCTAAGAGAAATGCTTATGGAGATTCGGGAAGAAGCATGTAGACTCAAATATGTAGTTTTCATTTTTTAATACAATGATTACAATCCGGGGTACTCTTTTTCTTTCGTTTGGGGTTTTGTCCCATTGGATTTTCCCCAAACAAGGTTTTAATGAGGCCCCAAAGTGTTCTTTCTTATCTTTTGTAAATTCTTATAGTTTTAATAAAATTAATTAGTTGATAATTTATTTATTTTTTTATTTAATTTGTATAAAGGGGCACAGTTGAGAAAATTTGCTCTGGGCCTTAGAAAACCCAGGACCGGCTCTGAAGAGACGTACCAGTCGCCATAAAAGGAAGAGATGCTGAAAGAGGAGAGATGATAGAGCAAGAGAGATGCTGGAAGAGGAGTCGGGTGTCGATCACCCGCCGCCCAACTCTATAGACCCAGAATTTAGATAGTAACAATTAGGACGATCATTCAACTTAGGTAATTTCTACTCCGTTCCAATTTATAAGATAATATTAACTTTTGAAAGTCAATTTTAGACTTTTTATACTTTAAATTGACAAAATTCATTAAAAATTATGAAATAATAAAAATCTTATAATTAATAGTATTGTGTAGATAGTTTACAATATTCAACATTATATTAATCTATGTGAGTTTTGAGTTTGAAAATATTTTGACTTCAAAGGTGAATAATGATCTTATATTTTGAAACGTAGGAGTATTGTTTTGTTTTTGCAAAATTGCACAAGATACCCTTCCCCTTCCCGAACTTGACGCTAGCATCCATCTCCGAATCCCATAGAGGCGAGCCAGAATTGCGTCCATATCGACCGAATCCCCTAACCAATTCCAGTGACCAAATAGCAATGCCAAATCACCTCAAATCATGGCATACCCATATCCTCGGACCTTCACCGAGTTGTGGGTAACAGCCGAATCCCTGCTTTATAGTTTTCCGAATTTGTTCTTCATAACTATAGAATAAATGAAAATGGCATCATTGATTTAATTTCAATGTGTTATCTCCATTGCTTTAAATTTTCATATAATTTATGTTTGTGGTATCAAGTATGGTTTTGCAAGAATTGTGTCAGTGTTTCATCCCTTGATTTTAGTTGTGCTATAATCTTTGTTCTCTATGACGAGATAAAATAACTGTATCTTACCAATTATTTCTCACTAATCAAAATTCCTGCCAGAAATTTTGTTGTTTTGCTCAAATGCTCGTCTGCTTACTGTTTTTAAATATGCTCCTCTGCATTTTTTCAGAAGGTACGACTACAAATGGAAACTATCTACTTCCATTCAAGACTGGTGCATTTTTACCAAAAGCTCCCGTTCTTCCTGTGATTTTGAGATATCCGTACGAGAGGTTTAGTCCTGCTTGGGACACCATATCGGGCGTGAGTATTTATTTGGCAATTTTAACATTGGTAGCCAGGACAAATACAGTTTTGACATGTATAGACTTTCATTTGCAGGTGCGCCATGTGATTCTTCTCTTCTGTCAATTTGTAAATCATTTAGAAGTGACAAATCTTCCAATTTACTACCCTTCACAGCAAGAAAAGGATGATCCGAAGCTATACGCTGATAATGTTCGGAGGCTAATGGCTCGCAAGGTATGCTTTTGTTTGCAGTTTCTGATGATTAAATGATTTGATGATTCGTGATAAACTTTGTTTGTTTTGCTCTTCAATTTAATAGAAGTGCAGCTAAAAAGTTGCTTTGATATGTAATAAAAATTTAAATGACCTATGATGGTAGATTGTGCTACTGAGTGGCTGGAATTGTTGAGCTGGATCTTGTTTAAGAATTTGGCTGCAAGAACTAGGAAGTACATTCGCTGCTTCATTGCTATATTTTCTTGGAAGGGATGCCAATTTTTGTTCATATTGGATTATATCTTAATGTGACATTGAGTTTTATTTTCCATTACTTTCATCAAGTCTGATTTCATTTTTCATTGTCCAGTTTCATTTGCTTTTGTTGTGTCATGTGCAGGGTAATTTGATAATGTCAGATATTGGTTTGGCTGAGAAATGAGTATATCATGCTGCTCTCAATGGTAATTATAGCCTTTCTACTGTTTTGCATCAGAAAGACGAATGATAATTTCATGGCCTGGCTCTCAAACACTATCTAGTCCACTTTGGTTCACCTAGTCTCCCATAGTATCGACTTTGGAATATACAACAACGAAAGGGTGGGGATGACCGCCCAGTAAAAAAACACAACATTGTGCGAGGATTACCACCCAGTAAACTAGAAAACATTGTGTGCTATCATAGTTTTGTAATCTTGTTACTAAAAGAAAGTTACCCATTAATTATAGTATTTTGATATTTCATGTGGAAATCTCGGTTATGTTGAAGCATCCAGTTTTAGAGATTCCTGTGCTTTACTATGTTTTTCCCCCTCAATAGCTTTCATTATCTAATGCCTGTAAGCCCTTAGGGAAAGAAAGGAAATTGCATATGAAAATCTGAAGCATCTGTTTCGTGTTCCTTCAGGTTTGTTTTATCAACGGTAATTCGGATACGAGATCTGTATATTCTTTGTATGATTTTATTCTTTAGAAAATGTAGAATATTTACTTGTAGGATGCTATGAGCAATCTTTCATATTGTCATATATAGTTTGAAAATGTATCTCCTGATATAGCAATATTGCTGCCTAATTCAGTGCTCTTACCTTAATTCTGGCATGTGTTTATGTTTTCTCTTTTTGTTGAAGTATATATTATTCACAAAGTTGGTTTGGTGGATCCAGCAGCTAATCTGCTTCTAACATTGAATAGTGAAAGTTATTGAAGCAAGGGCTGTGTTTCCATGTATAATCCAGCTCTTGACTGATCTGTTTGGGGCCATTATATTCCGTTTATTTCTTCTTTTCTTCTTTCCTTTGGAGTTGGGAATGGAGTCAGGTTAGTAGAATTCCAAGTCTCTCTCTCTCTATATATATATATATATGGGGAATGATCCTAGCATCTATTTGTTATGGATCAAAAAGTGTCACATAGCATCTTAACCATCCGTTTGTCAAATAAAGGACTGAGATTTGATTTAGGAACACATTGTCCGCTAGACTTACTAGCGGACGTATTAAGTAAAATTTTTATGCCCCCACTTTCCCCACTTAGCATCTGCACGACCAATTTGAAATAACACCATTTTCATTCCTACCTCTGATTTCCTTCCGGCCCACCCGCCTCCTCCTTCCTTCCTCCCTCCACCTCCCTTTGGCCCACCATCTCTTCCTCTTCCTCTAGTCACCCCTTCAACCCTGCCTAGGTGCTATTGCAGCCTTTTCGGCCACTGTAACGTGGACCTTTTTGAACATCCTCTTTCCGATCTGAGCTTTGCCAAGTCTGAGGGTTGCTAGATCGTGGGTCCTTCTTGTGCGATTAGTAGAGGGTATGGTTCTTGTGTGTGAGGGAAGTGGAGTCATGATCTGAAGTGGGGTTTTTTTGGGATTAATGGTTTGGGGGATCCGGATCTTGAGGGGTATCTGCTGGTGGTGGCTTTGGCACTAGTAATATGTTCGGATAAAGAACTTGTCTGAGTGACTGAGGGCGTAATTTCTACAAAGCTAAAGCCAGGACTAGGCCTTGAAGCTGTTCCTGGAGCTACAGTACAACTGGAGATAGTGGGAGGTGGTGGCAAAACAGATGGAGCCAAAAGAGATTGAGTGCTACTGTTAGGTACAAATGTGGTGGGCGTCGCTGTTGCGGAAGTAGAACTGCAGATAGAAGGTGATGATGCAAAAGCAGTTGAAGTATAATTGAATAAATTGGGTCCAAATACGGATGCTGTTTCTGGAGCCGATGAACATTTAATTGACGGAGATGATGTATATGAAGTTGAAGTGGGTGGACTGAAAAAAAATGAGAATGTGGGTCCAAAAGCATGGACAGACCGAGTTAGTGAAGTAGAAGCACCGCATGATTTGTCCAAGAAAGAGTTGGCAGGGGACAGTTTGCTGAAGGCTGGAAAGGTAAAGGCTGATGAAGAAATGGATTAGAAGGTGTTGAGGTAAAGAGATACTCAGATGAGTGACACGTAGGTGACACAGATCTGGCAAGAGGAGGAGATGGTGCAAAAGTAGGTGAGCTAAAGGAACCGGAAAGAGATGCGGAAGAGTTAGGTGAGCTAAAGGAACCGAAACGAGATGGTCCTTCTTGTGCGATTAGTAGAGGGTATGGTTCTTGTGTGTGAGGGAAGTGGAGTCATGATTTGAAGTGGGGGTTTTTTGGGATTAATGGTTTGGGGGATCCGGATCTTGAGGGGTATCTGCTGGTGGTGGCTTTGGCAGATGGGTCCAGCCGGAATCTGGGCTCCGGTTGTTGTCCTCGCCGGAATGGGGCTGTCTTTTGGTTCCTTTTTCTGCTCTTTTTGTGAGGATGGAGTGTGTTTCTCGGATGGTCCCTTTTTCATCCGTGTGGATATTAAATGTTTAATTTTTGGTTCCAATCATTTTGATCTATGGATAATGCTCTAGTTTTGATTTAGAATGATTTGGCGTTTTGTGGTTCTTTGCTGTAACTAATCCATTATTAGTGGTTTAGTTGTAATCGACTTTTGCCTCTTTTTATTTATAATTGTTCCGCTAGACATACCAGCGAACAGTGTTATTTGTGCCTAGAAATTTTAATTAATACGTCCGTTAGTAACTCTAGTGGACAACGTGTTCTTAAATCAAATCTCAGCCATTTATTTAATAAACAGATGGTTAAGATGTTATATGTCACTTTTTGATCTATAGCAAATGGATCATATATATATATATATATATATATATATATATATATATATATATATATATATATATAGAGGCGGATTCTGTCCAGGAGCCCGGACAGGTTTAAAATTCAGACTTTTTTTTTTGTTTTTTTTTTAAACAACTGAAAAAAATAATTTATGGAACTTGAATTTTTACATAATACAGTGTTTTGGGTGTGATTTGGATACATACAACAAAACATGGAACTTGTACAAATATATTTTGTTATATGTATTCAAATTACACCCAAAACACTGTATTATGTGAAAATTCAAGTTTCATAATTTATTTATTTTTTTTAATTGTTTAAAAAAAACAAAAAAGGTCCGGATTTGATCAGGTCCGAGAGTCTGAACTTGATCATATATATATATATATATATATATATATATATATATATATATATATATATATATATATAGTCCATTTTTTAAGCTCACCCTTATTGAGTTCACCCCGAGCTCACCATGCTTTTTTTTTTTATAAAAAAAAACATAACTAATAAAAAATGTATAATAATTTTTGGAATTGAAAGTTTTTAAAAAAAAAGTGTTTTGGGTGTGATTTGAGTACATATAACAAAACAGTGTTGTACAGACTGTATAACACTGTTTTGTTATATGTACCCATATCACACCAAAAACACTTTTTTTAAAAACTTTCAATTCTAAAAATTATTATACATTTTTTATTAGTTATGTTTTTTTTTAAAATAAAAATAAAAAATAGAGTGAGCTCGTGGTGAGCTCAATAAGGGTGAGCTTAAGATCCTTGCTCTCTCTCTCTCTCTCTCTCTCTATATATATATATATATATATATATATATATATATACGGTCCGGATCAAGTGCATACCCCTTATCTTACTCACCCGTGCTCATCCCCTTTTAGCAACGGACCCGGCGACGGTTCGGTCATACAATCGTCGTCTATACTTTTAGCGACGCTATATATTGTCTATCACTAAAAGTATAGACGACGGTTGTATGACCAAACCGTCGTCGGGTCCGTCGCTAAAGGGAGGTAAGCATAAGTGAGTAAGATAAGGAGTATGCACTTATCCTTACTATATATATATATATATATATATATATATATATATATATATATATATATATATATACACACGGTTCGGATCTTAAGCTCACCCCTTATTCAACTCACCCGAGCTCACCCCCCTTTAGCGACGGACCCGGTGACGGTTCGGTCATACAACCGTTGTCTATACTTTTAGCGACGCTATATATTGTCTGTCACTAAAAGTATAGACGACGGTTGTATGACCGAACCGTCGTCAGGTCCGTCGTTAAAGGGGGGTGAGCTCGAGTGAGTTGGATAAAAGGTGAACTTAAGATCTGGACTATATATATATATATATATATATATATATATATATATATATATATATATATCTTAAGTTCACTCTCTAATAAGCTCACCCAACTCACTTATATAACCCCTCCTTATTTCTTCTCTCTCCTCACTTTCTTATCGGATCAAAAGAAAAGCCGGCCATCTCGTGCTCTCTCTCCTCACAATCGTGCTCTCTCTCCTCACAATCGAAAACTTTTATTTTTGGTGTTATTGTTATGATACTAATTTAAGTTTGTCATTACGAGTTGTAGGCTACGCGCAAAGGTATCTGGTCAGTGTCGCTATGGTTTTCTCAAACACCCGTTTAATCATACTTCTTCTGGAAATTCGTTTATATAGTTGGTGATGGTCTAAAATCATAAATGAAAATATTACTCATAAAAAAACAATTTCAACAAAGAAAAGAAAGGAATTCATTCACAGCTGTCGTATAGAGAGCATAATATTGAGTTGCAATGTCACTTTCAGATATTATTGAAATTTAAATAATACTAAAGACAAATTATTTTATAAATTGTTAATGTGACATACTTTATCTTAATTTTTTATGTGGTGCTGAAAATTATATTGAAATAATTTTTTAATCAATATATGTATGTCATATAAACTATTTAAAAAATATTTTTAAAATAATTTATATCTGTAATATTATTCTTGAAATTATTCAACTTCTTTTGCTTTTTGTATTTACTTGTTCCTTATTGGACAGTTTGGCCAGAAGTGAGCTGTAAGCTCTGCCGATTGAAATAATTGTTCTTTTCAAAATATTAGATTATTGTTGACTTTTTGTTAAATACTCCCTCCGTTTCAAATTAATTATTCAGTTTTGACTTTTTAAAGTCAAATTGACTATTTTTAGAATTAATAATTAAGCATATATAAATATATTTCTAAAATTATAAAAATTAGGATTAGTAATAAATTGTATATACTTTCTTTTGGTTATAATCTCTTCATCTGTATTTTAGCAAAAATAGTAAAAAAATTAATTTTAAAAATAATCAATTTGACTTTAAAAAGTCAAAACTAAGTAATTAATTTGGGACAGAAGGAGTAAAAGAGTTGGCACACGAGAAGTAAGTTGAACACAATAATAATAATATATAAAAAAAATATTTTTACAAGATTCTTATCGCTTATTTATTATTTATGTAAAAAAGACGTTACGAAACCTATAAAGTTTTAAATTAAATGCCTAACATAGATGGAAGAGATTAAAAAAAAGTATATGCAATTTGATTTAGTTATATAAAAAAAGTATATACAATTTAATAGGGGGTGAACAATTCAGTTATAATCGAACTGAATAGAGTTAAAATCTTCCTTATTTTACCAACCGAATTAATTTAGAGATAACCGAATTATCGAAGACCGAATAACCGAATTGTAAATTCGGTTATTTCAGTTAATAATTGAAATTATGTTCCATTTTATCAAAAAAAAAATATCATTTCAAATTGGCAATCTATGTTAGTCACAATTGAATCAAACAACAAAAGGGTTACTGCCATTAAGATCTATATAAGCATTCAACAAATTGGAAAAACAAAGCACCGTAGCCATCGGAATTGACCTTGCTGGTCTGGGAAAAAAAATCCTTCCTTAGTTGCAAAGAGAGGAATTTAAAAAAAAAACCCACAAGTACTGCCATCATAAGAACTTTAATCCTCTACCAGGTTCAGCCATAGAGATCAGATTATTGTTTAACTTTGAAGTCTTAATTTTTTTTATTTCTTATTCGGTTAACCGAATAACCCAAAATCCAAACACGAATCCGAAAATCGAATAAAAATTCAGATATAAATGAATTGCAAAAAAAAATTCGATTAACAAATTTCACTTCATTATATCTGTTTTTTGCTCAGTCCTACAATTTACTACTAACCCTAATTTTTTTAAATTTTAAAACGTATGTATATATGTTTAGTTACTAATTTTAAAAATAGTCAACTTAACCAAAAAAAAAATTTAATTGGACATCTAATTTAGGAAGGAGGGAGTATTACTTTGTACTTGAGCCAATGGACTAATGGTCACTTAGGGGCTATTTAATAAAAACTGAATAAATCTAAATAAGATGAATCTGAATGAGATGAACCTGAATGAAAAAAATTGTTTGATAATTAACATGTCTAAAAATTTGAATGACAAAACTTTATTATTTTATCCCTCTGAAAAAATTCAAAATTATTATAAATTTATTTAATATTACTTGATATAATAATAATTATTATTTTTAATTTTTTAATTTTTTTTTTACTTTATTCAGCTGCTCATTCAACTAAAAAAATCTGACTTAGCCATTCAGCTCATCTATCTTACCGATTCGGCCATTCAGATCAAAACAAACGCACCTATCGATTCAGCCATTCAGCTTCATTCACCTCTAAATAAACATTCTCATAGTACACTTATATGATTCACTTTCATTAATATAGAGTCGGGGTTCGATTCTTGACAACAAGCAGCAGGTTATGAAGACATCAGAAGGCGGCGGCAACAGTGCGAGATGAAGATTGAAAACATTAAGGTATCACCTCCCCTAAGTTATGATGAATTATTGTAATAGACTAGGACATCCAAAAAAAAGGATGGAGGTGCTACTGGGTTTCCTCAAAATATATTCTTTTCATCAGCTAGTAAGAAAAAAACTTGAGATTTATTCCATAAGCAAAGAGGTTGGTGCTATTGGCTTCAAATGAACAACATGCAGGCAGCAACACTATCAGCTGACAGAAAATTATGCCAAAAGAACCAAAAAATGGCCATGAGATGATGAATCTGCTAACCTTTCAATGCCTAAGTAAATAATTGAAACCATGTTACAAATAATTCCCCTTTTTTCTAAACCAGATGAATCGATTATAATATTTAAACACAAGACACCTGAAACCGGTGATTTTTTCGTAAGACACCTGTAACTAGCGCTTGTCTAAGACAATTTTGGGGAAATATTTCTGGTGATAATTCTCCAACTTATCTTACCTTTCATCCAGTAAACCGTTGTTGGACCGTCTTAATTCCCATGGTGGTAAGCAGCCTTTTAATGGAGACTGTATAAACAATGAGGATGTCGACAACTGTTTCTGCCTCATTGAGATTGAAGAGAGACAACTGACGCTACTTTTCAGCCTTCTTTTCTCACTATCATATGGTTGGCAATTGCGGTCATGTTGCACAGCGGAAATTCTGAGGGCTTCAGGTAGTATACAGTTGAAGAGTGAACCTACAAAGGAAAACAAATTTACGTTTAAAAAAATCATTTAGGCATATTGAGTTACTTCAATTCCATGCAGTACAGTTATACAGATTTCTCAAGGTGTAGAATCCACAAGACATTTAAGGTTTGCATTGTTCCTTCTTTCCCATCTAAACACCTCTTTTTCTCATGCTTTCTCTTTATACCAAATATCGGAAAGGAAGATTAAGTTATCGATGAAAGAAGGTTTTCCAATGTATTTGGTGAGTTTTAACATACCAACGTCACATCAACCAAATGGAAATAACAGCAGGAGGAATTTGGGGGTGGGGTGGGGTGGGGTGGGGTGGGGTGGGGCTTGAGGGGGGAGTAAGGAGTTGCTCTCCGGGGATCTATTGATTGAAAGGTACAGTGGACGAGGTGTAAAAATTGTAGTAATCAGTGTGCAGGGGAGATCGTTTAAAATTTACAAGGTGCTTTGAAAAGTGAAAGTATTGGACCGGAAAAAGAATAAGAAAGTAACTTAGTCTTTTTGAATAGGAAAGATCCTAACAAACGAAGGCCATGAGGTAAAATTCATATTGAATTTTTTCGTTTTTCCAAAGCATGCTGCTATATGATGTAAATGAGGGTAAGTTGGGGTCGAAAAACTGTGTAACCAACATATTTATGGAGTTCAACTTTTACGGGAAGCAATCGTATGATCAAGTTGGAAATGTTTAACACAACACAGCAGGCAATTTCATGCTATAGCAAATTAATTCTAATAGTGATGTTACGGTTAATGAGTCAACCTACCTATTTTTGCAAGTCGATTCACCCACTTTGGGATATGCTTCCCAGTCAACCTGTAGCAGATGTCTTTGCAGAAGTGGTTGCAGTTTTTCGCAATTAAGTGATATGTATCACCATTATAGCTCGCAGCATGATGCTCCATGAATTCCCTAACCTGGACAGGGTCCAAACATGTAGTCCCGATAAAAACAGACTTCCTAAACTTGAAGCCTGGGCATTGCCGAGGCTCAACTTCAAAGACACCGCTAGTTGGATAATCGTGCGCTCCAAATGCGTACTCTACACCATGAACTGTCAAAGGCATTAAGCATTAATCAGTACAGGTGCAAAATGAAAAAAGGAAATACAACAATGTGCATGAGCTATTTTCACATGCATATGCTCCGGTTAATAACAAGCCAGTTGACACATTTAAGTCTGTAACTCACCGACATATGCAGCAAAAACGTTAATATAGAGAGAGATGCTAGTAGAACTGTCAAACTTTAGATTTGGACCAAGGACAACAACAGATGTGTCACCTACGGATGACAACGAGACTCGACCTAGCAATAATAAACTAAATCTTTCAAGACAAAAATTTAATTTTGGAGTTGTTCATTTTTACATACACAATCAAGACGTGCTAGATATTGCTGAGTCTAGGACATTCATCAAGAGATTGCCTTCTTTCTTCAAAAGATGGATTTTCCTATCGAAACCAGATCCCAGATCTTTCAGCTTAAGAGACATATCAGTTCAACTTTGACCTGGACAACATAATCCTTGGAGAATACAAGTGACTTCTTCATAAAGTAAATGCAGGTTCAGTATACTAAGGAATGGAAACTATTGGCTGCCCACCCCATTTTATAGAGGTCATATGTGTTATATAAAGCATATCCTTGGGAAAAAGTTTTCCATGGTTATTCTAGGTCAATCAGGGTACATATTTGCCCTTCCAACAATCAACCCATCAAATCGAGGATAATAGAATAGCATGCACTATACTATTCCCTTAGTTATGTTTCTTATTGCACTCGGAGAACATGATTAATTGAGGTAGAAATAGTCTCTTTTGACCTCCAATAATTAGAACCACATATGAGTTTATCAGAACCCCAGCCCATACATTTTGATACCTTAAATCCTTATTAGTTACCATTATAAATTTATAAGAATATTTTTATTATCCATATATTAAGTTATTCTTTCTCTTCTTGTGTTTATAGTTTTCTTATTAAAAACATTTTTGTGTGCATCTTCATAAATCTATATCTTTTAAAATCTTTACACTTTCTTATCAATATAATTTTATAAGCAACTTTCCATGCATCACAGAGTTGATAGCTAGCTAGTTCTCTATTTCATACGGCCGAACGGAAAATGGCATAAAACATGGGTTTCTAATTGTAAGGTATGTATGCAAAATTATTACAAGAAACTGAAAAGAAACCATTCCTCATTCAGTAATATTTTTCTTAAATAACGCACAGTAAATATAGAATGGCTTGTATAAAACAAGAAAAAACCCTAAAGTATGAGTAGAATCTAAACAAGCCAAGTAAAAGCATCATTGTTCATTCCTGGACATGTAACAGCAACAATTAACAACATATTTTAAAAACTAATACTTAGGTGCATGGATGAGGAAAGCAGAAAATAAAGAAGATATAAATCTGAAATGGAAAAAACACATGAATGTACAAGCCTACCTTCCACACCAGAGTGAAAGATACCGATGCCAGCCCAATAGGCATAGCCATTCATGGGTGTCAAGTCATAAACATTGAGATAAACTGGTGTATTGCCTGAACCATAATTAGCTGACTTCACTTTGGGGAATAGACAAAAACGTGCTGCTGATTTCCCTCTCAATCGGAGAGGCACTACTGACTTCCATCCTTTCTTAATTCCAAATTTCATGGTCTTTCTAGTGGTGAAACCCAATACCCAGCGGCATACTGTTCATAAGAGATGTATATAAGCATGAGACTTCTAAATAAAGAAATAACTACAAGTCTACAACAATGAAAAAAGAGGCTGGGGGAGGGGGAGAGAAGCAACAGAGAGTGGTAAGAGTCTCAATCTATGGACAATTCTACTTAAAATTCAGTTAGACTTTTGCCATAATACTCAAATGCCCAAGGCAGAAAACCATTCTGACTGAAAATTCAGTTAGACTACGAATATAAAACTCATTAGAATTGTTAGTATAGTGATAATGCTGAAAAGGGACGCAATCTATGAAACGTTACCAAAATCAAATCTATCATTTTTTACAACACGATTCAAGGGTCTGAACCCAAATAGTTACAGGATTCAGTAACTTCAGTTAATTCATACCCATACAACCTAGAATTTTGATTAATTTTCTCAATAAACATGAAATGCACACACTGTGAGCTTCAGATTCAACACTACCAGTAGAGTCATCTCAGATCTTGTTAATAAAAAATTGCACATTCGGGAATACAGAAAAGGGAAGACAAAATAATAAAATGAAACAATTTTCAGAATAGCAGATCAGACAGACGAATCAAACAACAAAAATCTCAAATACCCAATAAACCAAAAGGCGAATAGAGTATTTTGAGAGACACCCAAAAGACAAAAACATGAGAGGGAAAAAAATTTAGAGAGAGAAACTTACAGATTAGGAGGAGATGACAGCCATTACAGCTCAAAATCCAGCTTCAGAAGAAAATGTAAGGGAAAAAAAAAACCAGTACGCTAAAAAGAGCAGAAAAAAGAACCACCTGGTGAAACAACTGAACAATTACACAAGCTCATTTTGCTGCAAAACCCAACAAGTAACGCTCTGCAAATACTGAAATCACGACCCCATTTTTGAGCCAAACGAATTAAAGATAATTAAAGAAGAGACCCCCTGGTTATGGAAGTTTTTAAGGCGTACTGACATTAGTTCCCCACCACCTCTCTCTCTCTCTCTCTCTCACTCCTCTACTTTGTCTTTTATTTTTTGGTTCTCTTTTTCTGTGAAAATAATTAGTTTAAGGATTTTAAACACGAAAATGGAGAAGAGCGTAAACGACAAGCAAAGGAAAGAGAATAGAATACAGAAAAGACGAGCAATGTGCAACAGGAAAAAGTTCTTCTCCTCCTCCTGTGTTTATTGTGAATGAAACTTTTCACTTTAGTCCTTTTCAGTTATAGTAGCAGCTTGTTTGGATATGATCATTGATCAGTTTCAAAATTAAAAAAAGATTATTATTAATTTTTAAAAATTAATTTGGTACATTTTAAATTTAAAATTAACATAATTTATTACTATATATATATATATATATATATAATATTTTGGGAATAATGATCTCACACAGTTGTGTATTTTTTATTTGTGCACAGTTGGTCAAAACTACATCGTTTTGTCAGATTTATTTTTGATTTCTAATTTGGGAGGAAAGAAACTTTTTTTTTTTTAAATAAATATGTCAAAACAACAAACTGTACATAAATAAGAAATACACAACTGTATATGATCATATTATTCTAATATTTTTTGTATTTAATAACCTTTTATATTACAATTTTTTGTTATAGGACATTAGTACCTAAAGGAGAAACTTAACTTTTTTATTTAATGCCTAGCTAATTTTGTAACCGGCACCAGGGCAAGCTTAACTTTTTTATGGAAATTAAAATATTTTATGGCATTTAAATTTGAAAATGTCTCCGGTTAACTTTAAGAAATTTATAAAGATTTTAAATTTTGAAATGGGGGAGTATTATTTTATTCCTTTTTATTTTGGATTAAATTACAAATTTGTCCCTCTTATTTTTTGCACAAATCTCTCTCACAAGTACATTGATTGTGCAAAACTGTTGCTCCAATTTTTTGTCTAAAACATAAAAGCATTTTTTGTTTATTAAATTTAGCAAAAAAGTGTTAAGATATTATTCCTATGTCTAAGTAAGGTTTGGGACTGTCCATTCACTGTAGCTTTGCTTTATGATTAATAATGTTCTAAAAGGTGCTAGACGGGCGGCCGAGGGGGCCTAGCGCCTAGAGGCTTAGGCGGAGCTTGGGCGGAGCCTAGGCGAGATTTATTATTTTAAGTCAATTTTAATATTTTATCTTACATTTATCCAAACAAAATAATAATATAAAGAAAAATAATCTATAATAAAGATAATAAATGTTTTTGCTTAAAGTTCAAACAGATCCATATTGCTAATGTCAAAGTTCAAACACAAACATACAATTGTTCAAAGTTCAAACATATTTTTAACGTATTAGTTTTATTCATAAACAAGATTGCTATTAAATAATAAAATTTCAAATTTTAAGAATTTAATTCAATATTAAAACTTAAGAAACTAAACATAAATTTAAGAATTATAATGAATTAAACTAAATATTACAAAGGTATCATTTATATAATTTAAAGTTGGTACAAGTTCAAAAAATTACAACTATAATAAAATTATCCATTTTGACTTGATATTATTCACTTCTTGTTGTGATTTGATATGCTACAACATGTATTATGAATATGATAAATCATTAGAAAAATAAATATATCAAGATCTAGTTTGGGTAGTTATTAAAATTAAAAAGCCCTCTCCGCCTAGATCCCACCTAAGCCCCGCTTAATTTTTTAGAGAAATTTTTTTACCGCCTTGGGCCTAGGTGAGGCGTCAGGGGGCTTAGCGCCTAGGCGGGACGCCAAGGGGGGCCTAGCGCCTAGGCGGAGCCTAGATGGACCTAGGCGAGAATTTTTAGAACACTGATGATTAATAAACAAATCTTCAACTTTTTTCTCAATATCTATGAAATTGAATACTCTCTCCGTTACTTAATATAAGTCGTTTTAGAAAATTATTTTTGTTCTTTAATATAAGTCGTTTGAGAATTTCAAGTAAGCATTAATTATTTAGTTTCTAATATTACCCTAAGTAATAAATATAATTTTGGTTATATCACTATTTTTTGTCCAATAAATAACATTCTCTTTTTCTAATACAATGGCAATATAGACAATTGATATTATATTCATTGCTATACAATCATTTCTTTTAATATTTATGCACAACTCTAAAACGACTTATATTAAAGAACGGAGGGAGTATTTATAAAGAACTAATCTCCAATTTGAATCCTAAACTTTAATACTAAAATCAATTTGTACTCTATACTTTATTTTGAATTAAACACACACTAAACTTTGAGTTTCAATACGATATGTACCCTCCACACAGTTTAAATCAAAATAATTTGCACCCTAAGTTTTAATGCGAAAGGTGTAAATTATATTAAAACTCAAATTTTAGGGTGTATTTAATTTAAAATAAAAATAAAAATTAGAGTAGAAATGTATTTTAGAGTTAAAGTTTAGAATTCAAATTGAAAATTAGGCATTTATAAAGTCATTTGTAAAAATATCTCTAGTCTTTCTACACTATAAAACACAAAGTGATGAATAATTGCTATTATGTCATTTTTCCTCAATATCTATGAGGTTGAATATTTATAATAGAGCTAATTTGTAGGGTCAGTCTTGCTACACTATAAAACACAACTGATGAATAATTCCTCTTTGGTCAATTGCAAAATAATCTTTTTGTGAAATATAATATTAATTATATAGCCCCAGATTATAACATCATTGTTATCTTATAGAGAAGGAGTTTTGGTTGCTATGATACAGGGATTATAGTGCCAGTTTATCAATGGAGTCCTGTCAAGGGAAGAAGTTAGGAGTAACACTAAGGTCAATTGGATCCACTGATTATATATATATATATATATATATATGATGTAATAGATTTTTTGTGGGTGTAATTTAATAATCTGAGCCCACTGATTTTTTTTCTGGCTTCGTCATTGAGTTCTGCTATGTATTATGATAAATTTATATCGAATTATAGTTACAAAATTTATCGATATATGAAATTAATAAAAATTATAAAACTACCCCACTTATCAATTCATGTCTCCACAACCCCAAATATATTCAAATTCATTGCATATGGAAAGAACTATTTCATGGGAGTAGTTTCCCAATTTTGCTTGTCAACAATGCTACTATCACATAAAAAAGGGTCACATAATATTTATATACACACAGCATATTGTGGGGGTCTCGCCTGATATGTGAGCTACACAGTATGCATGTGTGTGTATGAACATTATATGATATTTTTTTATGTGATAGTAACATTATTTTTTTTTGGCACTAAAATAACACAAGTCAAATCCACTATATGCAAACATATATACTCTCCCAAAAAATGTGTAAGGTACAAAAAAAAAATTCTTCAAAAATATCTAAAATACACAATTTAAAGTAATGCAATAAATTATTTTGTCATTAAAATATTTAAGCATGCACCATTAATTTTAGAAAAGGAAATAATTATATTGTACTATATGTCCCTACTATGAGTAAAGCTGTAACTTGTTTATTCTTTCTTTCAAACTTATTTATTTTCTCTTCTATACCTTAGTTTTTGACAGTTAATATTATCTGAGCAAAAATTTTGTTATTAAAATAAATATATATTTAATGATATTTTTCTAAATATTCTAGCGACACTTACTACTTGACAACACTTATTACCTTGATATTTAATACTTTAAATCGCACATTAGTTTTTTGATAGTATTTTTTTTTCAGACGATAATATATATATATATATATATATATATATATATATATATATATATATATATATATGACGCCCCAAAATAAGTATACATCACTTATTCTGAGTCGTCAAATATATGGTACAGAAACAACTACAAACTTCATTATTACAATTGTCGTGCAAAATACGACAACACATATGCTGTGAATTTAAATACAAATATTGTCTTTTAGACAGTATTCAAACTCAAATAAGTCCTCATTATAATCAGGGGCGGATCCAGCCCATTAGTTCAGTAGGGTCAATTTTTTTAAAACAAAAATTTATAAAAAGAAATAAAATACAATAAAATAAAAGCGTCAGAATGCGAGGAATATTATAAATAATTGTGTGAGCTATCATATAAAATTGATATTATTTTATGTAATTGAATATACTTCGAATCCTCGATCTTATGTTATATATAAAATGATATTTTATAATTTTTTAAAACACTTTTATTTATAAGAGACACTTCTTGTGTCCTCTAAAATAAATTATAAAACTAAATAATATTGTTAAAATATTATTTATAATAACATTTTTCGAGATTTCATTGTTTGAAACTATCGTAACGATAGTCTCATTTTAATAGATGTAAAAATATCATGTTCAATGTAAGTTACTAAACAATATAAAAGAGTGGAGTGTTAGTGTTGGTAGAAATTTAAGACATTTAATAGTCTTTTAGTTTGAATTTTTTATTTTCACTAAACACTGTATAAAATTAAAATCAAATTAAAAATTAACTCTCAAAAATTTAGTGGGGTCAATTGACCCCACTGCCCTAAGGTAGATCCGCCCATGATTATAATTATTGAAACACTATTTTATAAAATAGTGAGGACTGCTAAAATAACGGACTGAAAATATTTCTCCACATCCCGACTAATTTTCGTTATATTCTCGCATCCTGAGAAAAAAATAGAACAAAAAAGAAAAGAATGAGCTCAACTAGCCCAGTAAGAATATTATAATTAAGATAATGAACAACAAATTATCGTTAGTTTTCAACAAATCAGATAAAATATAATGGACAACCAATTTTAGATCAATATTCGCAGCGAAAATAATAATTCATTAGAAGAGTTAAGTAGAGAATGAAATCTACTATCATTTATGACTTTAAAAGTTCATCAACAATATTTTATCTCTGAAACATCAATCAATATACATCTTAAATCAAATATTCATCTTTGCACTACGGGCCAAAGATATTCATTTGTATCACCAGTTGGTCATGTTTTTCTCAACACCTATTTATCTTTGCACTACGACCCAAAAATATTCATCAGGTAATCATTCATCTTTACACTATAGGCCAAAGATATTCAGTTATATCATCATTTAGGACTGAGGATAATAAAAAATATTGTAAAGAAACGAATTTAGTGAGACAAAAAAATAAAGATTAGGGATTCGTACTTTAGATAATCCAAGTTCAAAAATACTCCATAATAAATCATAGTGGAGTGAAATTTAAGAATGAAAATCAAAATATGGATATAATCAAAGATAGTAACTATAATTGACATATTGGACAAAGAAGAGAACATTTTATTTTTCGATAAATAGTGCCGTATACGTGAATAGTAACTCTGACACAAAAAGGTAAAAATTCTACAATAAAATTTATACCAATATTTCGACATAATGAAATTGAAAGAAATAATATTATTTACGAAAAAAATAACATCCCTTACCTCAAAAGAATAGTACTTCTGCTTGAAATATCGGTTATAACACTGAAGAAAACTTGCACTGAATAGAAACTCTCAAAATATCTAAATACTCACAAAATACGCTAGATAATATAGAGAGGGAAAACTTATGATTCTAGTGTGATTTTTAATTTTAACTAAGCACCCTATTTATAGAAAAATGCTTAAAACGCCAAAGCAGACTAAATTAATAAAATAATATTTTTTCAAAAATTTTCTACGCACACCTCTTGGACCAAAATTCAGCCACCACCAGTGGGGCCCACCAAAATTCAGATTTTCTACATCAACAAAAAGTGGGGTCCACCCATGTTTTTAATAAAAATATTTATTTTTGAAACTTCAATAATTCATAATAAATAACCCTTTTACCAGAAAAATTCAAATTTCATGTCTATTCCATAAAAAATTTAATTCTCTACAATTTTGTAGAATAAATTTTTTTTAAATTATAAACAAAAAATGTTCGAAATTCACATACGGATGATTTTTAATACCTCAATTCTAACAAAATACTGATAAAATTCCTCAGCATTAATTCCTTTATTTATATCCACATAAAATAAATATTTTCTTATCATAAAAATTAATAATTAATTACTCATAAATAATATTACAGAATCATAATATGACAATTAGGTCGTCCCTAGAAAAGAGGAGGACTTTTCGATAAGGATTTCTCCTTACTTACGCACAATTAGGTGACCAAACTCCTTTTCTAAACAAAACTTTCTTAGACATTACCAATAATGATATCTAATAATATTTTTCAAATAATATGAATTATTGATCTAATAATAGAAAATACTGTGCAGTGACAATTATTGAATCAACAATAATATAAAATATCAATGTAGCAATTATTGAATCAATAAAATAAAATATTGAATATTAATTACTGTAACAATTATTGAGTAGTGTCTTCTTACGTAAGGATCAACAGTGTTAACGGTAACAACTACGCCGTTATTTGTAAAAACTCAAATTTGTCGTTTTCTTCACCCGACAGTTATTCGTTATGGGGCCCACAAATAGTTGTACGAATATTCCCCGACAGAAAGAATATTCCACGACCAAACGAATATTCCCCGACAACAATGATTATTTTATAACCACTTGTTTATGTTGAAAATTTTTCACATTTCATCCATAACTTTAACTTTTTATCAATTTAACCATTTACTGAATAGTAATTATAAGAAAAATTGAATACTTTTATTTCATAAAATTCGGGGTCTTACAATCTCCCCTCCTTATGAAATTTCGTCCCCGAAATTTACGTACCTGGTATTTCAAAGAGCTGAGAATACCTTGTTTTTATTTCAGATTCCATCTTCCCTATCATCATGATTTCTCCATTGCTCATCTCCTGTATTTCAGATATCATTCTAGAATGCAGCTTCAAAACAAGGGTTAATTTAACAAATTAACATATCACATAATATCCCGATATTATGACTGACCAACAAATAAGCTTAGGTAGGACACACTAGCGAAGGATTTACTCATCTCTCCCCTCCTAGTTATATTCTCCGATCTCCGCCAGAGATCATATCCCCAAGCTCTGATACCAAATGTAACGACCCCAAAATAGGTCCATTCTATCCAACCTATTCTGAGTCGCCAAATACATGGTACAGAAAATAACTACAACTTTATTACAACAATTGTCATGCAAAATACAACAACACATATGCTGTGAGTTTGGATACAAATATATACCAAATGTGACTCATGTTCCAACCGTGGACATCACCTCACAATAACACCTTACATAAAGGTATAGTCAAAAACTGTTTTAGAAATTAGAATCTTTGGGAAGTGCTCAAGGAAACCTTCGTACATGGGAGGCCATGCGTCTAGGCTATGATAGATATCATATGGCCACAGAATTATCCTTGGTTGACCCAATAGAACCCAAAGAAAAACGAGAAGATTACTATCATATTCTTCCCAATGGTGAGTCTTCTCTTGACTTATCATTATCTCCACTGTCTCTAATTGAGAATTATACTTCAAACAAACACCAAGATTATATAGGTAGTGCTCGTATATATATACTCAACAAGTGGATGAGCACATCCCTGTCTTATGATGACACGAGGTTGTATGTCATTAGACATCTTGTATGATAGTGACAAAACACCCTTCCAACGTTGGGTTCGCCTCACCCTATTTTCTTCACCAAATATAACTACTAATTGATGACCACCGTTCTATTCCCTTGTTACCCCCGCTCGACCCAGCTACACTCTTATTACCTGAAAGGAATTATGAAGCAAAAGGGTGAGCACAACTAGCTCAGTAAAGAATATCATGACTAAAGATAATTCAATTATCAATAGCCTTCATCAACAATAAATCAGAGATTTAGAACATATGGTAAATGATAAAAATTTCAACCATAGTTGCAGCGGAACGAGCAATCCATTAGAAGAGTCAAATAGACTATAAAATCTATTATCTTCTCCATGTTAAAAATCCACCAACAATATTTTATCCATGTAACATCACTCAACAGTTCCTTTCCACAATCATATGAATAACTCATAATCATAATTGTGACTATAAATTTTTCTTCGCACCCAGGACGAAGAATATTTTCATCACCTGTCTTTACCTGAAACATCAAAGATCATGGTTATACCAAATCACAGTTCCTGTTTATAATCATACTAACAAATCCATCTTTGCACTACGGGCCAAAGATATTCATCAATAAACCATCTTTGCACTACGGGCCAAAGATATTCAACAACAGTTCATCTTTGCACTACAGGCCAAAGATATTCATCAACATGCCATCTTCGCACTACATGCCAAAGATATTCATCAACAATTCATATTTGCAATACAGGCCAAATATATTCATATCTCAAAGAAATATATAATCATTTCAGAATTTATATAAACAATAATTATAACCATGTTGATCAATTCACCTTTGCACTTAAGCTTAAGATATTCAATTATAAATTCAATGGTCATGATCATACCAGTCACAATTCAACTTTGCACTACAGGCCAAAGAGAACCCTAGTCATGATCATACCAATAATCTACCCATCTTTACACTCCAGTGAAAGAGAATTTCAACATCAGGGTTATAAAAATGTTATATATGATGGTAAAAATAATATGATCAACATATAGTTTTAATCTCAAGAGTAATATTCGTAACTCATGAATAGTAAATCGTGAATAGTAACTCATGAATAGTAACCCCGACACAAAAGATAGAAATTCTACAATAAAATCCATACTAATATTTCGGTATAATGATATTGAAAGAATAACATTACTTAAATTTATAAATAATTTATTTTAATTGTTTACACTTTACTAATTAATGCATTTAATCATCATAAAATGCCAACTCTTACAATTTCATCATCAATAACCAAAACCCTCATCAAAAATCTGCATATACCTCATATAGGATTCTCAAGCCATAAAATCCTATTTTCCAATTTTCTTTTTTCACAAAACATATTTAATTCATTTACTCATAACTAGACCATTTTCATGAAAAATACCAAATCAGTTCCAAAAATATTTCTTTTCTGGGAATTAGCATAATATAGTCCCATAGTGAACACATATTTTTCTCAGAATTTTTAAAAGTCATTTACTATTTTTCATATGGCCAAAATAGCCGAATATTTAGACATTTATCAAAAATTGTACTTTTGTCTAAAAATTCTGAAATTTACAGAGTATACTTCTATCATATACATGTACTCCCAATAAAAATTTCATCAATTTTGGAGTTAACCACAAGGAATTATAAGCGGTTACTTTTAAAATAGTCTTTTCTCATAAAATTCATAACTCTCAATCTATACATCCAAAAATCACCATTTTTGGACACAATCAAGAAAACTCATCAAAATATCATTTTGAATTTTTTCAGAATTTTTGAAGATCAGAAAAATTACGAAACTGAAAATCATAACAACCCTTAAAATCCCTTAATATCCCTTACTATCCCTTACAATCCCTTACCTCAAAAGAGCAGTACTTCTGACTGGATATCGGATATGATGCTGAAGGAAACTTGTACTGATGAATAGCAACTCACCAAGTATCTAAAAACTCACAAAATATACTTCATAATATAGAGAGAGAAAGAGAGAAAGCTTATGTTTCTGGTGTGATTTTCAATTCTAACTTAGCCCTCTATTTATAGAAAAATTTTGGTAGGTTTGACCTGCAACCTGATGGCTTTACCTGCTACTATTTCCACCCACCACATTTGAAATATAATTCAGCACATTTCTTCACCAACCACAAGTGGGGCCCACCAATTCTAGAATTTTCCACCAAAAATGATTTATAACCTGATTTCCGAATCAGCCACCTCTTAAAATTCATAACAAATCATACGTTCATTTTTAACGGTTCAAAATTTATGGACATATACTCAACTTATATATGTATAACATATCCAAAAATTACCACGATCCAACGGTCGGATTAAAAATTATAACCCCCGCAAAATATCTCAAAAACCCTGATTTTTAATACCTCCATTCCGACAAAAATACTGATAAAAACCTCAACATTAACTCCTTCATTTTTAACCACAAAAATATATCCCTCATTTATATCCACATAATATAAATATTTCCTTATCATATGAATCAATAATTAATTATTCACAAATAATATTACAGAATCACATTTATGACAACCAGGCCGTTCCCAGGAAAGAGGGGGCTTTCCAATAAGAATTTTTCCTTACTGGCGCGCAATTAGATGACCAAACCTCTCCTTAGACAGAACTTTCTAGACATTGCCAATAATGCTATCTAATAATACTATTCAAATAATATGAATTATTGATCTGATAATGGGAAATACTGTGCAGCAACAATTATTGAACAACAATAATACAAAATTTCAACATAGCAATTATTGAATCAATAAAATAAAATATTAAACAGTAATTACTGTAACAATTATTGAGTAGTGCCTTCTTACGTAAGAATCAATAATTTCAAAAATACTATACAATACCGTGTGCTACTGTGCAATAACGCGTATTACTGTATTTTAACCACCGGGTATTCCAACAGTGTTAACGGTAACAACTACGCCGTTATTTGTAAAAACTCAAATTTGTCGTTTTCTTCACCCGACAGTTATTCGTTATGGGGCCCACAAATAGTTGTACGAATATTCCCCGACAGAAAGAATATTTCACGACCAAACGAATATTCCCCGACAACAATGATTATTTTATAACCACTTGTTTATGTTGAAAATTTTTCACATTTCACCCATAACTTTAACTTTTTATCAATTTAACCATTTACTGAATAGTAATTATAAGAAAAATTGAATACTTTTATTTCATAAAATTCGGGGTCTTACACTTAGGTTAGAATTGAAAATCACACCAGAATCAGAAAATTCTTCTTCTATAATCTTGAGCGTATTTTTTTCGAGTTTTAGAAAGCGTTGAGCGTAGAAAATAGTGAAAGTTATCTTCAAGAATATCTCCGCTATACAAGTTGGAATACTTTTCTTTTCAAGGTAAGGGATGTTATTTTTGTTCAATATTCGCTTAAAATAATATTTTCTTCCATACTTTGTAGTATGTAAGTAATATTACTTCATTTCAGATTTTGAATTCTATACTCATTTTGTTAAAATTTTGGCTTCTATACTCCATGAAATTAGTAGAATATCTTTGATATTTACTTTTCGTCTAGTATCTTTTCATGAAAATATTATTCTGAGCATTCTTGATAAGTTTTAACTTTTTCATGCCGGAGTAATATTCACGGGATTACTATTCCCAAAATACTATTCACGGGGTACTATTCACTCAAATACTATTCACCTGGGGTACTATTCATGATAGAAATTGATTCATTTTCTATTCAAATTATTTTTGGTACAATATTATTCTTAAATTTTACTCCACAAAGCAGTATCATGTTGACAATTTGAACGTTTTCTGGATAAATTAAATTATAAATCTTTAAAAATTTATCCTTGAACTTGTTTTATTGAAGTCTTATATCATTGTCATCATCCTCATGTTTATATTATGTTGAAAGTCATCTGTGGCCTGTAGTGCATAGATGGAATTGGTATGATTATGACCAGGGATTATTCGATATAATCATGACCGTAATATTACAAATAATGTGATAAAAGTCCTCATTGGCCCGTAGTGTATTGATGGACAGTTGTTGACATGATCATGACCATTGATGAATACACGAATATCCTTGGCCCGTAGTGCATGGATAATTTGTGATCGTGATACTAAAGAATATCCTTGGCCGTAGTGCAGGGATGATGTGAATTATTTATTAAGCTGAGTCTCAGCCAGCGATAAAAGTGATGAAAAACCTTTTAAATTATAGAATATAGTAGATTTTATTCTCTACTTGACTCTTCTAATGGATTGCTTGTTCCGCTGCAGTTAAACTTGATGTTTGTTATATTTTATCAGTTTAACACTGTTGAAGGCTAACGATAAATTATTCTGCATTATCTTAGTCATAATATTTCTTACTGGGCTAGTTGAGCTCACCCTTTTGCTTTCATTGTCCTCTTCAGGAAATGAGAACGTAGCCGAGACTAGTCGGGAAACAGAGTGACGGTCCAGATGATAGCATTAGTAGTCCTCACTATTCTATAAAATAGTGTGATAATAAATATAATGAGGACTTATTTTGAGTTTTAATAATGTCTAGAAGACAATATTTATATTAAAACTCATAGCTTATGTTGTGTCGTATTCTATACGACACTTAACAGTTGTAAAAATTAAGTTTGTATTTGTATTTTGTACCATGAATTCGGCGACTCAGAATGGGTGATGTATACCTATTTTGGGGGCGTCACAGATATAGCCGGTTCGCTCTTAGTTTGCTCCTTCCAATTCGCTGGAGAGAGACGGGTTATATATATATATATATATATATATATATATATATATATATGGAAAATGATTCATAACATCTATTTGTTATGGATTAAAAGTGGCATATAACATCTTAACCATCCATTTAAAACATGAAGGAATGAAATTTAATATTAACATACGCCGTCCGCTAGAAATAGTAGCGGACTGGATTAATAAATTTGTCAGACAAAAATGCCCCCAAATTCGCTAGTACTTCTAGCGGATGCATATCTATTGAAAAATAAATTTGGAAAAAAACGCATCCCAGTTGGTGAAACACAGTAGAATCAAAGTTTCGCTTTCTGTTGTGCAATTTTTGCTATTTTCATCATCTCTAATCGCAATTTACTTTAGATCGGAAACAAGTTATCATATAATCAGTAAGTTTGTTATTTAATCCCCTAAATCTAGCGTTGTTGCAATTTTTCCCAATTTCTCATGAACCCTAATTTACAATTTAGTGCAGATTGGTAGTATATAGCATCTACAAAATTAATTAATTAATTATATATCGCCAGTACTGTCATGAGAAGGTATAGCTGTTCGTGTCCCCGGCTGCCTTAATTAATTACTACTACTACTCCATAAGCCTTTTCTTGTGCCGTTTTAAGGAAAAAATAAAATAAAAAAGCGATGATACGGTGAGCTGTTTCACAACTATAGTAAAACCCCTATTTAGGAATACTCTATATAAGAATAACCTCTACAATATTATAAAAAAATTTAGTCCCAATTTGAGCCAGTTATAAATAGGAATAACCTATAAATTGTAATATGTTATATACTTTTTAAGTCCCGTATTAAGAAACTATACCTCTATATAGTAATAATTTCATATATATATATATATATATATATATATATATATATATATATATAGAGAGAGAGAGAGACAATATTAATTTTAAAAGACTATATTTTCTATAGAGAACTATATTTTCATATAAAAGACTATATTTCCTATAAAGGACTATATTTTCCTATAAAAGACTACATTTTCTATAAAAGACCACATCTTCCTATAAAATACTATATTTTCTATAAAATACTACATTTTTCTAGTTTGAAAATCTAAATAATTTATGTTTTCTTTAATTTTTGGTATAAAATCTATATTTTTGTTAAAGTGGATATTTTTGGGTGTTTAGAAAATATTTTGTACCAATACCTCTGTAAGACCCCGACTTATTAATGAATAAAATCAAATTTTCTCTAAATATTATTGTGAATAATAAGGGGTTAATTTGATATAATACTTTGGTTATGGGTGAAATATGCAAATTTTACAAAATAAGCAAGTGGTTATAAAATATTCATTTTGTCGGGAAATATTCGTTTGGTCGTGGAATATTCTTGCTGTCGGGGAATATTCGTACGACGGCGCAGCCTTGTGTGGGCCCCATAACGAAAAGCGATTGGATGAAGAAAACGACAAGTATAAGTTGTTTATAAATAACAGCGTAGTTGTTACCGTTAATACTGTTAGAATACCCGGTGGTTAAAATACAGTAGCACACGGTATTGCACCAATTATTGATTCTTACGTAAGAAGGCACTACTCAATAATTGTTACAGTAGTTATTGTTCAATATTTTATTTTATTGTTTCAATAATTGTTGCTGCACATTATTTTCCATTATCAGATCAATAATTTATATTATTTGAATAATATTATTAGATAACATTATTGGCAATGTCTAGAAAGTTCAATCTAAGGAGAGGTTTGGTCATCTAATTGCGCGCCAGTAAGGAGAAATCCTTATTGGAAAGCCCCCTCTTTCCTGGAAACGGCCTGGTTGTCAAAAATGTGATTCTGTAATATTATTTGTGAATAATTAATTATTGATTCATATGATAAGGAAATATTTATTTTATGTGGATATAAATGTTGGATATATTTATTGTGGTTAAAAATGAAGGAGTTAATGTTGAGTTGTTTTATCAGTATTTTTATCGGAATGGAGGTATTAAAAATCAAATCAGGATTTTTGAGAAATATTGCGGGTGTTATAATTTTTAATCCGACCGTTGGATCGTGATAATTTTTGGATATGTTATACATATATAAGTTGAGTATATGCCCACAAATTTTGAACCGTTAAAAAATGAACGTATGATTTATTATGAATTTTACAAGATGACTGGTTCAGAAATTGTTGAATTTTCGGAGTTTATCATTTTGATGAAAAATTCTAGAATTGGTGGGCCCCACTTGTGGTTGGTGAAGAAATATGCTGAATTATATTTCAAATGTGGTGGGTGAAAATAGTAGCAAGTAAAGCCATCAGGTTGCAGGTCAAGCCTACTAAAATTTTCCTATAAATAGAGGGCTAAGTTAGAATTAAAAATCACACCAGAAACAAGTTTTCTCTCTTTCTCTCTCTAGATTATTGAGTGTATTTTATGAGTATTTAGATACTTTGAGAGTTTCTATTCATCAGAGCAAGTTTCTTTCAGCCTTATACCGGTATTCCGACCAGAAGTACTGATATCTTGAGGTAAGGGATATTATTTTCTTCTTAAATGATATTATTTTCTTCAATATCATTATGCTGAAATATTAACATGAGTTTTTATCAAATTTAGAACTTTTTGTGTCGGGGTTACTATTCACGTATACGATACTATTCACGAATACGACACTATTCATCGAAAAATAAAAATTTTCCTTTTTTTGTCCAAGATGTCTATTATGGTTACTATCTTTGATTGTATCCATGTTTTGATCTTTATTTTTGAATTCTGCTTCACAATTGATTATTATGAAGTATTATTGATCTTGGATAAACGGTTATACGAATTCCTAATATTTATCCTTCTGTCTCACTAGATTCGTTCTCTTTAAGATATTTTTCATCATCCTCAGTCCTAAATGATGATATTACTGAATATCTTTGGCCTGTAGTGCAAAGATGTATGACTACTTGATGAATATCTTTGGCCTGTAGTGCAAAGATGAATAGGTGTTGAGATGAACATGACTGACAGGTGATACAAATGAATATCTTTGGCCTGTAGTGCAAAGATGAATATTTGGATAAAGATGATTATTAATTGATGTCACAGGGATAAAATATTGATGATGAACTTTTAAATCTTAGAAGATAGTAGAATTCTTTCTCTACTTGACTATTCTAATGGTTTACTGTTTCCGCTGCAGTTGTTGATCTAAAACTTGTTGTCGATTATATTCTATCAGATTTTTTCCTGTTGAAGACTAACGATAATTTGTTGTATATTATCTTAGTCATAATATTCTTTACTGGACTAGTTGAGCTCACCCTTTTCCTTTTTATTCTATTTTTCTTCTCAGGAGGTGAGAACATAGCAGGATCTAGTCGGGGTATGGAGTGATGGTTCTACAAAAATGTTTTAGCAGTCCTCACTATTTTTGTAAAATAGTGTTTGAATAATTGTAATGAAGATTTATTTGAGTGTGGATATTGTCCAGAAGATAATATTTATATTTAAACTCACAGTATGTGTTGTCGTATTTTGCACGACAATTATATTATTGAAGTTGTAGTTTGCTTTCTGTACCATGTATTTGACGACTCAGAATGGGTGTTGTATACCTATTTTGGGGGCGTCACAACCTCTATTTAGTAATAACCTCACAATTAGAAAAGAAATAGTTTGGTCCTAAGTCTATTCCTAAATAGAGGTTTTAGTGGAATACCATTTGTGGCGGGCTGCGTTAATATTACGGTTGCACTGGACATTCCTTGTCCCGCGAGACGTCATGTTTATTTGCGAAAATTATATAATTAATTTAATGATTTATTTTTTTAATAAATTTAATTTAATTTAATTATTTACTTTTTCATCAAATTTGATTTCATGCTTGGTACCAAATTTGAATAATACAAATGATAACAAAATATCCTTAAAAAAATAATACTACATTTTAATAATATTTCTGGGATTTATTCCATTCATTTATATTTATTTAAACTTATCATTAATGGGTCTTACTCACAAATGATAACACATATGACCTAAATATTCGACTATAAATACTGAGGGTTAATATGATATGGTCCGTCTTTTCAGCGAACTATAATTAAAAACGAACTCGCTATAGTCATGAGCGGATCTACAAGTAATTTCTAAGTAGATTTCTTTAGTATTTCTCAAAGTTTCTATATTCTATTTTTAATTTTTTAAAATTTTAAAATTTATTTTATAATGTTACTTGTTATTTGTTAGTGATTTAATTAAAATTGTTTATTGTTGTGTTAATTACACTTGACTATTCATAATGATAATATATATTGATTTATTTTTTATGTTGAATTAATTTTTAAATATTTATTGATTGTTTGACATGATATACGTAATTGGGTTACAACAAATAAACGTACAAAATTTGAATCTATTCATGAAAATGTCCAAGCTGAAGGGACTTGTGACGCCTCCAAAATAGGTATACAACACCCATTCTGAGTCGTCAAAATACATGGTACAGAAACAACTACAACTTTATTAATACAACATAAAAACTGTGAGTTTAAATATAAATATTGTCATCTAGACAATATCCACGCTCAAATAAGTCCTCATTATAATTATTGATACATTATTTTATAAAAATGATGAGGACTACTAAAATAACTTTCTAGAATCTTCATTCCATACCCCGACTAATACTCGCTACATTCTCGCCTCCTGAGAAGAAAAATGGAACAAAAAGAAAAAGGGTGATCTCAACTAGCTTAGTAAAGAATATTATGACTAAGATAATATCGAACAAATTATCGTTAGTCTTCAACAAGGAAAAATTTAATAGAATACAATAGACAACAAGTTTTAAATCAATATTCACAGCGGAAATAATAATTCATTAGAAGAGTTAAGTAGAGAATGAAATCTACTATCTTCTATATATGAATTTAAAAGTTCATCATCGATATTTTATCCCTGTAACATCAATCAATATATATCTGAAATCAAATATTCATCTTTGCACTACATGCCAAAGATATTCATCAGTTGGTCATGTTCATCTAAACACATGTTCATCTTTGGACTACGGGCTAAAGATATTCATCAGAAATTATTCATCTTTGCACTACAAGCTAAAGATATTCAGTAATATCATCATTTAGGACTGAGGATGATGAAAAATATTTTAAAAAAAATGAATCTAGTGAAACAAAATAACAAATATTAAGGATTTGTATTTCAGTTTATCCATATCCAAAAATACCTCATAAGTAATTATAGTGGAGTAAAATTCAAGAATGATCAAAACATGGATACAATTAAAGCTAGTATCCATAATAGATATTTTGGACGAAAAATGAAAATTTAATTTTTTTGTGAATAATGCCGTATTCGTGAATAGTGTCGTATACGTGAATAGTACCATATATGTAAGACCCCAACTTTTATAAATAAAGATGAATTTTTTATAAATATCATTTTTGAATATTATGGAGTTAATTTGATATAATATTATAGTTGTGGGTAATATTTATAAATTTTGCAAAGTACGCAAGTTGTTATATAATATTCGATTGGTCGGGAAATATTCGTTTTGGCAGGGAATATTAGTACAATGGCACAATCATTGGTGGACCCCACAACGGAATTATTGTCGGATTGAAAAAATGACAAAAATATTTTATTAAAAATAACGGCGGAAGTTTTACCATTGATACTGTTGAACTACTCGCACTACTACAAAATACCTAATAGACAACACTTAAACCACAACGTTTTTTATAAAAACGTTGTGGTATTTTTTTTCACAATATTTTTTTTAAAAATGTTGTGTATTGTTATGCAAAAACGTTATCTATTTAAAAAAGTATTTTTTTAGTTTTAAATAAATAACGTTTTTTTAAAAAACGTTGTGTATGTGAAAAACACGGAGCTTAAATCCTAAATAGTTCTTTCTCTCTCTTCGTATTTTAACTTACACTTCGCTTTTTCTCTACTCCTAAATAGTCACGAATACTAGGGTTCAAATGGCCAAAACCAGAGGGATTCAATATCTCAGATCTTCCCTCACTGCTGGCCTGCCGATTCTCTCTTCACATCGCGACCTCCTTTAAAGCCCTCACCACCGTCGAATCACGCTTCCCGATTTCAAGGTCGACGGCAAGGCCAGAGCTCTGGGTGATCTGTCTCCGTCATCGCAGTCGCTCGATCTCATAAGGGGAGGCGTAGGTAATAACGAGGGAGGCGTAGATAATAACGAGGGTTCATCTCAGTCACTCGATCAACATCTTTAGCATTCAGACTGTCAGTCACTCTGCATCTCGTGTTCACCGGACTTCATTTCGCTCCATCTCTCCGTCTGGCTTGAAGCATCATTTTTACTGGCTGTTTGAGCAGATATAATTTCATTATTTAGGTTTTCAATTTTATTTGCCCCTTAGTTGTTATGATTTCCTCTATTTCTCTCCTCCCTCTAACAAGCCCTAAATTTACTAATTTTGGGACACCCTTCTATGGGGTGTTTTGTGAGCCACTGTGGTGCTATATATATGCGAGTCACAACGTGCTGCTATATGCGAGTCATTTTCTTTTGGTGTAAAATTTAGGGTATACTTGTTGATTATAACTTCTCTATCTGCTCCTTAAAACTTTTCCGGTATAAGGGGGTTAGCGAGTATGCATTAATTAATCGATAATCTTCTGTAAGATTTTTAGAAATTGTTTGTTTATTCTTCACTTCTCGCCTCTTCAGGTTTGCACAAGAGCAGGCAGGAGCTACCATGTCTGCATAAAATATCTATGTGGCCTCTATTTTATTCCTTGTCAGTCTATTAGCTGCATTAGTCAGGTATAAAACTTCATTCTCAAAAATTACATTGCTTATAGGTTCTTGAAAGCCAGGAAGTTTGATATAGAGCAAGCAAAGTGCATGTGGGCTAACATGCTTCAATGGAAAAGAGACTTTGGAACTGACACTATTCTGGAGGTAATCTTATTTGGTGATATTCTTTTTGCTATTCGTTTGATGTGCTATCCTCCATTGTGGCTTGGTATGTCGTATCAATTTTTTGTTCTCATTAACTCATTGAATTCGTACAAATCATTCGGTTAGCTTGTTCAGATAATTGGGTGCCTCACCTGTCGACTAACATGTGGATGCTGAATTGCTGATAGACCCTTCAGGCAATGACAATTCATTATGCTATGGTTCAAACTTCAAAGTACTACTTCAATGTTATCCTCTGTATATATGTTTTTTCTTAAAAAAACATAGTTTAATATTGAACTTTTCACAAAAATTTCAGCTGGGAAAAAAGAACAGAAAAAAAATGTGCTTTGTTCATGAGACTTTCAGTTTTAAGTACATAATTATTAGCTCAAATTGAATCTTATGTTTATTTGTTTATTTGTGATTTGAAGGTGGAGTAGTGGTACAAACAGTACCACAATCAGATGCAGATTGTAATTTCTTGGTTTGAACAAGCAGCCGGTATTGGCTCTGCAAAAACATACACAGTCCTGGCACTACAGACTATCTCAAAGCAATTTCGGAGTCTCAAAGACACAATATTGGGACAAATTCGAGCAGCAAGCAAGAGCTTAGGCGAAGAAGATAGTTTTGAAGGAGAGAAAATTAAGGCCTCAAGGCTTAAATATGTTGATAATCAGCTCAGGCAACAGAGAGCTCTACAACGGTTGGGAGTGATCCAACATAACGCTTGGAGACCCCAGAGAGGATTACCAGAGCGTTCTGTTTCTGTTCTTCGCGCTTGGCTCTTTGAACACTTCCTCCACCCGTAAGAACACAACTCAATTACAGAACCTGATTTCAAAATTCGATGCTATGTGTATCGATGTTCATCAAAGGTCATTCTATGAAGAGACCCTTCTGCTGCCAAACTTGCAGCAACTTGTACATGAAGGTTTGTCACAAAGTTTTGAGTTTTTCTTTTGTTTGAAGCACTTATCCATTGTCCTGAATATAACATAAACATATTTCTATTGTAGTCCTGAATATATAATTTCACGTAATTATTGTGGGTCAAATTAAACTATTTTGGCTTACTTTCTTTTTGATGGTTTTGTAGGGTGAGAAGGTTAGTAATACATTCAGAAGTGGTGTCCCAAATGAATATAAGATGGATAAGCCTGCCTATAACTGAAGGGAATCAGTAAAGTTATCGAAGTAAAGTTTGGTTAGCTTCAACTTTATTTTCTTTGAATTTTATTTTCTTTAAACTTTCTGGTGGTAGCAGTAATGCAAGGGTGCCTCAACTGAAGACATCAAAAGTTTACTATTCAAATCAAATTTTTTATTTCTTCTTTTTTGTTAGAAAACTAAAATGTTTATCTTTGCTTGGTGCCCCAGTTGACAAGGTCAGGCACAAGAAAGGGAACTCAGAATTGTATCCTAACTTGATTCATTAGGCTTCTGTCCTATTTGTGATATGTAAATGCAGTCTGTCAGCATTGCTTTTTACTCATATTTCTCTTAAGTCTATGATATGATTCATATTTTTTTTTCTTTCATCGATCATGTCTAGTATTACTAGCTGTAAAAGGCATACAGTGTGAGACCCCAGATTTTATGAATAAATATTTAATTTTTTCTCGAAATAATTTTTTTTTATATTATGGTGTGGATTTGATATAATAGTTATGGGTAGTATTTATAAATTTTGTAAAGTATGCAAGTTGTCATATAATATTCGATTGGTCGGGGAATATTCGTTTTGACAGGGAATATTCATACAACGACACAATCATTGGTGGACCCCACAACGGAATTATTGTCGGATTGAGAAAACGACAAAAATATTTTATTAAAAATAACGGCGGAAGTTTTACCATTGTTACTGTTGAACTACTCGGTAGTAAAAGTACAGTAATACACGTGGTTGCATAGTAGCACACGGTATTGATTATTGATGCTTACGTGAGAATTCACTTAGTTTTGCTTATTATTTGGATTCCTATTTTGCCCATTTTTCAAAAGAATCGGTAGAAATTTTTTAATAAGGGTGGGGCCCACAGGTGGGGGCCACATATGGGGCCCACATGTGAAGTATGAAACCTGAAAATAGGGGTGGGAGAAAGTTTACGTAAATGAGGGGTAAAATATAAGAGTATGTAATGTGTGTGTATATATATATATATAATGTGAGTGGAAAGTGGTGGAAAAGTGATAGTATAAGAGTGATGGGTGTAAGATGTGTGTGTGTGTGATAGTGATGTGTGTATTTGTAGTGTTAGTGGAGGATGTTGGCAAAGGAAGAGTGTATTATTTATATATTATATATGGTGCGAATAATTATATATATTTATAATGGGTGTGGTAAGTGGTGAATGTGGTGGATGGTGATATGTTGGTGGAGGAAACATGCAGGGCCATGTTGGAAGAAAAAAAAATGAATGGGGATGGAGGGAAGAAGAATGAGATGGGAGAAAGAAAGAATTGGACGGAAGGTGTATTATTATGTATATTATATTATATATATATATATAGGTAAGTTTGAAAAATTGGGTAGAGGGAGTAAGATGGATAATCACGGGTCTTCCACCCGTGATTTTTTTTTCTTGCACATGTTATATATATATTATATATATATATATATATATATATATATATATATATATATATAATATATTATATTTTATTTAAAAGATTTTGCTTTAATTATGGACCGTCCGACTAAAGTAAATCAATCTGGACCGTTCATGAGTTAGTTACTATGCAGTCCATTTTCCTATAAATAGAAACTCATTCCTTCATTATTTCTTACGAATTCACTGAAACTCTGGAGAGAGAAATTATAGAGAAGCTATAGAAAAGTATCCTGCTCCTTCCCTACTCTTATATTCAGTTTATTTTACGGTAAGGGGTGTTATTCTTTCTTATTCATGAAGAGAACTTTTGTTATTCTATTTCTTATTATTCTGTTGGAATAACCTGTATACGCGGTCTACCCTATACTTGGTGACATTCTTCTATTATTCTGTTGGAACATCCTGTCCGTGTGTTTTACACCGGACCTGGTTCCGTCTTTATTATTATTCTGTTGGAACATCCTGTCTGTGTGTTTTACACCGGACCTGGTTCCGTCTTTATTATTATTCTGTTGGAACATCCTGTCCGTGTGTTTTACACCGGACCTGGTTCCGTCTTCATTATTATTCCGTTGGAACATCCTGTCTGTGTGTTTTACATCGGACCTGGTTCCGTCTTTATTATTATTCTGTTGGAACATCCTGTCTGTGTGTTTTACACCGGACCTGGTTCCGTCTTTATTATTATTCTGTTGGAACATCCTGTCCGTGTGTTTTACACCGGACCTGGTTCCGTCTTTATTATTATTCCGTTGGAACATCCTGTCTGTGTGTTTTACATCGGACCTGGTTCTGTCTTTATTATTATTCTGTTGGAATATCCTGTCTGTGTATTTTACGCCGGACCTGGTTCCATTATTTATTATTCTGTGGGAATAACCTGTCTGTGCGGTCAATCGCATGCATGGTGATTTCTTTTGTTATTCCATTCTTTATTATACTCAGTTGGTTAAGTTTTGACTTCTATACTCCATGAAATTTGTGGAATATCCTTGATAATTGCGTTTCATCCAGTATCTTTTCATGAAAATATTCTTCTAAGCATTCTTGAATTTTACTCCACAAAGCAGTATCATGTTGACAATTTGGACGTTGTTAATTCTTGGATAAATTAATTCTTGAACTTGTTTTTATTGAATTCTTATATCATTGTCATCATCCTCATGTTTATAAAATGTTAAAAGTCATCTGTGGCCTGTAGTGCATAGATGGACTTGGTATGATTATGACCAGGGATTATTCAGTATAATCATGACCGTAATGTTACAAATAATGTGATAAAAGTCCTCATTGGCCCGTAGTGCGTTGATGGACAGTTGTTGGCATGATCATGACCATTAATGAATACACGAACATCCTTGGCCGTAGTGCAGGGTTGATTCGATGATGTAGATTATTTTATTAAGCTGAGTATCAGCGATCACAGTGTTGAAAAACCTTTTAAATCATAAAAGATAGTAGAGTTTATTTTCTACTTGACTCTTTTAATGGATTATTTGTTCCGCTGCAGTTAAACTTGATGTCTATTATATTTTATCAGTTTAACATTGTTGAAGGCTAATGATAATTTATTCTGCATTATCTTAGTCATAATATTTCTTACTGGGCTAGTTGAGCTCACCCTTTCTTTCACTGTTCTCTTCAGGAAATGAGAACGTAGCTGGGGCAAGTCGGGAAACGGAGTGATGGTCCGAATGATAGTATTAGTTAGTAGTCCTCACTATTCTATGTAATGGTGTGTTAATAAATGTAATGAGGACTCCTTTTGAGTATGAATACTCTCTAGAAGATAATATTTGTGTTCAAACTCACAGTTTATGTTTTGTCGTATTGTACACGACAGTTGTATAATTAAGTTTGGATGTGTATTTTGTACCATGTATTTGGCGACCCAAGATGGGTGATGTATACCTAATTTTGGGGGCGTCACAGTTGGCATCAGAGCTTAGGGATATGATTCCTGGCTAAGATGTGAGAATAGAACTAGGAGGGGAGAGACGGGAAATTCTTTCGCTAGTATGACCTACCTAAGTTTATTTGGTATTTAATTGGTCGGTCAGTGTATAGGGATAATATGTGACATGTTAATTAACCCTTGTTTTGTGAAAGTGTTTGAGAATGGCATCTAAAAATGCTGAGATAAGCAATGAAGCACATGAGAGTGTTGATTCAGCTCAAGCAAAAGGTAACGACCAACAACACGATAATAATCATACTGGTGGCAACGACTATCGGAACAATGATAACCATCGTGGGGGAAATGATCATGCCAAGAGTGGTAACCACTTCGGTGGTAATCATGGCAAAGATAATTGAAGTGGAAATTGCAAAAAGAGAATGTCATTAGCCCAATTTTGTCGTGTACCAAAGTCAAGTCCAGCTGGGACGGTGGCACCAAAGACGGATATAGACAAAACAAAGTTGTTGGTTTTAGGAAGAGCGTTTTTCATGACTTCTCAAAAAGCAAGTAAACCAAACGAAGTTAGCACGGGTTAGTTAATTATAAATTATTGTAAAATCTATACCTTATTAGATATCGGTTCTACCCATTCTTTTATCTCTCTTACTTGCGTTCAACGTTTAAATTTGACTTTAGAGAGATTAGACTATGACCTATCGGTTGAAACTCCGTTAGGAGAAACCTTCATTTCATGTGCTATCCAAGTCTTGGATGAGAGTCACAGTTTTGAGTGATATTTTTATTGTTAATAAATTTCCTGACGTATTCTTGAAGACTTCTTAAACTACCCCTAGAGCATGAAATCGAATTTTGTATTGACACCAGTACAAAACCCATTTATAAAACCCTCAAATATTTCATCAACTAAAAGGATCTGGTTACGCTGATTATAATGAGAGTCATAATAAAAGCGTTGGAATAATGAAAATCATGGGTATATGTGGTATTAGTAAGTGTTATGATGAGTTATGTTGGTTATTATGTGAAAACATGAAAGTTTCTTAGAAATCACAAAGGGTTAAAAAATCAGATTTTGGTAAAAAGGTAACATAAAATTTAATTGACCATATCTCCTATTATATTTTGAATTTTTGAGTGTGGTCAAGTCCTAGAGTTAGATATATGAGTTACCTAACTAATCCAAGTGCAATCACTAAAAAATGTGTTGTAGATTTTCGTGCGGACTGATTTTAGCAAAGGAGTCAAAACTTCAAAATGTCCAAAAAGCTGCTGCCACGTTTTTGTAAGGGCTGTTTCGGCTACTTAATTAGTGAGAAAAATTCAGGCCTTTTGGGACACAAAAGTATATGGTATAAAGAACATCGTGTCTAAAAATGAGCTCATTCCGACTTAAAATGAGCAAGTTATGACTATTTCAATATTTAAGTTTTTTTGACGAAAAATGCTATAACCGAAGTTCTACAACTCCGATGACCATGAAATTTAAACTGGAGTCTCACATTAACATGTGTAAGGTCTTGCCAAGATTTGGGAATTTTTGGAGTTAAACTTGAGGTAGCAAATTTCTTAAAGAATTAATTAGAAATTATTTTTTTTTAAAATAGTAAATGAATTTTAAAAATTCTGAGAAAAATGTATGTTCATTATGAGACTATATTATGATAAATCCCAGAAAAGAAATATTTTTGGGACTGATTTGGTATTTTTATAAAAAATATTTAGTTACGAATATATGAGTTAAATATGTTATGTGAAGTAACAAAGTTGGAAAATAGGATTTTATGGCTTAAAAATCTTATATAGAGCATATGCATATTTTTTATGAGGGATTTGATCATTGGTGATGATATCTTATGAGTATGGCATTTTTGAATGATTAAATGCATTATATGGTAAAACGTAAATAATTGAAATAAATTGTTTATAAGTTTAAGAAGTGATTAAAATATTGTTATAAGATTAATGATATTAGA
Organism: Panax notoginseng; assembly: GCA_016801055.1. Classification (NCBI taxonomy): domain Eukaryota; kingdom Viridiplantae; phylum Streptophyta; class Magnoliopsida; order Apiales; family Araliaceae; genus Panax; species Panax notoginseng. The sequence continues at coordinate 218,263,716 of CM029012.1, read as the reverse complement.
TTATAAGATTATTAAGTGATTGATAGCATTGAGATATTCTTGAACCCTGGATAAATTATATTATAAATGTTTAATATTTATTATTTATCTCATTTGATTGATTCTTTATATCATTATCCTCATGCTTATATTGTGTTGAAAGTCATCTGTGGCTTACGTGCATAGATGGACTTGGTATGATTATGACCATGGATTGTTCGGTATAATCATGACCGTAATTGAAAACACGATTATCTTTGGCACGTGGTGCATGGATAATTCGTGGTCGTGATACTAAAGAATATCCTTGGCCTGTAGTGCAGGGATGATTCGACGATATGGATTAATTATTGAGCTGAGTCTCAGCAATGAAATATTAATTCATGGATGTGGTAAAAGTCATCTTTGGCCTAGTGCATAGATGGACTTGGTATGATTATGACCAGGGATTATTCGGTATAATCATGACCGTAATTGAAAACACGATTATCTTTGGCACGTGATGCATGGATAATTCGTGGTCGTGATACTAAAGAATTTCCTTGGCCTGTAGTGCAGGGATGATTTGACGATATGGATTAATTATTGAGCTGAGTCTCAGCAATGAAATATTAATTCATGGATGTGGTAAAAGTCATCTTTGGCCGTAGTGCATAGATGGACTTGATATGATTATGACCAGGAATTATTCGGTATAATCATGACCGTAATTGAAAACACGAATATCCTTGGCCCGTAGTGTATGGATAATTCGTGGTCGTGATACTATTAAGCTGAGTCTCAGCATTACTGGTTTTACAGTTGTATATCTTTGGCCTGTAGTGCAAAGATAAATTGTTAATGAACATCTTTGACCGAATTGCTAAGATAAATTTAATGCTTTCAACGATAAAGGTATTCAAGGTATCCTCACCTCTTTATCATACCAGGTACGTACGTAAATTTCGAGGGCGAAATTCTATAAGAAGGGGAGATTGTGAGACCCCAGATTTTATGAATAAATATTTAATTTTTTTTCAAAATAATTTTTTTTTATATTATGGTGTGGATTTGATATAATAGTTATGGATAGTATTTATAAATTTTGCAAAGTATGCAAGTTGTCATATAATATTCGATTGGTTGGGGAATATTCGTTTTAACAGAGAATATTCATACAACGACACAATCATTGGTGGACCCCACAACGGAATTATTGTCGGATTGAGAAAACGATAAAAATATTTTATTAAAAATAACGGCGAAAGTTTTACCATTGTTACTGTTGAACTACTCGGTAGTAAAAGTACAGTAATACGCGTGGTTGCATAGTAGCACACGGTATTGATTATTGATGCTTACGTGAGAATTCACTTAGTTTTGCTTATTATTTGGATTCCTATTTTGCCCATTTTTCAAAAGAATCGGTAGAAATTTTTTAATAAGGGTGGGGCCCACAGGTGGGGGCCATATATGGGGCCCACATGTGAAGTATGAAACCTGAAAATAGGGGTGGGAGAAAGTTTACGTAAATGAGGGGTAAAATATAAGAGTATGTAATGTGTGTGTGTATATATATATATATATATATATATATATATATATATATATAATGTGAGTGGAAAGTGGTGGAAAAGTGATAGTATGAGAGTGATGGGTGTAAGATGTGTGTGTGTGATAGTGATGTGTGTATTTGTAGTGTTAGTGGAGGATGTTGGAAAAGGAAGAGTGTATTATTTATATATTATATATGGTGTGAATAATTATATATATTTATAATGGGTGTGGTAAGTGGTGAATGTGGTGGATGGTGATATGTTGGTGGAGGAAACATGCGGGGCGATGTTGGAAGAAAAAAAAAATGAATGGGGATGGAGGGAAGAAGAATGAGATGGGAGAAAGAAAGAATTGGACGGAAGGTGTATTATTATGTATATTATATTATATATATATAGGTAAGTTTGAAAAATTGGGTAGAGGGAGTAAGATGGATAATCACGGGTCTTCCACCCGTGATTTTTTTTTTCTTGCACATGTTATATATAATATATATATATATATATATATATATAATATATTATGTTTTATTTAAAAGATTTTGCTTTAATTATGGACCGTCCGATTAAAGTAAATCAATCTGGACCGTTCATGAGTTAGTTACTATGCAGTCCATTTTCCTATAAATAGAAACTCATTCCTTCATTATTTCTTACGAATTCACTGAAACTCTGGAGAGAGAAATTATAGAGAAGCTATAGAAAAGTATCCTGCTCCTTCTCTACTCTTCTATTCAGTTTATTTTACGGTAAGGGGTGTTATTCTTTCTTATTCATGAAGAGAACTTTTGTTATTCCATTTCTTATTATTCTATTGGAATAACCTGTATACGCGGTCTACCCTATACTTGGTGGCATTCTTCTATTATTCTGTTGGAACATCCTGTCTGTGTGTTTTACACCGGACCTGGTTTCGTTTTTAGTATTATTCTGTTGGAACATCCTGTCTGTGTGTTTTACACAGGACCTGGTTCTATTATTTATTATTCTTTAAAAAATAAATTGCTACATTGCAAAGCAGGATCTAGTGTCAACAAAATCCCCCTCTACAAGGTATTGAATTGCTACATTGTCTCTTCCTTTCTCAGTTTGATGTATAAATTACAAGCTGTAAATTTGTCCATATGTTTACTGTTATCTTATTTCTACCATGCAGCACATTACAATTCTTGCTGGAAACAAAACATTTGTGCTGCGTGTACCTGCATTTAATGTAATCAATGGAGGTTCACATGCAGGCAACAAACTTGCAATGCAGGAATTTATGATTTTCCATGTATTTACTTGTTTTTCTGTGTATATAAGATTTCTAGGTTGTATAGTCAGTATCCAAGAATTACATTTTTTGGGCAGTACTCATTTGGTTGAGTGATTATATGGATATTTTGGTATATATTTTGTAGATGTAGTAATTTGAAACTGTAAAAGAATAGTATTATTGGGATGTATTTTGAATGGTTGATACATTTTGGCTATATATTATGGCATTAGCATATTGTAGGTGCATTGGTAATATAGGTGAACCACATCTTTTTTTTTTTTATCTACAACATTTAAAAAACGTTGTCTGATATACTAAACAACAACGTTTTTATTCAAAAAACGTTGTGGAATCATACCTACTACAACGTTTTTAAGCATCTGTTAATTTTTGAAAAATAAATCTACAACGTTTTTTTTCCTAAAAAACGTTGTGTATTGTGCTTAACTACAACGTTTTTAAAACGTTGTGTAAGGGTGTCAAATAGATGACACCCTTAACCACGACGTTTTCCTGACTGAAACCACAACGTTTTTTTCGCATTGTCTATTTACTGTTTTCTGGTAGTGTCGATAGTAAAAGTACAGTAATACGTGTGGTTGCATAGTAGCACACGGTATTGATTATTAATGCTTATGTGAGAAGTCACTCAGTTTGATTCAATTATTGTCAGTTAATAATATGAATTATTTATCGATAATGACGTTTTGTTTTATTCGTATTATTAACGTAATAAAACAGAAACATCTTTTTATATAAAACAGAATACTTTATTAAAGTTATTCTATAAATAGAATATATTATATTTTATTTAAAAGATTTTTCTTTAAATATGGACCGTCAGATTAAAGTAATCAATCTGGACTGTTCATGGATTAGTTACTATGCATTTTATTTCTCTATAAATAGCAGCTCATTCCTTCATTATTTCTTATGAATTCACTGAACTCTAGAGAGAGAAACTATAGAGAGAGAGAAGAAAAGTATTCTGCTACTTAACTACTTCCTTATTTCAGTTCTTCTTTAAAACGGTAAGGGGTGTTATTCTTTCTGATTCATGAAGAGAACTGTTATTATTCCATTTCTTATTATTCTGTTGGAATAACCTGTATACGCGGTCTACCCTATACTTGGTGACTTTCTTCTATTATTCTGTTGGAACATTCTGTCTGTGTGTTTTACACCGGACATGGTTTCATTTTTATTATTATTTTGTTGGAATATCCTGTCTGTGTGTTTTACACCGGACCTGGTTCTATTATTTATTATTCTGTCGAAATATCCTGTCTGTGCGTTTACGCCGGACCTGGTTCCATTATTTATTATTCTGTCGGAATATCCTGTCTGTGCGTTTACGCCAGACCTGGTTCCATTATTTATTATTCTGTTGGAATAACCTGTCTGTGCGGTCTATCGCATGCCGGGTGATTTCTTTTGTTATTCCATTCTTTATTATACTCAGTTGGTTAAGTTTTAACTTCTATACTACATGAAATTAGTGGAATATCTTTGATAATTGCGGTTCATCCAGTATCTTTTCATGAAAATATTCTTCTAAACATTCTTGAATTTTACTCCACAAAGTAGTATCATGTTAATAATTTGGACGTTGTTAATTCTTGGATAAATTAATTCTTGAACTTGTTTTATTGAATTCTTATATCATTGTCATCATTCTCATGTTTATAAAATGTTGAAAGTCATCTGTGGCCTGTAGTGCATAGATGGACTTGGTATGATTATGACCAGGGATTTTTCGGTATAATCATGACCGTAATGTTACAAATAATGTGGTAAAAGTCCTCATTGGCCCATAGTGCAATGATGGACAGTTGTTGGCATGATCATGACCATTAATGAGTACACAAATATTCTTGGCTCGTAGTGCATGGATAATTATGGTCGTGATACTAAAGAATATCCTTGGCCGTAGTGCAGGGGTGATTTGATGATGTGAATTATTTTATTAAGCTGAGTCCCAGCGATAACAGTGTTAAAAAACCTTTTAAATCATAGAAGATAGTAGATTTTATTCTCTACTTAACTCTTTTAATGGATTGCTTGTTCCGCTGCAATTAAACTTGATGTTCGTTATATTTTATCAGTTTAACACTGTTGAAGGCTAATGATAATTTATTCTGCATTATCTTAGTCATAATATTTCTTACTGGACTAGTTGAGCTCACCCTTTCTTTCACTGTTCCCTTCAAAAAATGAGAATATAGTTGGGACGAGTCGGGGAACGGAGTGATGGACCAGATGATAGTATTAGTAGTCCTCACTATTCTGTTAAATAGTGTGACAATAATTATAATGAGGACTCCTTTTGAGTTTGTATAGTCTCTAGTAGATAATAATTGTATTCAAACTCACAGTTATGTTTTATCGTATTGTACACGACCGTGGTATTAGTAAGTTGTATTTATATTCTGTACCATTTATCTAACGACCCAAGATGGGTGATGTATACCTAATTTTGGGGGCGTCACAGTATACGTGAATAGTAATCCCGACACAAAAAGTTCTAAATTTAATAAAAATTCAGATTAATATTTCGGCATAATGATATTGGAAGAAATAATATCATTTATATAAAAAATAACATCCTTTACCTCGAAAAGACAGTACTTCTGACTGGAATACTGGATATAGAGCTAGAGGGAACTTGCACAGTATAGCAATATTCAAAGTCTTAAAATACTTACAAGAATACGCTCGATAATATAGAGAGAGAAAACTTTAGTTTCTGGTGTGATTTTCAATTCTAACCTAAGCACCCTATTTATAGGAAAATGCTTAGAACACCAAAGTATAAAATTTAATAAAATATTAATATATAATTAAATTTTCTTACGCCCACTTTGAATTCTCTAGCTTCAGCACTTTGCACATGTTTAATGAGGCCACAAAGTATAAAAAACGTTTTAATTAATAAAAATAAATAAAACTTCCAAAAATTAATTATTTCGAAATTTCAGAACTTCAATAATTCATAATAAAGAGCCATTTTGTCAGAAAAATTCAATATCATCATTATTATATTATAATAATATAATAAAATATTATTTTATCAGAAAAGATAAAATATCGATTTTCAACAATTGTCACTTTAAAAAATTTTCTCCATCTATATCCACATAAAATGAATATTTTCCTCATCATAGAAATCAATAATTAATTATTCACAAATAATATTACTGAATCACAATACTGACAATCAGACAGTTCTCAAGAAAGAGGGGGTTTTTCAATAAGGATTTTTCCTTACTGGCGCGCAATTAGGTGACCAAACCTCTCCTTAGAAAGAACTTTCTATACATTGTCAATAATATTATCTAATAATATTATTCAGATAATATGAATTATTGCTTCGATAATGGAAAAAACTGTGTAATGACAATTATTGAAACAATAGTAATATAAAATATCAACGTAGCAATTATTGAATCAATAAAATAAAATACTGAACAGTAATTACTGTAACAATTATTGAGTAGTGTCTTTTTACGTAAGAATCAATAATTGGTGCAATACCGTGTGCTACTGTACAATAACGCGCATTACTGTGTTTTAACCACCGGGTATTCCAACAGTATTAACAGTAACAACTACGCCGTTATTTATAAACAACTTATACTTGTCTTTTTCTTCATCCAATCACTTTCCATTATGGGGTCCACAAAAGACTACGCCGTCGTACGAATATTCCTCGACAGGAAGAATATTTCACGACCAAACGAATATTCCCCGACAACAATGAATATTTTATAACCACTTGCTTATTTAAAATATTTGTGCATTTTACCTATAACTAACCTCATTAATCAATTCAACCCTTACTATTTTAGAATAATAAATAGAGGAAATTAAATTTTATTTATTAATAATTTGGGGTCTTACAACCTCCCCTCCTTATGAAATTTCGTCCTCGAAATTGACGTACGTACCTGGTGTTTCGAAAAGATGAGGATACCTCGCTTTCATTTCCGTTTCCAACTCCCAGGTCATTTCTTCAATAGCATGGTTCCTCCACAAAACTTTAACTTGTGGTATGACCTTTGTGCGTAGGACATGCTCTTTTCTATCCAAGATCTTGACAGGTGCCTCTTCGTACGTTAAGTCTTCAGCTATCTCGTCCGGTTCTAACTCAATGACGTGGTTTGGGTCTTTCACATATTTACGAAGCACAGATATATGAAAAACGTTATGAACACGAAACATACTTGGAGGTAACGCGAGTCTATAGCCACATTTTCTACTCAGTCAAGAATCTGAAATGGACTAATAAATCGTGGATTGAGCTTTCCTCTCTTCCCAAATCTTGTAACTCCCTTCTATGGAGCCACACGCAACAATACATGATCCTCAATACTAAATTCCACGTCCTTTCGATGAAGATCCACTTAACTCTTTTGTCGATCCTGTTCCGTTTGTATACGTTGTCGAATCATTTGGATCTTTTCCGTAGTCATACGTACCAACTCGGGTCCCAACAATGTTGGTTCTCCCACCTCATCCCAACATATTGGAGAGCGACACTTTCGTCCATATAATACTTCAAATGGAGCCACACCTATACTTGCCTGATAACTGTTGTTGTAAGAGAATTCCACCAATGATAGGTACTTATCCCAACTCCCTTTGAAATTTAGGACACAAAGTCTTAATAGATCTTCAAGAGTTTGAATTGTCCTCTCTGACTGCCCGTCCGTTTGAGGATGGTATGCCGAACTGAATCGTAAATCCGTGCCCATAGCTTTTTGCAAGCTAATCCAAAATCGTGAAGTGAATCTTGGGTCACGATCCGAAACTATGGATACTGGCATGCCATTCAATCTCACAATCTCATCTACGTACATACAAGCAAGACGTTCAAGGGAATAAGTCTCCCGTATCGGCAAGAAATGAGCATACTTGGTTAATCTATTGACAATAACCCAAATAGCATTTATGCCTTGAGAAACCGTGGGAAGACCCGTAACAAAATTCATGGTAATGTGTTCCCACTTCCATTTTGAAATCTCAAGTGGTTGCAATGGGCTCTTAGGCACTTGATGCTCCGCCTTTACACGTTGACAAGTTAAACACCTCGAGATAAACTTTGCAATCTCTCTCTTCATATTGTTCCACTAAAATGTATGTCGAAGATCACGATACATTTTGGTACTTCCAGGATGGATTGCAAATGGTGTATTGTGTGCCTCCATCATGATTTTGTACTTCAAATCAGAATCATTAGGAACACAGTCTGGAGTGGACTCGAAGTATTCCTTCTTCATCGATTCTTACTTCTAGAATAGCACCTTCTTGCACTTTCTTCTTCATACGCACCAGCTCCGGGTCTGTGGCTTGAGCAACTTTAACTTTTTTGATTAAAGTTGGTTCTATACGTATACTTGACATCATTGCATGGGTTCTTGGAGTCTTGAATTCTATCTTCATCTTTTGTAAATCACACCAAATGGGCCTTTGTGTTGACAACATTGCACTTATTCCCGCGTATAATCTTCTACTCAATGCGTCGGCTACCACGTTCGCTTTTCCAGGATGGTATTGAATGGTATAGTCGTAGTCTTTCAACAGCTCGAGCCAACGTTGTTGCCGCATGTTGAGTTCTTTTTGAGTGAAGAAATATTTGAGGCTTTTATGGTCTGAATATATCTCCACTTTCTCCCCATATAGATAGTGCCTCCAGATCTTTAGCGCGAAAACGACTGCTGCCAACTCTAGATCATGAGTAGGATAATTTCTCTCATATTCTTTAAGTTGTCGTGAGGCATAGGCTATAACTTTTTCACGTTGCATGAGAACATATCCTAGCCCTTTGCTTGAAGCATCGCTGTAGATAACAAATCCATCCGAACCAGATGGTATGGTCAAAACAGGTGCCGAAATGAGTCTCCTCTTAAGCTCTTGGAAACTCTTCTCGCATTCTTCGCTCTATACGAATTTGCTATCTTTCCGAGTCAGCTGAGTTAATGGAGTAGCGATTCGAGAAAATCCTTCCACGAATCTCCGATAATAACCAGCTAAGCCCAGAAAGCTACGTATTTTGGTCACCGACTTCGATTGTTCCCAACTTTGTATTGCTTCAATCTTCGTCGGGTCAACAGATACTCCATGTTTTGACACCACGTGCCCAAGGAATGCTACTTCCTCAAGCCAGAACTCGTATTTCTTTAACTTGGCATATAACTTATTTTCACGAAGCCTTTGGAATACCAGCTTCAAATGGTGCTAATGATCTTCACGGCTTTTAGAATATATGAGGATGTCATCAATAAAAACAACAACGAACTGATCCAAATATTCCTTGAATACTCGGTTCATCATATCCATGAAAGTCGCATGAGCATTAGTCAATCCAAAAGACATGACTTGGAATTCATAATGCCCGTACCGAGTTCTAAAGGCAGTCTTTGGAATATCCTCAGTTCTAATCTTCAGCTGATGATATCCAGAACGAAAATCGAATTTTTGAAAAGAATTGTGCTCCTTGTAATTGGTCAAACAGGTCATCAATACGAGGTAGCGGATACCTATTCTTGATAGTGACATGGTTTAATTCCCGGTAGTCGATACAAAGTTGCATACTCCCGTCTTTCTTTTTTACGAATAAAACAGGAGCACCCCAAGAAGATGTACTAGGACGAATGAAACCGATGTCCAACAACTCCTGTAATTGGACCTTTAACTCCTGAAGTTCAATAGGAGCCATTCGATATGGGGTTTTAGAAATGGGCTTTGTACCAGGTTCAAGATCTATAAAGAATTTAACTTCACGTTCTGGGGGTAGACCGAGAAGTTCTTCAGGAAATACGTCAGGAAAGTCAATAACAACAGGAATATTATTCAAATATGACGTGCCTTTATTCAAATCCATAACATGGGCTAAGAAAGCTTGACATCCGTTTTTTAATAAACGAATAACTTTATGACTTGATATAACAGTGATTGATTTTAATGGCTTAGTTACTTGAATTCGCACAACAGGTTGCTTAGGAATATGAAAACTAACAACCTTACGAAAATAATCAATTTTGGCATGATGAGTAGTTAACCAATCAATCCCTAAAATCACGTCAAATGCAAGTATCTTTAAAGATATAAGGTCAACAGGTAAGGTGATGGAGCCAACTTGGATCAAACAAGATTTATAAACAGTGGATGTGATGAAAGTTTCTCCTAATGGAGTCTCCATAGATAAATCAAAGTCTAATTTCTCCGGAGTCAAGTTTAAACGTTGAGCACAAGCAGGAGAAATAAATGAATGGGTAGCACCGGTATCTAGTAAGGTATAAACTTCGTATGAATTTATGATTAGCTTACCTGTGATCACCTCGTTTGGGTTCCTCGTATGTTGACCAGTCACGACAAACGCTCTTCCAGGAACCGTTGACTTTGATTTTTCTGGGACAACCTTTTGAGTCACCATCCCCGCTGGACTTGGTTTTGCTACAGTGCAATCTCAAGCGATATGTCCTTCCTTTCCACAGTTATAACATACCTTAAACTGTTGTGGGCAGTTTGGGCTGATATGTCCTTCTTTTTCGCACTTATAGCATATGACCGGTGGTCGTTCTCCTCCCTTGGAATCAGTTGCTGCTGGTGCTAACGTCTTCGTATTGTCATTGTTGAATCTCCTCTTTTTAAAATTTTCTCCCGACTCGCTTCTTCTATTCTCATGGCCATGATTACCACCAGAGTGGTTGCCGCTCTTGTCCGTATTTTTCTTTCTCCGCTGGTTATCGTTGTTCTGATGACTGCTTTTACCGGTATGATCCTGGTTGTGGTCCCTCGGTTGAATGTACTCGTTATCTCGCTCGAATAATTGAGCCATGTTGACAACATCTGAATAGAGAGAAAATTTATGTGAAATGAGATATTGATGTATGCCGGGTTTCAAACCTCTCAGAAACATTCGTGTCATACGTTCCTCAATCTCCACCAAATGAGGTACAAACCTGGACAACTCTGCAAACTTCGCCTCGTACTGGGACACCGTCATGTTATTCTGCTCCAGTCTAATAAACTCTACCTCCTTCATATGACGAATACTTTCAGGAAAGTACTTGTCATTGAACAGTTTTTGAAACGTTTCCCAAGACATGCTAAGTGCGACTGGATGGGTACGCTTTACATATTTCCACCAGTAATATGCCTCATTATGGAACATAAAGGTGGCGAATGGAACCTTCTGTTCTTCCGTGCATCCCAAGACATCGAATATCTTGGTAATTTGTTTGATCCACGTCTCCGCCTTAATCGGATCCGGCTTTTCCCAGAATTCTGGTGGTCCCAACTCCTTGAACTGCTTGGCTGTAACAAACCGTGAATTGCTATCATTTTCTCCTGTATTTTGAACACGAGTCTCCCTCGTCTGATTTTGTATAAACTGTAAAAAGCTTCTAAACATCCCATCGTTCATCATCTACTCAGTGGTGTTGTTCACAGGAGGAACATTGCCAGCCTGTTGCACGTTCTCCTCGTTGGTGAGTACAAGCGTCTCCACGATTTTCGTTTACTCCACTGTTCACATTCTCAGTTGTCATTCTTAAATACTGCCATAAAACAAGGGTTAATTAAAAAATTAACAAATCACATAATACTCCTATATTATGACTGACCAACAAATAAGCTTAGGTATGACACACTAGCGAAGGATTTACTCGTCTTTTCCATCCTAGTACTATTCCCCGATATCCGCCAGAGACCATATCCCTAAGCTCTGATACCAACTGTGACGCCCCCAAAATAGGTATACAACACCCATTCTGAGTCGTCAAAATACATGGTACAGAAATAACTACAACTTTATTAATACAACATAAAAACTGTGAGTTTAAATACAAATATTGTCATCTAAACAATATCCATACTCAAATAAGTTCTCATTACAATTATTGATACATTATTTTACAAAAATGATGAGGACTACTAAAACGACTTTCTAGAACCTTCATTCCATACCTCGACTAGTACTCGCTACATTCTCGCCTCCTGAGAAGAAAAATAGAACAAAAAGAAAAAGGGTGAGCTCAACTAGCCTAGTAAAGAATATTATGACTAAGATAATATAGAACAAATTATCGTTAGTCTTCAACAGGGAAAAATTTAATAGAATACAATAGACAACAAGTTTTAAATCAATATTCGCAGCGGAAATAATAATTCATTAGAAGAGTTAATTAGAGAATGAAATCTACTATCTTCTATATATGAATTTAAAAGTTCATCATCGATATTTTATCCTTGTAACATCAATCAATATATATCTGGAATCAAATATTCATCTTTGTACTACAGGTCAAATATATTCATCAGTTGGTCATGTTCATCTAAACACTTGTTCATCTTTGCACTACGGGCCAAAGATATTCATCAGAAATCATTCATCTTTGCACTACATGCCAAAGATATTCAGTAATATCATCATTTAAGACTAAAGATGATGAAAAATATTTTAAAGGAAACGAATCCAGTGAAACAAAATAACAAATATTAAGGATTCGTATTTCAGTTTATCCATATCCAAAAATACCTCATAAGTAATCATAGTGGAGTAAAATTTAAGAATGATCAAAATATGGATACAATCAAAGCTAGTATCCATAATAGATATTTTGGACGAAAAACGAAAATTTAATTTTTCTGTGAATAGTGCCGTATTCGTGAATAGTGCCGTATACGTGAATAGTACCGTATACGTGAATAGTAACTTCGACACAAAAAGTTCCAAATTTGATAAAAATTCGGATCAATATTTCGGCATAATGATATTGGAAGAAATAATATCATTTATATAAAAAATAACATCCCTTACCTCGAAAAGACAATACTTCTGACTGGAATACTGGATATAGAGCTGAAGGAAACTTGCACCGTATAGCAACACTCAAAGTTTTAAAATACTCACAAGAATACGCTCGATAATATAGAGAGAGAAAACTTTAGTTTCTGGTGTGATTTTCAATTCTAACCTAAGCACCCTATTTATAGAAAAATGCTTAGAACACCAAAATAGGAAATTTAATAAAATATTAATATATAATTAAATTTTCTTACGCCCACTTTGAATTCTCTAGCTTCAGCACTTTGTACATGTTTAATGAGGCCACAAAGTATAAAAAACGTTTTTATTAATAAAAATAAATAAAACTTCCAAAAATCAATTATTTCAGAATTTCAGAACTTCAATAATTCATAATAAATAGCCATTTTGTCAGAAAAATTTGAACCACATGTCTTTTTCATATAAAATTTTATTAGCTACAACTTTTTATAAGAAAGTTTTTCTAAATTTCAAACAGAAATTGACCGAAATTCATAAACGGGCGATTCTACAGGCTATAATCAAATTTCAGTCAAGAAATGGGCCCACAGACATGTTTAACATGTTTTAAACAACTTTTACAATAAAAATACTCTTCCTCCTCATATATTCATATATCCCACATTCATCGTAAAAATATTATCATTATTATATTATAATAATATAATAAATTATTATTTTATCAGAAAAGATAAAATATCGATTTTCAACAATTGTCACTTTAAACAATTTTCTCCATCCATATCCACATAAAATGAATATTTTCCTCATCATATAAATCAATAATTAATTATTCACAAATAATATTATAAAATCACAATACTGACAACCAAGCAGTTCCCAGGAAAGAGGGGGCTTTCCAATAAGGATTTCTCCTTACTGGCGCGCAATTAGGTGACCAAACCTCTCCTTAGAAAGAACTTTCTAGACATTGTCAATAATGTTATCTAATAATATTATTCAGATAATATGAATTATTGCTTCGATAATAAAAAATATTGTATAATGACAATTATTGAAACAATAGTAATATAAAATATCAACGTAGCAATTATTGAATCAATAAAATAAAATACTGAACAATAATTACTGTAACAATTATTGAGTAGTGTCTTCTTACGTAAGAATCAATAATTGGTGCAATACCGTGTGCTACTGTGCAACAACGCGTATTACTGTGTTTTAATCACCAGGTATTCTAACAGTATTAACGGTAACAACTACGCCGTTATTTATAAACAACTTATACTTGTTGTTTTCTTCATTCAATCACTTTTCGTTATGAGACCCACAAAAGACTGCGTGTCGTACGAATATTCCCCGACAGGAAGAATATTCCACGACTAAATGAATATTTCTCGACATCAATGAATATTTTATAACCACTTGCTTATTTAAAATATTTGCGCATTTTACCCATAACTAACATCATTAATCAATTCAACCCTTATTATTTTAGAATAATAAATATAGAAAATTAAATTTTATTTATTAATAATTTAGGGTCTTACAGGACTAGTGATGAACATGTCACTGTTGATATTCACCAAGAAACTCACCTGCAAAATGTTAACCCCCAAACTTAAGTACCAGAATCTTTTGCCCAAAATATCCATTTCATAATCCATACACCGGTATCTCCTTCCCTTAATATTATTGTAAATAACATTTGAAGATTATTTAGTTTTGTGATTCATTTTATTAATTTTTTATTCTTAATGATTTTTTTTTCGAATTTGACCCTACTGAACTTTCGGGCTGGATCTGCCCCTAGTTATAGCGACGGTTTTATCCGTTGCTATATCATAAAAAGTCGATTTTCTATGATATAGCGACGATTATCCATCGCTACAACCGATTCAATTTTAGTTCGCACCCTATAATTCTTTGGAGAGAGCTATCCACGTACGACATACAATCCCAAATTTTAAAAAACTTCTATACTATCTCCGTTCGTAAAATATTATCGTTTAAGGTTTTGACACATGGATTAAGAAAGTATCATTTATCAAGTAAAATTTGTTTGAAATTTCATCACTACCCCTTTATGGGAAGTTGAAAACTATTAATACAAGGAAGAGAATTAATTGGGACAATGAGAGAAGGTAGGGGTAGTATAGGAAAGTAAATAATTTATTCTACTCGAAAGTTGTAAACGACAAATTTTTTGAAATAAATTTTTTATTTTAAAATGACAATCTTTTAGAAACAGAGAGAGTAGTTATTTTATTAACTTTATCATCGCCGTCAATTTATCAAAAACTCTCTTTTGTCCGACTCGATATTATGAAGAAGGGGATTGACAGACACTCCATACTTTAATTGTTGTACTTCCATTTGATCATTTAATGAAATAAATACTACAAATAATAGTAAGATAAAGAGTGCATTTATCAATTCTACATGAAACTTGTGAACAATCTCATTAAATTTCTACTTGTACTAGGAGTAGGACCAGGTGAGTGAAATTCTCATGCCATTTCTTTTTATTTCTTTTATTTCTTTTTAAGATACTATTTGATATTTTGATGTAATAAATTGAACTTTGAAGAGCAAATTTTCCTTGTTCTTATTTCATTTTTCAACTTTTGGTGTTCAAATAAAAAAAGAGAATTAAACTCGAATATACTGAAAGGAAAAAGAATAAAGTATGTAACCTAGACACTTACAAGTCTGAGATGAATAGAACTAAAGTTCTACACTAATATTAAGTTAGGCCACTAATAATGCTATGCAATCAAAACAATAAGTATTACTAAAAGTTCAAATTGTTGTTGAAATAAATGTAAAAATATCGTTAAATGTATATTTGTTCAGCTAACATAAATATTGTTTTGGCACTATTAAAAGTATTAAAGGGATTTTTGTTTAGAACTGAATGACTGAAAGTGTGTTTGTTTTGGGAAAAAAAATCGTCTCAATGGCTGAATCGTCTGAATTATTCATTCCATTCTAGTTGGGATGAGTTATTCCATATGTTCTCCCTCTCCCAAGGAATCAAACACAATTTTTTTTCAGTACAATCGTAACTAAACACAATTTTTTTCATTTCATTCTCACCTTCATTACTCCAATCCAAATAAGAGAATAGTGATGACAATTTTGAGGATATCGTGTCATTTTATATTACCATCAAAATAAATGAGACTCTTATGTTACATTTTGATTGCAGGAATGGTGGGCATAGAATAACTCATTCCCATAGAATGAAAAAAAAATTTGTGTTTAGTTGTTCCATTGAAATGGAATGAATCATTCTCATTCTTGTCAAATTTATAAATTTTATTCTTTGAGTGAAGGTATAGAACGATTCATTACAGCTGAAATAGAATGAATTATTTCACTCTCTATCATTTCTTCACCAATTCTATTCCAGCAATCCAAACGTAACATTATTGTGGAACTGAACAATGCATCAACTCAATCTTAGTATTCTCGTAATCATAATGAAAGAATACAAGTCTAACAAAAGTATGATGAAAGTGTTTCTCAAATTAACTAGAATTTCTATCCAAACAATGGTGTAATGTCTTACTAAGAAAGAAAATGATGTATACCTATGCACAATCAAAATGGTATTTACATGTGCATTTTGCAGATTCTGTACAGCCATTATGGCTTTGAGAATCATTCATATTGAACCAAGTGAATTGAAGAGATCCCATGCCTCCTGTGAAAAAAGAATTATCTTCTGTTATGAAAGAATAAAGGTGTTTGTAAACTTCAATAGCAAACTTGTCTTGTTACTATATGAATAACTTTTGTTATATTTGTTAGATAAAATATTTCTGAGACACTTGATATTTTTGAGACAAAATAACTTTTGTTATATTTTTGTTACTATATTTTTTCATTTCTATGACACTTAATATGTTTTTCCTTTTCTCTTTTCAACTTCATATATAAAATAAACTCACCCAAAATTTAATTAGAAATTTTGAAAATATTAAAAATATTTATGACTAATCACAAAATGCACACTATATATTAGACTTAAAATCAATTCCACCCCAAACTTTATCCTTAATATTTACAAATTCTACAAATGAAACTTTTTTTGTGGGACAGACAGTATCACTAATTGTAGAGCAATATAGTGATAATGGAACATTTATTAAACTGAATTCCATTGCATAACTAAACTTTAGCAATTAAAATACCTGCAAAATATCAAAAACTTTTTCTGCAATGTATTTTTGATGAGAAGCAGCACCCTTCTGCTGAAGTTTATCAGGGTGTAGGCAGAGTAAAGCCTTCTGATATGCTCTTTTCACTTCATTTCCCTCAATGATATTGACAAGCGGCACTGGATTCCATCCACTTTCTGCCCAAAGAACCTGTGTTTGAAAATTATAAATTGGGATGATGAGAAACACAGTTAGTATGCACCTTAATGGAGTTATTGTAACATAAAATATTCTTGGAAACTGGTATTTCCACGTATCTCTCTCTCACATACTATTCACGTGAGAGGAATCATATGGAAATATCAATTTCTCGTGTGGAAATATCACTTCCCAATTCATGTCTCTTAGGCATCATGCATAACAAAAATATTTGTCTCACTTAAAGGTTCAACGAATGGGAATTATTGAATGATTTGCTAGAAACATAAATTGAAACTAAAAAAGTCCATTGGATTAAAAATATTCCACTTATAATGTATGGAATATTGGAACTACGAGCTATGATGAATGCACTAACAATGGATATGCTGTTGCCCCATTATGGAAATCCCTTTTAAAATTAAATTTGGAACATGTTCTTGTTTGCTATAGTTCTAAAGGGGATTTTTTGCACGTATCATATATAACTGTAGTTGTCAGAATCTTACAATATACGAACGTATCAGAAAGTTAGCCGTATCTTACATTAAAGTGTTTTTGTATCTACTAATTTACCTATGACCACCAAACAATGCAAACTAGGATTACATACAATGGGAGCTTGCTATGAGAGAGGAATTTTAGAATTGAAAAGAAATTTACAAACTTACATATTGTAGAGTTGAGAGCAGTGAGCGAATGTTTCCTATCTTCTCGGTTGACCATTTAAGAATTTTAGCATCCAAAGCCTGCATTTAAGTTATTAAAAGTATTAGTATTGTGTTCCATAAATATGAAAGCAATCTAGCAATGAAACAAATTACTTTGGTAGCCTCAAGATCTTCTCTAGTTTGTGGAAGCTTGACATGATCGTCGGATAAATCTTGTATCTGTCTCATCATAAATAAACTAAGCTAATCAGAGGAAACAAAAAAATACATTCGTATATCGATAAAAATATATAGCTAGCAATGAGAATATAGTCACATGATCAAAAACCAAGTATAACTAACCAACGACAAGTATGCAAATTTCATACCAGATAGTTCTCTTGGAAGGGATCGTTTATATTGTCACTTGTAACTTTAGAACCATCAGGAATTGACTCTGAGAAAAGAAATGCAATATAATTCTTTATTGGCAGGGAGAAATATTTTGATTACAATAACTTACCAGAAAATTGAGAAGCTTGATTCTGATTGTAAGAATTATCAGTACTTGTATGAATTTTGGACTTCATGTGAGAATGATGTTTCTCTGGTTTTTCAACATTTTCATTTACCTGGAAAGGTATTAGGAAATTTAGATACCAAATTAAATTAATGAAAATCGTTATGGAGAAAACATGAGCATAATTAATTTGAAAACCATAGAGGAATCATGTTAATCTGGATACCATGAAGAAAGAATCTGGCATCTTGTTCATGTCGAGAAAATTCATTTCAGTTGTGTCAACACTTGCTTCATTAACTTTTCCACTACTAACTTTTCCTTCCCACCTACAGCTTTTCGACTTTGAATAAGTTTCTTGATTGAATATTTTAGCAAAATCTTTGACCTTTCCCCGAACTCCACTTCCCTTGAGATTGCCTCCTGGAATTTTAGGCAAGCCTGGAATATTGCTAGCCTTATTCACTTCAACTCTATCTGAATTGATTCTTTTCCCTTCATGTTTCTTTACATTTTTACTCCCAGCAGCATTTGAACGTGATGTTTTGGCTGTTTTTGCCACATTTTGTTTTCTTTCCCCCTTCATAATAATATCCTCATTGTCTGCACACAAGAATATAATTAAGTTTCTTGTTAGATATAATTCCGGTGTACTTACATGCCTGCCTAATTAAACACATATTACCTAGTCTGTCTATCTCGTCTTGGAGGATTGAACGCAAAGATTTCAATTCTGGCTTGCGAGCTTCTTCCTTAAGCATAGAAATTTTTTTCTCGGTTTTTTCAGATAAGATTATCTCAGGAAGAGAACTAGTTTTTCTTTCTTCACTTTTACTACTCAACACAACATCAACAGTAATTTGTGCAGTTTCCAGAACTTCTGGTTTTGGCTTAATAAGAACATCTTCCTCAACAACGTGGCATGTTTCTTCTCTTTTGAGGGTGCTTGTTTTGTCTATCTTCTCGCGTTCCATTTTTGAGGACTCAAAATTCACTGATATGTTGTGATTCTCTGTATCATTCGCTTTGTCACTTACAACCCTTCCGTTAGAGCTAGAGCATCCCTTTAGTTTATCCTTCTTAATCTTGCTTGAATTTGAACTAATTCCTTCGCGAGGAGGCCTCACTAAAGGTGCTCCTTCGCCAGCCCATTTGTGTATGGAGAAGTGAAATTGGTTGATATCTGTTGGAACTTGTGTGACTTTTGCATCTCCTTTTGAGTTCCCCCTCGTGTCTGCTTCATTAGATTTGGTAACATTTGATGAGTCGGCATTAGAAAATTCACTTGACAAATGGCTTGGGCGATTAGATGGAAAGACATCGTCATTTCCTTGCATTGGTTGGCTTGAAAATCTAGAAAGTGAAGAATTTGGAGAACTTGTTCCATTTGAAGTAACTTCCTTCTGTTTAAATGAGCTAGTACTGGAACCAAATGTGGGATAATTCATTGCTTTGTTCAATGTGGGAGGAAGTCTGGAAAGGGCAAAAGGGATTAAAAGGAGGAACAGAAAACTGCACAATGGCAAGCAAATAGAAGAGAAAAGAAGCTTCATACATAAAAATATGACAAGAGAAGAGTAAAATTGCACTAGTAATCTTGTAAAACTATAGATTAAATAAGAAAAATTGTGTTTGGTTGAGATTGGAATGGATTAAACCATTCTTATTCCTCCCAAATTTATGAATTCAAACAGATTCATTTGAAAACTATGTCAAGTTTCCCACAGCCCTAGTAGATTGAAATGCCTAAACAGATTCATTTGAAAACTATGCAGATGTATATGAATGTATTCCATAAAGATCAGATCAATAAACAAGAATATATATAGAGTACTAATTAAAAGAAACCGAACTCTAAATTATATTAATTAGCAACTAATCAAGTCCTATCCAAGAAATTAATCATAACTAATAATAGTACCAGTGCACTAATTAAAATTCAGTAAATCAAATTAGAACCTGAATTGAGCAGGAACTAAACTGCCAAAAGGCTCAGATTTTGGTGGCAACGGGCGTGATGGGCTCATAATTTGCATTCCAGGCAAGGAATTAAGGAAATCCCTTCTAGGTGAAGCACATGATTTGTCACCTTGAAATATGTCATCAAAAAAATCACTGCCTTGATTATGTTTCCTCCTATTCACACTACTACTACAACAACTACTACTACTACTTTCTTCACCAAATACCGGCTTTTCGCCACTCAACCTACGATCAGAATCCATTGAACCGTCTGAACTGTACCAGCTTGTAGTACTCTCCTGAAGGGAAAACCTCCTGGGAGGCCCCCCAAACACGTCGTTAAAATCGACGTTTGGGCCTTCAAATGATCTCTGTGCTGCATAACCCTGCAAAAAATTCCCCCTTTGACTAAACCTAGCTCTCTCCATTTTGATCAAGATTTTCAAAAATTGTAAAATTGGCGGGAAATTACTGGGCCGATCGACTTGTTGGGTACGAGGGCTGGTTTTGTGTGGGATCTTGATTCTTGAGAGGAGGGGTGTGATGAATTGTGAAATCTTGAAAAAGGGTATGAATGAATTACAGATAGATTTGAGGTTTTGTTGATTGTTCAAAAGATTCTGCAGGTGAGAGAGAGATGAGATTATGGATTTGATTAATGGAATGGAATAGGAGAGAGAAAAAATGGAAGCCACAAATTAGTGGGGGCAGAAAATCTGTTGGGTGAAGTAAGGATAAGTGCTAGAAAAGACAAAGGAAAAGTCGTTGGCATAGTTTGTCTTTTTTTTCCCTCTAATTTTATTTTGTGATACAAAATCATGATGGTTTGTTTTTATTAGAGAAAAGTTGTAATGGATAAAATTGGAAAATAATTACTTCGATTTTGTATTGGTCCTCCCTCCCAAGTTGATGATAGTTCAAGTTTCTGTTGGGACCATTGAAAATGGTAGTTCATTATTAAATTTTATGTACTTGATCTCAAATCAAAAAATGTGAAATGATATTTTTATATAAAAATAGTTACTTTCATATTATTCTCCTCATATAAATAGCGAGTGAAATTCATATTCATGTAAGACCTATGTAAAAATATTAGTTCCCTAAATATCAGCGCTCAACAATCTTAAAATTCTAATTTTGGAACAGAAGCAATATTATTTCATTTATTATTTAAGTTTTGAAAGCAATAAATCTTATAACTAGCCGTATTTCTTAGGTAGTTTATGATATTTATAATTATATTAACATTAACTAAATAAATTTATGTCATCTGAGTTTGAAATTAACTTTTAAAAAGTCAATATTAATCATATATTTTGAAACGGATGGGATGGAGTATTATATACATTATCCATATATGGTTGTGTTTGATTTTGATATTGAGAATCTCAATCACCAAGGTTACGTTTGTATGCAAAAAACATGTCTGGGATTGACCTATTTATCTTAATTTAACACTACTTAAGAATAATGGGAGATTAATAATACTTTAAATAGTCCTATAGATTATTTTTTGTCGTTTCTAAAGCTATTTATTAAGAATTATATAATTTGATAATAAATGTGAGATTAATAATCAAGTATGTCATTTCTAAAGTCATTATTTAATAATGGATTATAATCTCACGTAGAAAGTTGATATTATATAATAAAAAAAACCTTAGAAATAATTCTAAGCAAATAGTCCATTTGATTAATAGCACAAGGGTGACAGTTAGTGTAAAACAAAAAGGAAAAAAACTAGAAAAAGTAACCAAGTAATCTTATATATTTAGGTAGGGATGGATTATTACACATTGTTCCCAGAGGTAAAACTATCTGCGTGCATCCAGTAAAGAAAGATAAGCAAGCTTAACTCATCTGTTATCAGCAAGATCCCCTGTATCAGGGAAAGGTTCCAAAGCACCTTGTTTGCCATTAACATATATAGAATTCAACAATTATATTGCTTGCATTCTACGTAGGGACACGAACAATAACTGGCTTCATCTTTCCTGAAGAGAACCTTACTGTTCATAAAGAGGTAGAAATCCATGGCCACATGAAGAAGCCCAACATATATACCCCGGAAGGGATGGGAAAAAGAGCTCTTCATTAAAAACAGCCTGGTCGAGTTTGGCTGCCACACGATCCAAAAGCTCAATTAATTGTAGGTTTGATATAAAAGAACCAGAGTTGTACCGAAAGGGCCAGGGCCAGGGCCAGGGCCAGCTACCAACCGTAGCTTCTTCTTTAACTCAAAATTCTTGTCTGACAAGAAATCACTCAACAATCAGATTCATGAAATAAACCTCAACATCGGACTAATTAAAGTTATTTCATTATCCTATGAGAATTCATGGATCATTTCCACTATGATGTGATGATGTCTGAAGAGCTATTTATTGTATTTCACATAATAAATTCCAATCCTAGTCTTGATATTAATAAATCAACACCACCCACATTTTATGCCTCCTGATAAATTTTTATTAACTTTCAAACTCAATCACCCAAACAGAATGAGCAAGGTCACTCAATATCAAACACAATTCAAGTCACAAATTTGCATCCATCTAATCTGCGTGTGTACATTGAACACACAAATTCATGTAAATATATATATATACACATGTCAAATGTGTATTGGTATATCATTCTATAATACTCAAAGGCTACGTTCATTAAGATAGGACTATTTGTATTAATTTCTAACCACTGTAGACTATTTCATCCCATAATTAGTCCGTCATGAACTATAATAAGACTATAAATTATATTTATGAATTATGATCATTTCTAAGGTCACCACTTTTCTGCTTGGGATTATACTTCATCATCAAATCAAATGGCCAATAATTAAAAACAAATACTAAACTAAGAATCTGAGAATCTAAATCGTCAAAACAACTCCAACCCCAATTGCAACTGCTCTTTTCTCTACGACCCGCCATACATTGGAGAGAGAGAGAGAGAGACTTTGCTTTAGCTGCTGCTTCTTCTATATCATGATGGGGGTGGATTGATACTCCATAATCAATCTTGAAACTTTCCTATTTTGGGATTCAAAAACCCTAGACTAACCATGAGAGATATCAGTGTCTTCACCGAAGCTGATCAGTAGGGGATTAGTTTAATAATACAATTAAATAATAATGATAAATTTTAAAAACCTATGTATTTATTTTTAATCAAATCTTAGAATGTTAAAAATTACTATGTAATTAAATAATAATGATAAATTTTAAAATACTATATAATTATTAACAAAAAAGTTGATTCTCAATTTGCAAGACATAACACAAATCTTGTGACTTGGTCTACAATTTATTACATATACTATAGGGACAAAAACGTGGGCTATATCATAAACATTGCAATAGAGGAAACCCTAAATCTATATGTAGCCATAATAAACCTATAACAAAAACACTAATTAATTCTAAGAGTGGTTTTTCGTAGTAGTAACATATGCCACAGGCGCTCAAAAAGAACCAACCAAACGACTCTTGCATCAGTTTTATTCATGGCTTAGCATACCAATGTCGTTTTCAGAAAGGGGGGGTCATGCAGCATCCGAACTGTTAATATATGAAACAACAACAGTAATGTCGTCGAGCTTTCCACCATAATAGCGGAATCCAGCTTCTTGGGCTGCAGAGGAGAATGGTGTCTGCCGGTTTTTGTCCTGGGCTCTTTGGCGCGCCAATGCCGCTATCTTCTGAGCTGTCACCTGAGGCCCTAAACCAGCTCTCACGGCATGAACCACCACAGCAGTAATATCATTGTTGTACAAATTGTCAAAAAGCCCATCTGTACCAGCAATTATAACATCTCCAGAAGCAACAGGGATTGTAAACACCTGCACCACACATTAACTCTTAGAATGTTGCTAGCTATATATGACGACAAATTCATGCCAATACTAATTGCCAACGTATGTGGATAATAGGATATGATTGGATAGCTTTAGTAGCAATCCAAATTCATCATGAAATTAGAAAACAATCGATATATAACTCATTTTCCCAACTCTTATTAGCTTTAATACTATATGCAAAAGTAATCTATCAAGTAAAAAATTTGTTGAAGCTTAAAACAGGAGCTATTTCATGTGCCGTTGTATTAAATGGTGGAGAAGGGCATAAGAGATGCATCAACTGACCTCACCAGAGCTAGGCAAATCACCATTGCTACCGTTCTCCAATTGATATGTAAAATTGAAATCATGTTGTTGTGCAGGAGAGCGGAAAATGGTGCATCCATCTCTGACCACCATAAACCCACTATCACCTAAATTAATGGCATTAAGACCCTGCGTAAAGAGGCAGAATGAAACCAATTCTAGTTGGAGAAACTGAAAATTTCATTGCAATTGCTCAAAAGAAGTGATGCAAATTCAGAACATAACAAGTATCAAATAATTTGAAAGTGAATGTACTAAACCTAACCTGGTAAAAATAAAGATGTAGACTGTAGTTCCTTCAAACCAAGTAAAGTTATAGGTCATAAAATCCAGAAATATTAGGTAAGGCATCCAAAGTGAACCAATATTAGCAACATCATGCATTGATACGTGTATATCATGAATTTCAATTTTAAACCTTCAGCATCCTCAAATGCAAAATATCATAGTTCCCTGGTATGGTATATGGTAAAGTTTGAGATTTACAGTTTACTTTTCAGAACATGCATTTATTGTTTCTAGATTAGATTCACTATGCCAGTTCTTAACTAAGGCCATTCGCTGGTGTTGCCGATATACCAGAAAAACATTGAAATAAAAAACTGTTTTGTTGCAATACATTGTTTCCAAAATTTACAGTGAGTGAGATAATAGATGCGAAAGTGACACCTATTGAAAAGAAGAAATATATAAATAAATAGGATACAAAACCAATGCCAGAACAGAACAAAATAAATATTAATGTATCAATAGCAAATAGGCCATTGTAAAGTAAAAGTCTATTGAACTATATACCAGACTGCTTTCTCCTTTGGAACACCTAAACGCAGTGTAGCAAGCCAAAACAACCTGAGCACTATAAAAAGAGGCAAACACAACTAGACTAGAAACAGCATACCTGCTCTGTAAGTGCAATGATGCAAGCAGTTGAAGACCCTCTTGATTTAGTGCTTGAGTAAGCTTTCTCCAGGACCCGGGATGGGTCAATGGAACCCTTAGGTTCCTCTTGAATTGCATTTACCGAATTTGACATAAGCTCACGTGCATAAAGCCCTGCATTAACACCGAGATCAGCCCATCCACCCACGCCATCTGCCACACCAATTGCTTGTGCATCCGAACAGATAAAGTGAGCATCTTCTCCACCAGTTTCTTCTTTATCAGGATGGGGAAGGTAACACGATCCAGAATTTAGCTTCAGAGATCTGCCTGCTAGGATCTTCCTGTAGCCAACACAAGTAAAAATATCATAAATGTAAAGAAATCCTCCAAAAGAGTTCGAGGAAAGTATCACGTGTTGGTAATGGTAGGCATTTTCTGTTAATTAATTTAACTTTGATAGATTTCTATTTACTTATTTTATGTCCCAATTACATGATTAGACATTATAGTATCTCATTGCTAAGGCCGATCCACTAAATACCACTGTAAACATAACTTTAATCACACATAAGTATCATATGAAATGGGCATTGCTTTATGTGATATATTCAATAATATTCATAAGTCATAACATCTATTTGACACACAAGTTCCATGAAAAAATTCAGGCAAGACCAAATGCTTAAATTAGAAAACATACTGTTCAGAAGTATCAGCAGAATTGGTAACTTGTTCCTCACCAACATGGTTGTCAAAGGACACATCAGGAGCAGTCCCCGCAGAGAAACATGCAGGTGCTGAGATATGGAAACTCCTCATTCCAAACCCCAAGGCCGGATTAGAGATGCCACTACTCTTCGCAACATGATATATGAAGTACCCATAGAGCAAATGATTGTTCGGTTGTTCATCATTTCTTAAACTCATGCAGGCTTTTCTGCAATTGTCAAAACTCCTATTGCTGTAGGCAGTAACAGAGCCACTTGTTAGCCCTACAAGACGCCCACGCCTAGAAGTTACATCATGTACTGAACAGTCACCAAGCAAAGCTCTGGAACCTCTAAGAGCCATAGATACCTTCTGAAAGTGAATTCCCAGAGAAAAATTACTAGGCTCGGATAGCAGGCGATCGACGTGATACCCACAGACCTGAAATGGGGGGCCCGACACAGATGGAATGGAAAATGTACGAGAAAGTGCTTCGACAACTGAAATATTTTTCCTTCGATTAACTAAATGTAAATTCGATTGAGCAGCAACAAGGGTACCAGGCTGTAAAAAGACATTCAGGTCAGTAAAAGATCCAGTTGGTACAGAATGGAACAGCCTAGAGTTGCCAAACAACAGTTTCCCTTGTCCAACTATAACTTCCACAAAGTCCTGGAGGCCACCTTCTGGCCCAACAAATGATCTCTGGCTTCCCTGCCGGAATGCACTTCTCAGGCTTGCAAGATAATTAGATGGCATCTTAGCCTCTCACACAAAGAAATTTTGGTCTCACTACTTTAATAGAAAGAACGCAACCACTAGCACAGCCTCTGAAGAGTAATATCATAACTCCAAGAGTCCAAGTACATTTATGTATAAGCTAGAAACCGAAAACTTCAACTTTTAACGCCCCAATTGAATGGCTGAGATTTATAAACCTGAAGCACAAAACAATCGACAAATATAATGAGAAATATGTATCGACTCTTCTACCAGGTAAAAAGAAGAGCACTTGTTTCCTACAATTTTTGTTTAGTTCATGCAACCCTTGTATTTATTTATTTATGTTTGTCTCCGTCCCCATAGATGCCTTGAAACCTTTCCTATTTAGTTTTAAATTATGCTACCATTACAAATCTAACTTTGTTTATGGAAAAAAATAAAAATGAACTTTGGGGTGAAATCTAGAAGGTAGAGGTCTAAATTTGGTGTAAAAAATGATGTGTCATGATTTTTTTAATATTACTTTAGTACATGACCAACCGCAATAGGATTAGTTAACCAATCTAATAGTGACAAATCATTTAATAGATGAGTTCCAATAAATAGTAATATTCTTAGAACTACACACAACCTTTTATACTAATCTCAGTAGTCAGTACTCAGTAGTCTCTAAAATGCATGAAGTAGATTGGGGGACTACTATAGTGGACAGAGGCAGACTTAGGTATTCACTGTTTTAGTAAGTAATACCCATAGAAGAACGAAGGACCAACTTTTTCAGTAATTTTAAACTAAGAACTGACACAGAGATTAGAAGACAATACAATACTCTCCATGTAAAAAGGAACTAAAACGTGAGTTAATACCACTTAAACCCCAACAAATCATAGTTAAGAGAAGCAAATATCACCTTGAAATACTGTTTATCATCCACCAAAGAAAAATCTAATAAATAATCTTACAACTATCACCATAAAGAATATAAATTCGGTACATAATTCATTCTCAAAGCCACCATTAACAATATACATATACCTTCAAGCACCCCCAAAACAAATCAAAACACCAAAAAGAGTTATTACAATGTTAAGATACAACCAAATTTTAGTACCTCTGAAGCATAGCTATCAACGTAATACAAAAAGGGTTTACATAAAAAGCACACCTTTAGGATAAATTCGAAAAAAGCCGTTCCCCCAATATCAAGTACTCCAATAATTAGGGATTTACAATCGTATTGAACTGATGAAAACCCTAAAATTGAATAATCGTCCCCCGTGTTTCTCAAATTCAAAGATTCACAGATCGAAGTTAGGCGATAGGCTCTAACTTTCTCTCTCTAAAACAACTTTGAGGTCAGATTTATGCAACTCGGCAAACCCTAATAAACACCACAGGGAATATAGAATACAAGTCAAATTGGGGAATATGTTTGTTTTGCTACAGTTAAATAGTTATCTGCCAGTAGGAGTAATGGAAAGACGGATTCTGACCTCATTATTTCGATTTATAGCCTACTCGCGTGGAGTTAATTTGGTCATTCCAATTATCAACAGACGTTCTGGACCGTCTGATATCCTAACCTTCCAAATAGGTGGGGGGTGGGGACTTAAGCTCGTGCCAATATTAGGTCTGGTGTTTGACCCCGCGCCAATGTTAGCTCTAGAGTTTGACCTCGTGCCAATATATTTGTTCATCTAACAGACAGCCTTGTTACGTGTTAATACGCGATTCGTCCATAAATTATATAAAATAAAATAAAAAAAATAAAGAGTTGAAAGAACTAAATAAAAAGTTTAACATAAAAATAAAAAATAATATACATATTGATAAATATTTGACAAATTATGATTAACATCCAATAAAATAGAATAAACTAGAGTATGACGCTTTTTAATTCTTACATATCTCATATATACATACGTATACCGAGCATGGCCGTTCCTAAGCACCGATGAGAGGGTCGATTGCCCTAGGCCCCCGATCAAAGGGCCCCAAATTATATATATATATATATATATATATATATATATATATATATATATATATATATATATATATATATATATATAAGATTTTAAATATTTGATTTAATATTTTGGCTCTAAGAATACTAGAAAAAGTATATTTCAATGAATGTATTCTCATATATTTTGTTGTAGTCGAAATTCTCATATATTTTGCTGTAGTCGAATTGTTATGTTTTAATGTCCGGAAATACACTTTTTTGGATATAGCTTGTATTATTTATTTATTTATTTATACCTTTTTTTTGGTAAAGACAATATTTCAAAAAGGATCTCGTTTTCATTTTTCACTCTGGGCCACTAAAATCTCAAGAACGGCCTACGTCACAGTCTATTTTCTCAAAATCTAAAGGGTTGAGTCTTAATACTCCTCCCTTTATTCTAAAATATATATATATATATATATATATATATATATATATATATATAAACGACGATTTTTAAGTACAACTTTACTTTTATAAATTTAGCTTTAACATTACTTAGAAATATAATTGTGATGGCATGTCAGTCCTCAATCGACTAAGAAAACAATAATTAAATGTCAAACCTTCGTATCACTTTGTAGTCGAAAAAAAATGTATATCTAATTTTGGAACGGACAAAAAAAAGAGAGTAAATGTATAGAATTTCAGATATGACATTCTGTTAAAGTATAACACACACATTTATCATTTCCTTGAATGTAATGAGAAAAGTTAAATGAAGATACAACATTTATATAATTCACACAAACAGCCTTTCAATCTTCATTGGAAATTCCTTCGAACGAGGACATGAGCCCCATACTGAGGCTGCACAGTGAAAGACATGAGTGGAGCATGAACATAAGATGGCGAAATCGCAAAGGAAAACTGCTTGATGATCATAGCTAGGATTATTTTTGCTTCAACCATTGCTAGATTTTGGCCTATGCAGATTCTGGTGCCTAATCCGAACGGAAAATAGGAAGCAAAATGCTTTCGAGGCTCAGCAAATCTTGATGGATTGAACTCATTGGCATCTGGTCCCCAAATGTCTTTGTCATGATGGATGGCAGCTACTGCTAAATAGAACTCTGTTCCAGCTGGTATGTTCAAGCCACCAACTATAACATTCTTGTTAGTTTTCCTAAACATCTGCCCTATTGGTGGGTAGAGTCTAAGTGTTTCATTTAGTATCCAACTCACCTGTCATAAAGAAAACAAAAATGAACTAAAATTAGAGATACATTTTCCTTTTTGTCCATTCCTAATATGTTATTAAGTTTGTCTTTAGTTGGTCAATACTGTCATGCCACCACTACGGATATGTTTGTTTAGATGTGCCTCATTTTTAAGTACCCCGGCTAAATTTAGATGGCCTAGTTTAGTTGAGGTCTGCCAAAGACACTTGATACTAGCGTGAAAAAGCCTGCCTTTTAGCGACTGTGGTGAGGACAAAGCCACATAGAGCCAAAGACCAAAAAAAATACTAGTAATCAAGAACCATAGAGGCAACTGAATCTTGAACTTACAATTTTGAAGTCATTCATGTTTTCTGCAGTTGGAAACTCATTGTCTTGGCAAATGCAAAGAACTTCCTCTCGAGCTTTGATTTGCCATTCTTGATGCAATGCTAGGAGGAGAAGTGCCCAAGTCAAAACATTTGCAGTGGTTTCCTTTCCTGCAAAGTAAAATGTTTTGCATTCGTTGATGACTTCTTCCACCTCCAATACCTTGCCAAGTTCATTCATGTTAGCTGACATTAACTGGTTTATCAGATTCTTCGAATTTCCACTTGTTTTGTTGTTTGTCTTAATAATCTTCCTGATAGAGTCTCGAGTTTCCTTCTCTAGTCTCCATCTCAATCTGTTCATCTTAGTAGGCAAAAACCTGCAATGTAAGTTTACAATTAGTAGTGTTATGACAAACTATGACAAATACAATAAAGCAACACATAAAGATAAAGACAATAACACAAGGTTTTCGTGGAAACCCAAATCGAAAAAAATCCACGGAGAAGGCAGAAAAAATTCACTAAATAAATATTTGAAGAGTACAAGATAAAGAGAGAGAACTATGAGAATTCTTATAATGTTTATGAATGTCTCTTCTCCAAAATTCTAACACCTATATTTGTAAGAAATAGGAAAATCCATAACCAAATAGAATTAGAAATACTAAATTGAGTATAGCTAGAAAAGATAACTTTCTTAAACCAAAACGGATTCTATGTAATACCTAAATCCAAATCGAATAAGAATTCATGTCATACCCAACAAATCTTAACTTTGACTTGAATCATCCAAATATTGCATAAACAGTGAACTTTCTCCTCTTCTCAAATGCACAACTCAAGTGCATCAATTACTAACCAGGTCCAAGCAATGTTTGAACTTGGTATGTGGTAACGGCTTCGTTAACATGTCAGTTGGATTTTCTACAATACTAATCTTCAAGATCTTAATGCACCATCTTTAACAATATTTCGAACAAAATAATACCTGACAGGATTTATTTTTTGCTTATATTATATGGTCTAGTATTTCTGGTCCCTTGAACATATACATCGAGAGGTTGTGGTAAGAAATCCTGGATTTTGTATATGCTATGAACTCATTGACTTGATATCGTCATTCAATAGCCAATGCTACTACCAGCTTGTAGTTGTAATCTGGAAGGATGACACATGTATGCTATGCAATGACATATGAACATGGATATACTATGCAATTTTTTTTAATTATGTCATTTTTGTTAAGTTTAATTTATTATAAAATTATGATTTTCTTCACTTGTATAGCACCCATTTATTGAATTCTTAAGATTCTTTGCTTCATCACATTAGTTCACTCTTAATAGTATTAGTCAGCGTTAAATACAAGATCTGATAGAATGGTGGCAGTTAGATTTAAGTTGCTATATATACCGGTCTGTAATTTTTGAGTTGTTGTCAACCCAATATATTGAGTTTTTGTATGAAACAAAACTATACCTTGGAAGTTGAGGTTATATAATTTATCTGCAAATCAAAATGCGAGAAATTGTCAAAAGAGATCCTAATTCCAGTTTCTTGACATGTTTATTGGGAATATTTATGTAATGAAAAAGATAAATGAAAGGGAAAAAAGAAGAGAGAACTGAAGTCTTTAGGATAGGTTCTGGCTAGTATGAAGAATAAAGGATAAATCATATAGTAGATAAAACTATAAAAAAATGCATTAGCCAGATATAAGTGTTTAATGGTTGTGACATTTACGTTTCTTGTCTTATTTTTAGCATAGACCTGGTACTGTATCTGTAGTACAGTTAATTTTCTTACACTTCTACCTGTAGAGCAGAAGAGCGAACTCTTTGCTCTTTTGTGTGATTCAAGAGTAAACAAAAACTAGATTTTGAGATGATTTTAGGAAAAAGTGACAATCAAGTTGTTGGATTGTTTGTCAGAGGGAGGCCAGTTGAGAGAAATTTAAAAAATGGCAGTACACAGAGATCAAAATCTCGGAATATGAATTTCAGCTGTAACTATTGTCATGTAAAGGGGCATATAAAGCGTAATTGTCTGAAGTTGAAAAACATAGAGGATACAATCATGATCAGATTCATAGTAGACATAATGTGTAGAACCAG
The DNA here is from genome assembly GCA_016801055.1 of Panax notoginseng. Lineage (NCBI taxonomy): Eukaryota > Viridiplantae > Streptophyta > Magnoliopsida > Apiales > Araliaceae > Panax > Panax notoginseng. The sequence goes on along the minus strand of CM029012.1, from coordinate 218,231,557 downwards.
CAGAATCAGATGACAGAGAAAGACTTAATAGTGACTGAATTTTAGATTCTGGGTGTTCATATCATATGTGTCCTACTTGTGATTGATTCTCCACATATGAATTATTTGATGATGGAATTGTTTTGATGAGAAATAATTCTAAATGTAAAGTAATTGACATTGGTACAATTAAAATTAAGATGCATGATGACATAATCAGGACATTATCAGATGTTAGACATGTTCCAAGTTTGAAGAAGAATCTCATATCTTTGGGTACACTAGATGAAAATGGGTGTAAGTACGTCTTAACATCCTCAATTGAGATAGTATCTCTACCATAGATCATAGTGTCTTTAAAGTGCTTATATGAAAGAGGTAATGAGACTAACAACAATTGGGCTTGATCTTCATCATCAGTCTTAACATCAATATTTTGTAACTTAGTTGTAATTGAATTAAACTAAGTGATATGAGATTTGATTTGAGTACCTTCTAACATATGCAAAGTGTAAAGATGATGTTTAAGTCTCAATCTATTGGCAAGGAACTTCGTCAAATAGAGATGATGTTTAAGTCTCAATCTATTGGCAAGGAACTTGGTCAAATAGAGAGACTATTTCTTCCATAAATCAGCAATTGTAGTTTCCGTAACACCTCCTATAACACATCATTCGAAAGGCACAACTGAATTGCCGAAAGTGCTTTATTATCCATAGTTTCCCATTCTGACTCAGACATATCGCTAACTTTCTTCGTCTCCCAATCCGTATCAGACATATCTACAGACTTCATTGACTTCCCTACAATAGCTTTCTTCAAACCTTGCTAAGTAAGGACAGCCTTCATCCGAACATGCCAAAGACTGAAACTAATATTCCCATCGAATTTGTCAATATCAAATTTGGTTGATGAAGTCGAACTCAACGTCATAGTATGGATCGATTATAATCAAGCTTTGATACCAGTTTGTTATGACAAACTATGACAAACGCAATAAATTAACGCAAAAAGATAAAGACAATAACACAATGTTTTACGTGGAAACCCAAATCGAGAAAATTAAAACCACAGAGAAGACAAAAGAAATCCACTAAATAAATATATGAAGAGTACAAGATAAAGAGAGAGAATTATGAGAATTCTTAGAATGTTTCTGAATATCTCTTCTTCAAAATTCTAATACCTATATTTATAGTCCATAGGAAAATACATAACCAATAGCATTAGATATACTAAATTGAGTAAAACTAGAAAAGATAACTTTTCTAAATCAAAACGGATTCTAGCTAATACCTAAATCCAATAAGAATTCATCATACCCAACATACAGTATATGCAAGTAAAAATTGAGCCAATTCTTCAAAATAAAATAAAATATGATAGTAATTCAAGCTTGGAAAATAATTAACAACTTAAGATAGTCATTTAATTATGAAAAATCAACAATTACATTATGCTAGATTGTTAAGAATTTTCCTTAATCACCTGAATCCAGGAAAGTAAACGCTTCGCAAAGCCAGCAAAGCAAGGCTCACTTGTTTCTCTTGCAATTCGAATATGCGTTTTCCCTCTTCAAAACTACTCCCAAAAGCTGTTTTAGATAAAATTTCTGCAAACAAGTCATGAAACTCTTGTTGCAGTTCAATCTCAAACTCATCTCTTCCCCCTCTTTCTTTTTCCCATTTCTCTAGCATCTTTTTACCACTAGCCACCATGTCCGGCACCCAAGCCTGTTTAACAATGAAGGCTAAAATGATTATCAAAAGGCTAAGGTACCTAAAGGGCAAATGCATGTTACTGCATGAAAACTATTGTAATACCATTATAAGCTTCTAATACAAGACAAGCAGTCCAATTGGACAGTTTATAGAAACAAGTTGCATTTATATAGCAAATAGTTGCATTTGTATAATACTTGTATAACAAAGATGATATGAAATGCAACTCTTTGCTAAACCAATGCAACTTGTTTATATAAACTTCTCAAATGAACCGTATGGAATCACGAGTTTAAGGGTCATAAATCTTAAAATCATATTAGTCAGTCTATCATTTCTATTTTGTTCACAAAATCTAGTCATAAAACAAGAGAATTAGAGAGAAACCTTTACTCTCTCCATATGGAATGCTGGACTTGCAATCTTTCGATGAACAACCCATTTCTCACCCACCAAGCCATTAAGTCCCTGCCCAAAGAGCAGCCCAGACTGAGGGTTAAACCCAATCTTATCAAATGTGTCGCTTAAACTATTAGGTAAAATCACTTTGATCATGTCTGGATCAGCCACAGCTAGCCTTGGCTTCATGCCAAACCAAAACAAGAAAGTCTTACCATATTTGGCTGACCATTGATAATATAATGGTGAAACTCTGTGAAGGATATTTTGGTTAAAAGGCATGGGCTTTGATTCAGCTTCACTCGTCATCAGCAGGATATCTTTTGAATTTCCAAAAATCGGACGATAGCCAGGGCCTTGTATGCCTTGTTTCTTGAAATGTTCTTGAATTCTCAATGGCACCCATAAGATTATATACAAGGATTTCAAGAAAATAGTTATAAGTATTAGCAAGATCATAAGAACTAGAAAAAACATGGTGTAACAACAAAGAAATGAGAAGAGGGAAGTTAAGGAAAAAGAGGACTTTGGACTATGTATATTAGAGCAACTAGATAACCACATTGTTCTCATCTACAGATATCTTAGGGATAAACAAAATTTAGATGCTTCGAGGGGCATGAAAAAAGTAAAATGACGGTTCATTGGAATCTCCTACTCCTTTGGACTTTGCTATCAGGCAGGTGTTCTTGGCTGCTTGTAAGTTTTTGTTCATATATTGGTATTCCAAAGAAAATTTGTGCACCAAACTGAGGTTGCAGTGCAGGGTTAAGAGACTGCTGGAGCATGAATATATATGTTACTCAAAAAGGCTAACACATATATTGGTGAAAATGTATGTGGTGTGCATGCACAGAATCAGAATTGTGTGCGGTGTGTGTGCGCTATAGATTAATTAATCTCCTTGTTGATCTATGTCCCAAAGAGATTTTTTCTTGTATTTTCTCTATTTTTGTGTGCCTCAAGTTTAACAACTAAAACTTGAGATGTAAAACAAATAATCTTGTGTCACTAACTATTATTGTTATTTTAATTCACACAAATCCAAAAATCCCAACAGAACATGAAATAATGATCGATAATTCAAAAATCAAAACTACATTTTCGAATGAATTATATAATTTTGCCGTGCCTCAACCATAGCTAAATATTGGCCACCACAGATTCTGGGTAGATTAGTATAAATAAGTCCATGGCACATTTGCCTAACTGAGCTGCTAGTCAGTTTTGATACAAATACACTTGACAGTTGAACTAGTTGAAAGCCAAGAAAGTGAAGACATGAGCACCATACGGAGGCTGCACTGCCAAAGCCCAAAGATGTGGTGCATGAACGTAAGATGGCGAAACCACAAAGGAGAAGTGCTTGATGATCAATGCTAGTACTAGTTTTGCTTCAACCATTGCCAAATTTTGGCCTATGCAGATTCTGGAGCCTAAACCAAATGGAAAATAGGAGGCCAAATGCTTTCGACGCTCAATAAACCTCAATGGATTGAACTCATTGGCATCAAGTCCCCATATCTGTGTGTCATGATATAGAATTCTGTTCTAGCTGGAACATTCAAGCTACCAACCTTAACATTCTTGAAAGTTTGCCTCTGCATAAAAGCAACTGGAGGGTAGAGTCTTGAGTGTTTCATTTAGTATCATACTCACCTGTCAAAATGAAAAAGAAAATAAAAATAAACTCTTAGTAAATATTAGTGGTAAATGGATGATCATGAACTCTCCGCGATATGATTAAAGAAAAATTAAAAATAATGTGTACATGTTTTGTCAATTTTTATTGTTAGAATGAAGTACAGCAAACATAGAAATCAACCAAAGAAAAATAATGACAAGAACACAAGAATGATGTGAAAAAACCAAAATTGAGAAAAATCTACGGGCGAGAGACAAAAGATATTATTATATCATAGTATAGTATGAAAGAATATAAATTGTGAGTTTCACTATAAAACTATTAAAAGCCTAAAACGAGAAAGAAAATAAAACTTATATTTAGATGGGTTCAAATAACACAACGGGTTTTGACTTATCCGACACTAAACCTCATCTTTAAACTAGCGGGCTGGAAAAAAAATTGGAATGTTCGCTAGTTAATCTAGCGGATGTAATATCCATTCAATTTCTCCAATTCTGTTAGTACAATAACGTTTTCCAATCCGCTAGTTTAACTAGCGGAAAGTGAGTAATATTAAAATGGGTAATGAATATAAATAAGTGGAAATAGTCCAATCTCATACGTCATTAATGAAAACAAACATAGCCTTAGTTTATCAAATTGTCCTCATGACTACGCCCTAATTCATCTGTTGGCCCCTCTCCTAAGTTTCCCCTACGCCTCTAAGATTGAAATGTAAAAATATAGATCGGTCAACCAAAAAGAAAAAGTACCATCTAGCATGTTTACATAAAAATATACAGGAGTGATTAACATTAAGTTAACTTTGATCAATTCACCAATACAATGTTGACATAGGTCGGAAGGTGATCTCTCTTGGTGTCAATACTAATAAATTGACTAACTTACCATGAATTTAACTCCATAGTGACCAGATCCGAAATATATGCATTTGACCTTTCTATTTTCTTTTTGGTGAGCATACTTTCTAATTTTTAACATCATCCAAGGGTATATATATATATAATCTAATCAAAGCCTTCACTCTCTCCATATTGAATGCTGGGCTTGCAATCCTTCTATGAGCATATCCCATTTATCACCCATTAAACCAGCAAGTCCGTGCCCAAACAACAGCTTAGAGCCTTAGATAAAGGATTAAACCCAGTTGTATTTGGTAAAACCTCCTTGATCATATCAGGATCAGGATCAGGATCAGCCAAAGCCAGCCTTGGCTCAACCCCAAACCAATACCAAAAAAAAATGTTGCCATACATGGTAGACCACTGATAATAATGTGGTGTCACGCGATGCACGATATCATGGCTAAAATGAACGGTCCTTGATTCAGCCTCCCTCATCATCTCTGCCGTGTTTCCGAAAATGGGACGGTAGGCAGGGCCTTTTACACCTTGTTCCCTGAATTCTCCATGGATTGAATCCATATGGTGATCACAAAAGCACATAAAAGAGAAGAAAATAATTAAACTTTGGACTATAAGTTGAAGGTATCGGAAAGAGACATGGGCAGGGTATTATTATATGGTTTATGATTTAAGTATGATAATTGTAACGGTCATCAGATATATAGATTATTATAGAACAAGAGGGGATATAATATTTCTTAATTATGATACAAATATAGTGTTGAGGATATTTGTTTATTCCATGTTTACCCTTAAAAATATAAATTTACTAGTTAAATAATAGTGATATGATAATGAAATTTTGAATGTAAATTTGAGGATATTGTGTCTAAAAAAAGAATGAAAGAAAAGTAGAAAAATAACCCTTTATTTTCTTATGTGTTTTTGGGTATCATAGGTCACACCACTAACTATTTTCTGGCAAGAATTTTTTTTACCTCAAATTTCATCCTACATATTTAACAGGGTTTTTGGTCATGGAAAAGTATAGGCCTACAAATTATAATGTCAATCAAACACTTGTAAGTAATTTTTTATTTTATTTTTTTACTTTTTTTGAAAATCATTTTCTTATTCAATAATCTCAATATCCAAACTGACTGAGCCTTAAAGATGACTCTTTTAGGATATAACAAACAGAATAATGATATATCAAAAAGGAACAAATTACTTTTTGGGTTTCAACTTTTCTCTTCCTTTGATTATTCTGATCGGCTGCATCTGAATCTTGATTTATACATATGGATATATCTATTCACCACCTTTAGATGTCTTTGTTATAAAAATTAAAAATCCACCTGGCACCTCTATTGTTTGACAGCAGTTCAATTCAAAGTCTTAAAATTAGAATTGAAGTATATTTGCATTTTTACAAAAAAAAATAAAAAAAAAATGTTTGGTTAAAATATGGTGCTCAATTCTAAACTCTAGAGCTTGAAGTATCCAAACATAGACATGAAACTAGTTCGTCATAAATTTATCGACATATAAATCATTTTCCGCTTACAAATAGGAGGACAACCAAAATCGTAGCAATCCAATTAAACCATCACATAAATGAAACAATCGCATCAGAAGGACTACAAATCATAATGAAAATTCAACCGTAAAAGCTCTTTAAATTTTTGTGTAATGGGACAATTATCGAGAACTACGAAAACTAGCAAGCAACCTAAGTTCATCCAGCCATTTAGTAACCTAGACAGTTACTATTACACGCCCAAAGGGCCAAAAGTAACCGATCTATGTTGTGTGATTCCTTAGACATGTGTATACACATTGGAAGTAGAACCAGTTACTTTGGAAGATATCAAAAACAGTTATAAATATGGGAAAACTCGAGGCACTACAATAAACACATTACGAACGGCATGTCCTAAAAACCTCACCCCGCATTACGTCTATTGGCATGTGTTCATGAGTGTAACGCTCGGGGCCCATGTACATCCCTGTCTTTTCCAAAATAGCAGTACCTTCCTCCCTACCAAATCTTGAAGCATACAGCTTGAGGTACTCGATGTCCTATCAAGCACCGGTAAAGAAAAATAAGTTTTCTAAAACATCAAGATAAATTCAAATAAGAATTATGAGTAACATCATTACAAGTATGAGCAATTGTAGTAAACATTAGATTCTAGATTTAGGGAGAGAATAATTTTGTGTCCTGATTTTAGTGTAGAAGAGGAAAAAGTGAACACTGAATAGGCAATGTTAACAATGCTGAATAAACAGATGCTAAGATAAATTCAAATGAACAAGTGTGGTTGAGAAAAGTACGAGTACATATTCTGATATTAACACACTCCACAAAAGCAGAGAGAAATGTCAGAATTTGAACAGAAATTATTTGCATCACTTATTCTCATAAATTAGTGGCAGATTATCAACCCTAAATTATTAGGAGAGGAGGTAGTAAACTGACATTTTGCTTGGTGAAAGTTTTTAACATTTATTACAGGAGTTTGAGAGTATTGAGAACTTTGTTCTGAATGTGGTAGGACCTTAAACATCCTAATCCAGGATATGGTTAAACTTTTAAACAAACGTGAAGTTTGAAAAGTAGATAAATAAATAAAACTGAAGTGAGAGAGTACCTGTAAGCCACTCAAAAGACGCTCTAATCTAACTGAAGCAACTGGTTGCTGTGAAGACGAGAACACCTCACCAGGGTAAAACAAGACACCATCACCAGGCGGAAGTCCCCTCCTGAATCTTATCTGCTTCAAAAGATGAGAACAGCGGTGTGAATTCCTTCAGAAAAAGGTTATATTTCATAACATAGTAGTCAAGAAAACAGCACACAATTTACCTCTGCACTGGCAACTGTTGCCTTCTCATAGCAGTTAGCACCCCAGTACAGAAAACCTGTTCCACCTTCTTTCCACACACGCCACATCACTGCACGGTGTTGTGTACCTCGCATTCCTAAGTGCCAATTAGGATGAGGATCAGATGGCCCCAAACATACATATGTCCACCATTCCTGTACAAATCAAGCAAGATTATTTTCATGAGTACAGTACATGATGACCAAAAGAAGTTTTACATACCCACAACCATATGTGCTTTATACTTCTTTGAAATGGAAATTATAGAATCCTTTATTCCGTTTCAATGCCACACACACACAGAGTACACAGCACGGTAGGAAGAGCAGGATATATTTGAAATAGAAAAAGACTTAATAGTCTCATTACAAAATGTGTTGAATAAGAACAAGCAGCATAAAGTTCACTGACAGCTAAATCTTCAAGGCAGGCATTATCAAAATGGATCGTATCATAGCAAATAAATAGATTAATTTTTTTCATTTAATAATAGAATATATATTAAACTCCCTCCACCCTACAGGGGAGAAAAATACAGTTCCTTTATAAATCACAAAGGAAATATTACTCTGTTTTTAGGACAAAGGTAGTATCAAACAGGATGTAACACTTCCTGCAACTATGCAAGTTAGTCCAAGTACAACAGCATTTTAGACAAACCAAAACCCACCCAAGATGAACCTTACCCTGGCAATGGTTGATTCCAACATGGAAAAATCATTGCGGACAATAAAATTTGTTTTTTCATTGGTAAAAAGAAAAAGAATCCAGAAAATATAACAGAGGAAAAAAGAAAACTTCCACCTACAATGACATACTTTCAGAGCCCAGCTCAAACTAGAATCAAAAACATTACCTCACCATTTTCTGGTTGTATCTCTGCAACAATTCTCTTTGTCAAATCCTCTTGGTTACCAATCACCCATTCACTGCCAAGGAGAGAACAATATTAAAGATTTTTAAAGTGCTCGTACACTATTGGGTTAATTTCCCAAATGGTCCCTAATATATACCACTTTTTCACACTTGCCCCTAAAATTAGTGACTTATTTCATCCGTAAACTTGCTAACCTGTTGCAATCTGAGTCAGTCTTGATATCACATTAGAAAATCAGCATTAAGTCCCTTGTGCACACTACATGAGCTGTTATGTTGGGTTATGTTTGTAATAACAAGAACACCACCTCACTCTCTCCAACTTCTTCCTCCCCCCTAAGCTGCACCCCGTTACTTTCCACTTCCCACAACACCCCGCCCCCAAAAAAAATGCCATTTGGTTATTTCCATTCTATTCTGACCAATTTTCTTTCCCAGAAAGCTACTACCTATCTTTCTCTTTCACTCACAGAATATAATTCACAGAAACATTATATATGTATACAGTAAGTAACACACGAATATATACAGAGTAAGAGCTGTTATATTGCATGTATGGAAATCAAAGGTGACACCAAGGCTCACCAGACGGGAATATCCAATAGAAAAGATTTTCCATATGCGGTGTTAGGACAAATTCATTGAAGATTCCAAAGCTACTTATAGTCTTTATTCCCAAACCTTTCTTATAGACTTTCTTCCCCAATCCCCAATCTTTCTTATGCTCCAATTGGAAGTTGGAACGAGCAAGAGAAAGAAACGATACAATTAAGTGGAACAAACTTATCAATTTTCTTATCTTTTCCTTGTTTTTTCTTTGTTTTTTCTTTCCATAGCACGTTCCTGGGTCCGATTTTAAGGAAACAATTTCTTTTCCCAAAATGGAAATTCAAGGAAAGCAGTTGGAGGGGAGGGTGGAGGGTGTAGTTTAATAACATTGCTACACTTTGCTGTTGCGCACATATTCTTTCTCACACTTTTTTCCTTTAAGTAGTACAAGTTGTTTGGTGTCACTATTACCCCAATGACAATTGGTGGTTAGATAGATGAAGGCATGCCGCCCAGAAACAAGAAATTTTCCTAACATACTAGAATAGATGAGATGACTTGTGTACCATAAAGAAAACAAATTAAAATCAATACCTCGTACAATATATTTGGGTATGAGGCCGTAGAAATTCTGGTACTTTCAAGAAAGCTTCAAATGTGGTAGAAGCAAGAGGTGCATCATTTGGACCTGAATAAAGGTTGAAAGCAATTTTAGATTGTCCATAGAAACACATAACAATGAGTCGGTCACACCAAAATTAGGAAGATTCATACAAGTAACATTTGAAAGTTATCATTGCTTTTTCTCCCCATCATCAGTCAACTCAGTTTTTTCTATCCTCATCAGCTTACGACTCAACTTTCTCTCTTTATTTGTGTACATGTGTCTTTTTTGTTAGCTTTTTGGATGGCGATAATTTTTTTGTTTATGAAAGAAAATATGAGTGCAATGAGATTGATAGACAATATAGTTCGATAAGGCATTTTTAAGTCGGACTACGATTCAGTGATGAAAAATGTATCTGACCCAAATTTTAAGCATTGAAATCCTCATATAAATTTATTTTCAGTAGTTATTCAAACAAAAGCATATAGAAACCAAAGATGGGAACATTGATCCTCATTAATTCTAGAAAAAGGTGTAGGATATTCTTTACCACAGTAATAAGTTGTAAGGACACGGGCATCAGGTGCATAAGCATGAATATCACTGGCTTGGTTGCGAATGGCATTATACTGTTCCAGGTTAAGAGGCTGCCAGAAAGGAATATATGCAAGTCAGAATATGCAAATGAGGTGATCATCAGTTAAACTAAAGGAGGAGGGTATATTTTAAGAAAACAGATAAAAGAAATCAATAAATTTGAAAATTCAGCTTTCAATAGCACTACTTTATCTCTTATTATAAAGCCTCCAGCTTTTTGTAACTGTTTTTTGATGATTTTGGGTCACACCTTATCCTAAAAATAGTTTAACTAATTTAATTATTTTTATGCATGAAAAGCAGTTATTATCTTCATGTTCACTCATCCACTCACCCACGTTAGTTTTTTAACTGTTTCTCACATCTCTCTTCTACCATCCTCAAAGTTCAAAATTATAGATGGACAAGTCTAATTTACACATTTTGTGGTTTTAGATCAGTTCTGTTATACTTTAAAAGGTTTAAATTGCACATACATTGTGTGTGCCCAATGGCTAGTCTTAATAAAGTATAGATAGTAATATCAAGTACTATTAAGTAGAGCACAAGTTGAAAGGGAGATACATTTCTTTGTTTGATAAGTTAAAAAGAGACTATATAGATCTCAGAAATCTTCCTAACTCCTCAATTATCTTACAAAGATAAATGTATGATATGGCTGTGCAGTACCACTTTCATCACCTTCGTCATACCTCATCCCACAAGTAGAAGTAGGCTTTCTTCCAATGATTTTTTGTTCTTAAGATCTCAACTTCCTTTTGCAGGTAACTATTTTCAGTATCACCACTGTTTCACATCAAGATGCGTATCAGTAAAATCATTACTGATATTATAGAACCAAGGATCAAATATTCATTTCAATATATAGTTTCGGTTGGATTAAAAATGGAATCTTTTTGATAAAGTTTCAGAAGGTTCAATCATATTTATGGTCAACTTCGATATTGCGCAAAGGTTTTCAACATATAGATTATGCTGAAAAACATAAACTTTTTGGAGTTTCTGAACGTTTGGAAAGAAACTTTAATTCTATCCAACTGACTGCATACCTGGAGACTACTGGATTATATGGAACAGCATATGCTGCAAGTCGCGGGTCTGAAAAATATTCATCCGACTTTGGATGATCAGCTACAGCACACAATGAGGGAGGGAGGGAGGGAGGGAGGGAGGGAGCATGAGACTAAAATCATCACAAATAAGAAGTACTACATGTAATACATGGCAAACTAGTTATTAAAAGCAATGACCAAAATCATATCAAATTGTAGAGGAAAGATACCTACTAACCTGGCCACGGAGACGTGTATGTCAAAACACGCATACTGTCGCCCCATCTACAGAAATAGGGGCTGATTCTATATTGAAGAAGCCATTTAAAATGATTTTCCAATGCCTCATACCACTCAATACTCCCATATTTAACACCAAAACGATCTTCAATCACAGTGTCAGATATCTATGCATGATTAAAGAAGTATACACAATTACTGAAACTATGTAGAAGTAATTGTCTAAAACACAACCTCTGCATTATGAACGAAAATCATAGTATAGATTATTGATCCATGATATAGATCTACGTGAATATTTCAAATAATGTTATGCCAAATTGGCAAGCAAGTTGCCTCAAGTTCAACATCATAATTGCTCCACGAGTGTACCTTGATTATGTCTCTGACTCAGGACTAATCCCTAGTATTAATAGGATTAATATTTAGAATGTCCATTTGTGAAATTAGCATTAAAAATACTAATAAATCTTCATATATAGCAATGTTAGAAAGCATGGGTCCACATCAAAACTATAACATGTATTGGCACCACATTAGTAACAGCAGCGTAATAGGCATTCACAGTTTGTGGAGGCCATAAGGGGATGAGAACAACAAAAGCATATAGTTAGTGCCATCACATATTTTCGGTGTAAGCAGATAAAGATTGTACTGAAATTCTTTCAAACATCAAAATAATATTTTGTCTGACTAATATAAGGAAAATCAACATCAATATTCCCATGTTCAGTTTATTAAAAGTACAGTTGCAGGATACACCAATCACAGCAGGAAGTGAAGGTGTTGCTGGAAGAACAAAATCCCACACAGTCAAACTTAGCTTTAACCGTATTGAAAAGTTTGAAATAGCATCTTCCTCCATCATATCCACAGGGCCATTATCTGTAAAGAAATCAGAAAATGATGGCGACACGAGAATTCTTCGTAAAGATGTAGTTGCAGATTTCGCTCTTTCTACCTAAAAAAGAAAAGGTTTATATGAACACTGGTAAAACCTTGAATAAATGACAAGTATTAAATCACATAAATAGTGTAGCTTCAGAAACCCACAACTTCATCTGCTGGTTTTCCATCAATGGGCTCCAAAATGTCAAGACAATTTCTAAATTCTCTGTACAGCTGCTGCTTCTCAGCTTTGCCCAGGCATTGTGCTGTTGATCTGTGATGAGTCAGAGTTGGTAAATGTGAAGAAAACCATCCTTGGATGAGTCCATTGTGAATATCAGACCAATTACAGGTTTCTAAAATGACAATTAAAGGGCTGAAAGCCCATGTAGCGAAAAATAGTATATAAATATACAAGTGAAGAAGTAGAGGATAGGCAATCACTCTGAATCAGCTTTGATAGCAGTAATGATTAACTCTCCTTCATATTGACCTGGTGATTGTGCACTTGGTACATCTACAGATAGCCAAACTGCTGTTGTTTCTCTGCAGAACAAGAGTAATATCAACCACACACAGTAAAATCAATTTAGAAATATGTAACTCAAACCAAACTATTCACAGTTAAACTATTTGTGTAAATCAATACCCTGGAAGCAAGTTTATTTGTGAGACTGGCAGATCAAGGGGTACAAGTGCATCTGGAACACCTAAGACAGGCACCACGCGCCTCAATGTTATTGATTTGTCAACTACCAACCTGGCCACAACCACAACCAACATATGCAAATTATAAATTTCATAGTATAAGACCCGAAGTACCATGTATTCAAGAAAACTAACCTATCACCGGAAGCAGAACATAGATCAGTACACTGAACCTGTACAACCCCTGCAACACTGGATCCGCACCACGAAACTTTTGGCCGTATAGCAATTTGAACACTTTCCCTCTCATTTCTTGCAGCTAGAAGAGATATCTTAAAGGTAAAAAAAAGTATCTCAGAGAAAATAAGAAACTGTTTATTACTGCTTTGACTTTTTCCGGTTGCTACCACTTTTTTACTTCTAAGAACTTGATCACGTCTTATTATTGAGAGTTTATAATATGAATATATCAAGTTATTGATTTATAATATATGAACATTAATATTTGGATACTTGAAGCTCATGCTCGACACAATAATCAAGTGCTAATTTTTTGAATGTTTGGTCACAGGTTCAGGTCTTAGAAATAGCCTCTCTATAAATAAAGGAAAGAAAGCCCAGCCCCAGCCCCTGCTAATTTTGGGAGTCTTGTACACTAGGTACGACCTTTTTATTAGTATTTAGATACTTCAATATATAATCTATAGGTGATAAATACATCCTTTTCCTTGTTTTCCCATCTAAAATGTAGTCTAATTTAACCACATGAAACTGTCATAAATTAAATAAGAAAATAAGAACTAGTACTATGCTATTGTTTTATGGTAAATGCTAAATAAAGTTTTCTTATCCGCCAGAAGGATTGTTTCCACTCAAATTATAAGATTTTTGCTTTAATGTAGATAGGACCCATGCCCTCCACCACACAAAAGGGGAACAAAAAAACTAGTGCTCTAGCCTAGTGGTAACTGCAATGGTTTATCATAAATTCAAAAGAATACCTGCACATGTTTCTGCCACCTTATGTTTAAAAACAGATGTACAGGTGATTCTCCATATTTAGTTGAGGTTTACATTGGATTGATGCGTCATTACAAATAGGAACTATTTTTTCTTCTATGCTGCTAACAATTCTCCATTCCTTGAGGCCTACATAACTTGGTTCACACATGAAACTGTGCAATATGGGCTGCAAAGAGTTATGCATTCATGCATTTGTGGCATAGGATATATGGTCAGGCAGGCATCTCTTAACATGAACATGTTCAATTGAAGGAAAACTTTACAATGCGTTCGCACGTAAATTGACACACTACAAGAATACATGAATAGATAGCTACTACATACAATAAAGAGGCCAACGAAGAAGGAAAATCAATTACACCTTAAGTGTACTAAAAACACATAATGCAGGCACACTTACAGGCTCCAAATGACGAGGCATTTCTTGCTGTCCAACATTTGCCGTGTTCGGTAAGCACCATACATGCACTAATTCTGCAGAATGAACTCTCATTGGATCAATAGTCCCCCTTAGGGGACTTGGATCATGTAAGCCATCATTCCAACCATACGCCGTCCCACCTCCAGCGACACCTTCAACTGGTGGCACCATCATATCCTGATGACTCTCTGCACATAGTAAGAAACAATGCAAAAGGAACAGAATAAAAGTTCAGCAGGCAACTCGAAACACAAGAATCCTAACATGTAACTCTCAGTCACAATGATCCAATTTGAGTTAATTACAAACCCACAATAAAAATTTAAATACAAAGTTTTTAACAAGAGATAACTCAACCACTCCATGTTCTCTAAGCTATGTTTGAAGGTGAAAATGCTAGTAAACGTACAGAAAGTGAATGAAACTTTATCAAAAAATCAAAATTTAGAAATCCCTCCCACTTGATTTTTCTAAAAAAGTAGGACTGCAAAACATCTTCCTTTATAAAAAGCATATGCGGGAAGCTAAAGGGGAAATTATCTTAACTTATTGTTTGCTTTCCTTTTCCTTCCACTCAATAATCATGAAACCTAGAAACAAATAAAATGCTCAACCAAATTACTAGTAAAGATCGCTACAATTCAACAAAAACAAGCACAAAACCAAATATGCAATGACGCATTAGCATAAACAGCCCAGTACGAAACCCTAACAATTCATCAGAGATGAAAAGACCTGGTTGAAACCAGAATAATCAATCAGTACGAGTGTCACTAAACCGCCATGAAAGAGAAATCGAGAAACAAAATAGAGCGGAAAAAATGATAAAAACGATGAAATCAAAGAGGATGAAGAAAACTAACCGGAGTTCTCCATTTCGTGTGATTGAAAACAATCGCGAGACGGTGTTTATTGAGATTTGTTACTACTATTAGGTGATATGAATATGTAAAAAAGGGAGAACACTTGTTATAAAGGTGATGATCGCTGTTGAATGTACACGAATGACTGCTCTCAGCTCAGTGTTCATTGGCTATGATGCTAAAATGAGAAGTCACAGAAAGTGATACCGACACTCCAACCGTTTTGCTATTTGGTTTATTCTCCCGTCTTTCTTTCTTTCTTTTTCTTTTTTTTTTTTAACATTTATACTCTGTTTCTGAGTTTTAAAATAGACACAAAATAAAAAAAAATAAACAAAAAATTTAAGTTTTCTTTTTAATTCTTAGGGATAAGGTCCAAAAATACCCTGACATTTTTCTCAATGTCTACCGAGCACCCTATACTTTTTTTTCTTCTAAAAATACCTTCAACGTTACATATTTCGGGTCAGCCGTGCCCCTGGATCGAACGGCGTTGCCACATGGACTAACGTTGCTCATACGTGACCTTATTTCGCTGACTTGGACGCAAACAAAGTTTATAATTTCCCTTTCTCAGTCCAGATCCCTTTCTCAATAGCAGACATCGCCTCTGTTCATTTTTCAAAAGGGGCGAAGGTCCCTAATCGAAGCCCTAGTCGACATCTCTTGCCATAGAGAAGAAGGAGAAATAGGAGAGAAGGAGAGGCAAAACCCTAATCCTGCCATTTTGTTCTTTAGTCGTAGAGAGGAGAAGAAATCACAGTCCTAATCGTCATTGTCATGGCTCACTATTCGTCGTCATCTTCATCCTCTACTCGAAGACGAACCATTGATGTTGATTATGAAGCTATGCCGTTGTGTTATTGTGGGATAAGAGCTCCTATGTGGACCTCATGGAGCGAAACAAATCTTGGAAGGAGGTTTTTCTCATGCTCGAAATTCAGAGTAAGTTTTGTGTTTTAGTTTAATTTAGTTCTGTAATCCTACAAATTTACCTACAACAATTTCTTAAAATTTTAATTTTTTGGTTTCAGGAAAGGGGATGTGGGTTTTTTGTATAGCATGATCCACAGATGTGTGATAGGGCAAAGGTTGTCATAAATGATTTGAAGAGGGAGAACAAGATTTTACTGAATAAGGAACTGAATAAATTTTCTCAAGTTGAAGGGGCATCTGAATTGAAAGAATTGGTTCAGGAGCTAAAGAATTTGAAGTCAAATGGACATGAATCTGTTGTGAATCAAATTGGTGGCTTAATAGATTATTTGAAGGCTAAGTGCATTGCTATGTTATTTGTAGTTACAATTATCTGCATTTCTTTTATGCTACTAAATTAGGTAGAAAAATGGTGTTAGATGAATGGGTAGTGTGAAGAATTGTAATGTAATGCAGTTTGAAATGTGAAGTTAACTTAATGTAATTGGTGAATTTGGTGAATGTAAGTCAATAGTTTCCCATCAACTCATTGGTATCATTTGTGTGTATATTTTGTTTGTTAATGGAAGTCCTTGTTTGAGCACTGCTTGGTTAATTGGTAGTTTAGATGAATGACTTGTAATGTTTCTTTTACATCAATGTCAAATTATAGGTTGAATCAACTTGGTTGATCTTTTAGTAACTTTTAAGATGTTACATGATCACACGTAAATATTGTGACTGCCCCAAAATAGGTATACATCACCTATTATGAGTCGCCAAATACGAGAAAATTCTTCCACGAATCTCCGATAATAACCAGCTAAACCGAGAAAGCTACGTACTTTGGTCACTGATTTAGGTTGCTCCCAGCTTTGAATAGCTTCAATCTTTGCTGGGTCAACAAATATTCCATGACTTGATACCACGTGCCCAAGAAATGTTACTTCCTCAAGCCAGAACTCGTATTTCTTCAATTTGGCATAAAGCTTATATTCACGAAACTTTTGGAGTATCAGCCTTAAGTGTTGCTCATGATCTTCACAGGTTTTGAAATATATGATGATGTCATCAATAAAGACGACCACAAAGTGATCCAAATATTCCTTGAATACTCGGTTCATCATATCCATGAAGGCAGCAGGAGCATTAGTCAATCCAAAGGACATGACTAGGAATTCATAATGCCCGTACCGAGTTCTGAAAGCCGTCTTTGGAATGTCATCGGTTCTAATCTTCAATTGGTGATATCCGGAACGAAGATCAATCTTTGAAAAGAATTTGGCTCCTTGCAACTGGTCAAACAGGTCATCAATGCATGGTAATGGGTACTTATTTTTTATGGTGACATGATTCAACTGTGAGACCCCAGATTTTATGAATAAATATTTAATTTTCTCGAAATAATTTTTTTTATATTATGATGTGGATTGGATATAATGTTATAGTTGTGGGTAGTATTTATAAATTTTGTAAAGTATGCAAGTTGTCATATTATATTCGATTGGTCGGGAAATATTCTTTTTGTCAGGGAATATCCGTACGACGGTACAATCATTGGTGGACCCCACAACAAATTTATTGTCGGATTGAGAAAACGACAAAAATATTTTATTGAAAATAACGGCGAAAGTTTTACCGTTAATACTGTTGAGCTACTCGGTAGTAAAAGTACAGTAATATGCGTGGTTTCATAGTAGCACACGGTATTGATTATTGATGCCTATATGATAAATCACTCAGTTTTGTTTTATTAGTATTATTAACGTAATAAAACAGAAAAACTTTTTATATAAAACAGAATACTTTTATAAAGTTATTCGTTTTATTAGAATATATTATATAAGTTTCGTTTTATTACTTTTCCTTTCCTAGGAAGGATTAGATTATATAAGTTTTGTTTTATTACTTTTCCTTTCCTAGGAAGGATTTGATTATCTCAGTTACTATGCATTCCATTCTTCTATAAATAGAAGCTCATTCCTTCATTAGTTTCTTACGAATTCGCTGAAACTATAGAGAGAGAAATTATAGAGAGAAAGAAGAAAATTATTCTGTAATTTTTCTACTCTTTTATTAAGTTTATTTTACGGTAAGGGATATTATTTGTTGTACCCGTAAGGGGTGTTATTTCTTTTGTATTCATGAAGAGAACTTCTGTTATTCCATCTTTATTATTCTATTGAAATAACCTGTATACGCGGGCTACCCTATACTTGGTGAAATTCTTCTGTATTCCATTCTTTATTATTCTGTTGGAATATCCTGTTTGTGCTATACGCCGGGCCTGGTTCCGTCTTTATTATTCCGTTCTTTATTATTCTGTTAGAATATCTTGTCTGTGCTATACGCCGGACCTGGTTCCGTCTTTATTATTTCGCTCTTTATTATTCTGTTGGAACATCCTGTCGGTGTGAATTTCACCTGACCTGGTTCCGTTATATATTATTATTTTAGAATAACCTGTCTATGCGAAGTACCACATGCATGGTGATTTCTGTTGTTATTCCATTCCTTATTATTTTGTTGGAACATCCTGTCGGTGCGTATTACGCCTGACCTGGTTCTGTTATTTATTATTCTGTTGGAATAACCTGTCTATGCGAAGTACCGCATGTATGGTGATTTCTTTTGTTATTCCATTCTTTATTATACTGAGTTGGTTAAAGTTTTGACTTCTATACTCCATGAAATTAGTGGAATATTCTTGATATTTGCGCTTCATCCAGTATCTTTTCATAGAAATATTCTTTTGAGCATTCTTGAATTTTACTTTACAAAGAAGTATCATGTTGACAATTTGGACGTTATTAGTTCCTGAATAATGTAATTCTTGAACTTGTTTTATTGAATTCTTATATCATTGTCATCATCCTCATGTTTATATTATGTTTAAAGTCATCTGTGACATGTAGTGCATAGATGGACTTGGTATGATTATGACCAGGGATTATTCGGTATAATCATGACCGTAATGTTACAAATGATGTGAAAAAAGTCCTCATTGGCCCGCAGTGCATTGATGGACAATTTTTGGTATGATTATGGCTATGGATTTTCTTCGGCCAAGGGAGCAAAGATGAATTGTTTTATGGCATGATCAGGACCGTTGATGAAAACACGATTATCTTTGGCCCGTAGTGCATGGATAATTCGTGGTCGTGATACTAAAGAATATCATTGGCCTGTACTGCAGGGATGATTTAATGATGTGGATTATTTATTGAGCTGAGTCTCAGCGATAAAAATGATGAAAAACCTTTTAAATCATAGAAGATAGTAGACTTTATTCTCTACTTGACTCTTCTAATGGATTGCTTGTTCCGCTGCAGTTAAACTTGATGTCTATTATATTTTATCAGTTTAACATTGTTGAAGGCTAATAATAATTTATTCTGCATTATCTTAGTCATAATATTTCTTACTGGGCTAGTTGAGCTCACCCTTTCTTTCACTGTTCTCTTCAGGAAATGAGAATATAGCTGGAACGAGTCAGGGAACGGAGTGATGGTCCGAATGATAGTATTAGCTAGTAGTCCTCACTATTCTGTTCAATAGTGTGAAAATAAATGTAATGAGTACTTATTCTGAGAGTGGATATTGTCTAAAAAACAATATTTGTATTTAAACTCACAGCTCTCTTGTTGTATATTAAAGATTGTATTTGTATTCTGTACCATGTATTTGGCGACTCAGAATAGGTGATGTATACCTATTTTGGGGGCGTCACAGTTGGTATCAAAGCTTAGGGATATGATCCTTGGCTGAGATGTGAGACAAGAACTAAGAGGAGAGAGACGGAGAATTCTTTCGCTAGTGTAACCTACATAAGTTTAGTTGGTATTTAATTGGTCGGTTAGAGTATAGGGATAATATGTGATATGTTAATTAACCCTTATTTTGTGACAGTGTTTGAAAATGACATCCGAGAATGTTGAGAATAGCAATGGAGCACAGGAGACCGTTGAGTCTCCACAGATCAATAATCAGGATAATGTGCGACAGGAAGGCGATAATCCTCGTATAAACAACAACACTGGCCAAATGACGAACGACTGTACATTTAGGAGTTTTTTAGAATTCATGCAACACCAAACGAGAGAGACTCCTGTTCATAATGCAGGAGGAAACAATGGCAACCCACGGTTGGTCACCGCTAAGCAGTTCAAGGAGCTGGGACCACCGGAGTTTGTGGGAAAGCCAGAGCCACTTAAGGCAAAGACATGGATAAAGCAGATTACCAAGATATTTGATGTCTTAGAATGGTCAGAGGAGCAAAAGGTTCCATTCACCACTTTTATGTTGCGTGAAGAAGCATATCATTGGTGGGAATCTCTAAAACGTACCCAGACTGACGCACTCAAGATGTCTTGGGAGAAGTTCTAAGAGCTGTTCAACGACAAGTACTTTCCCAAAAAGTATTCGTCACATGAAGGAGGTGGAGTTTATCAAGTTGGAACAAAACAACATGACCGTGTCACAGTACGAAGCCAAGTTTGTCGAGTTGTCCCGATTTGCATCCCATTTGGTCGATAATGAGGAGAGAATGACGCGAATATTTCTGCGAGGTTTGAAACCCAATATACGTCAATACCTCATTTCTCACAAAGTTTGTTTATATTCAGATGTTGTGAATAGGGCTCAGTTATTGGAGCGCGATAATGAGTCAGCACAACCAAAAGGCAACGACCAACAACACGATAATAATTATACCAGTGGCAACGGTCATCGAAACAATGATAACCATCGTTGTGACGCCCCCAGAATAGGTATACAACACCCATTCTGAGTCGCCAAATACATGGTACAGAAAGCAAACTACAACTTCAATAATACAATTGTCGTGCAAAATACGACAACACATACTGTGAGTTTAAATACAAATATTGTCTTCTAGACAATATCCACACCCAAATAAATCCTCATTACAATTATTCAAACACTATTTTACAGAAATAGTGAGGACTGCTAATACATCTTTCTAGAACCATCACTCCATACCCCGACTAGATCCTGCTATGTTCTCACCTCCTGAGAAGAAAAATGGAACAAAAAGGAAAAGGGTGAGCTCAACTAGCCCAGTAAAGAATATTATGACTAAGATAATATACAACAAATTATCGTTAGTCTTCAACAGGGAAAAATCTGATAAAATATAATCGACAACAAGTTTTAGATCAACAACTGCAGCGGAAACAGCAAACCATTAGAAGAGTCAAGTAGAGAAAGAATTCTACTATCTTCTAAGATTTAAAAGTCCATCATCAATATTTTATCCCTGTAACATCAATTAATAATCATCTTTATCCAAATATTCATCTTTGCACTACAGGCCAAAGATATTCATTTGTATCACCTGTCAGTCATGTTCATCTCAACACCTGTTCATCTTTGCACTACAGGCCAAAGATATTCATCAAGTAATTATACATCTTTGCACTACAGGCCAAAGATATTCAGTAATATCATCATTTAGGACTGAGGATGATGAAAAATATCTTAAAGAGAACGAATCCAATGAGACAGAAGGACAAATAGTAGGGATTCGTATAACAGTTTATCCAAGATCAATAATACTTCATAATAATCAATTGTGAAGCAGAATTCAAAAATAAAGATCAAAACATGGATACAATCAAAGATAGTAACCATAATAGACATCTTGGACAAAAAGGGAAAATTTTATTTTTCGGTGAATAGTGCCGTATTCGTGAATAGTGCCGTATACGTGAATAGTGCCGTATACGTGAATAGTAACCCCCGACACAAAAAGTTCCAAATTTGATAAAAACTCATATCAATATTTCAGCATAATGATATTGAAGAAAATAATATCATTAAGAAGAAAATAATATCCCTTACCTCAAAATATCAGTACTTCTGGTCGGAATACCGGTATAAGGCTGAAAGAAACTTGCTCTGATGAATAGAAACTCTCAAAGTATCTAAATACTCACAAAATACACTCAATAATCTAGAGAGAGAAAGAGAGAAAACTTGTTTCTGGTGTGATTTTCAATTCTAACTTAGCCCTCTATTTATAGGAAAATTTTGGTAGGTTTGACCTGCAACCTGATGGCTTTACCTGCTACTATTCCCACCCACCACATTTGAAATATAATTCAGCACATTTCTTCACCAACCACAAGTGGGGCCCACCAATTCTAGAATTTTCCACCAAAATGATAAACTCCGAAAATTCAACAATTTCTGAACCAGTCATCTTGTAAAATTCATAATAAATCATACGTTCATTTTTAACGGTTCAAAATTTGTGGACATATACTCAACTTATATATGTATAACATATCCAAAAATTACCACGATCCAACGGTCGGATTAAAAATTATAACCCCCGCAAAATATCTCAAAAACCCTGATTTTTAATACCTCCATTCCGACAAAAATATGATAAAAACCTCAACATTAACTCCTTCATTTTTAACCACAAAAATATATCCCTCATTTATATCCACATAAAATAAATATTTCCTTATCATATGAATCAATAATTAATTATTCACAAATAATATTACAGAATCACATTTATGACAACCAGGCCGTTCCCAGGAAAGAGGGGGCTTTCCAATAAGGATTTCTCCTTACTGGCGCGCAATTAGATGACCAAACCTCTCCTTAGACAGAACTTTCTAGACATTGCCAATAATGTTATCTAATAATATTATTCAAATAATATGAATTATTGATCTGATAAATGAAAATACTGTGCAGCAACAATTATTGAAACAACAATAATATAAAATATCAACGCAGCAATTATTGAATCAATAAAATAAAATATTGAATAATAACTACTGTAACAATTATTGAGTAGTGCCTTCTTACGTAAGAATCAATAATTGGTGCAATACCGTGTGCTACTGTATTTTAACCACCGGGTATTCCAACAGTATTAACGGTAACAACTACGCCGTTATTTATAAACAACTTATACTTGTCGTTTTCTTCATCCAATCGCTTTCCGTTATGGGGCCCACACAAGGCTGCGTCGTCGTACGAATATTCCCCGACAGCAAGAATATTCCACGACCAACCGAATATTCACCGACCAAAAATAAATATTTTATAACCACTTGCTTATTTTGCAAAATTTGCACATTTCACCCATAACCAAAGTATTATATCAAATTAACCCCTTATTATTCACAATAATATTTAGAGAAAATTTGATTTTATTCATTAATAAGTTGGGGTCTTACAACCTCCCCTCCTTATGAAATTTCGTCCTCGAAATTGACGTACGTACCTGATGTTTCAAAAAGGTGAGGATACCTCGCTTTCATTTCTGATTCCAACTCCCAGGTCATTTCTTCAATAGCATGGTTTCTCCACAAAACCTTAACTTGTGGTATAACCTTCGTGCGTAGGACATGCTCTTTCCTATCCAAGATCTTAACAGGTACCTCCTCGTACGTTAAATCTTCAGCTATCTCGTCTGGTTCTAACTCAATAATGTGGTTCGGGTCTTTAACATATTTACGAAGCATAGATATGTGAAAAACATTATGAACACGAGACATGCTTGGAGGTAATGCGAGTCTATATGCCACATTTCCTATTCGCTCAAGAATCTCAAATGGACCAACAAATCTTGGATTGAGCTTTCCTCTCTTCCCAAATCTTGTAACTCCCTTCCATGGTGCAACACGTAACAATACATGATCCCCAATATTAAATTCCACGTCCTTCCGATGAAGATCCGCATAACTCTTTTGTCGATCCTGTGCCGTTTGTATACGTTGTCGAATCGTTTGGATCTTCTCTGTAGTAATGCGTACCAATTCTGGTCCCAACAATGTTGCTTCACCCACCTCGTCCCAGCATACTGGAGAACGACATTTTCTTCCATACAACGCCTCAAATGGAGCCATACCTATGCTCGCCTGATAACTGTTGTTGTAGGAGAATTCCACCAATGGTAGGTACTTATCCCAACTCCCTTTGAGATCTAGGACACAAAGTCTTAATAGATCTTCAAGAGTTTGAATAGTCCTCTCTGATTGTCCGTCCGTTTGAGGATGGTATGCTGAACTGAATCGTAAATCCGTGCCCATAGCTTTCTGCAAGCTAACCCAAAATCGTGAAGTGAATCTTGGGTCACGATCCGAAACTATGGATACTGGCATGCCATGCAATCTCACAATCTCGTTCACGTACATACTAGCAAGACGTTCAAGGGAATAAGTCTCACGTATCGGCAAGAAATGAGCGGACTTGGTTAATCTATCAACAATAACCCAAATCGCATCTATGCCTTGAGAAACCTTGGGAAGACCTGTAACAAAATCCATAGTAATGTGTTCCCACTTCCATTTCGGGATCTCAAGTGGTTGCAATGGACCCTTTGGCACTTGATGCTCCGCCTTTACACGTTGACAAGTTAAACACCTCGAGATAAACTCCGCGATCTCTCTTTTCATATTGCTCCACCAAAATGTATGTCGAAGATCGTGATACATTTTGGTACTCCCAGGATGGATTGCAAACGGTGTGTTGTGTGCCTCCATCATTATTCTATGCTTCAAGTCAAAATCGTTAGGAACACAAAGTCTGGAGTTGACTCGAAGTATTCCTTCTTCATCGATTCTTGCTTCTGGAATAGCACCTTCTTGCACTTTCTTCTTCATACGTATCAGCTCCATGTCCGTAGCTTGAGCAGCTTTAACTTTATCGATTAAAGTCGGTTCTACTCGTATATTTGATATCATCATGTGGGTACTTGGAGCCTTCATCTCTATCTCCATCCTTTGCAAGTCATACAAAATGGGCCTTTGTGTTAACATTGCACTCGTACCCGCATATGATCTTCTACTCAATGCGTCAGCTACTACGTTTGTTTTTCCAGGATGATATTGGATGGTATGATCATAATCTTTCAACAGCTCAAGCCAACGTCGCTGCCGCATGTTGAGTTCTTTTTGGGTGAAGAAATATTTGAGGCTTTAATGATCTGTATAGATCTCCACTTTCTCCCCATACAGGTAGTGTCTCCAGATCTTCAACGCAAAAACGACTGCTGCCAACTCCAAATCATGAGTAGGATAATTTCTCTCATATTCTTTGAGTTGTCGTGAGGCATAGGCTACGACTTTTTCATGTTGCATGAGAACACATCCTAACCCTTTGCCTGAAGCATCGCTGTAGATAACAAATCCATCCGAACCAGATGGTATTTTCAGAACAGGTGCTGAAATGAGTCTCCTCTTGAGTTCTTGGAAACTCTTCTCGCATTCCTCACTCCATACGAATTTTGTATCTTTCCGAGTCAGCTGAGTTAACGGAGTAGCGATTCGAGAAAATCCTTCCACAAATCTCCGATAATAACCAGCTAAGCCCAGAAAGCTACGTACTTCGGTTACCGACTTCGGTTGCTCTCAACTGTGACTCATATCCCAACCTTGGATAGCACGTCACAATGACACCTATCAGTTTACTATCGTACGAATATGGCGTCCCCTACGGAGAGTTTGGCTTCAGTGCATTCCGCAAAGGAAGTCACCCAGATATAGGCTCGGTACCAACTTCTATAGTTGGGTTTTTAACTCCTGAAGTTCAATAGGAGCTATTCAATATGAGATTTTAGAAATGAGTTTTGTACTGGGTTCAAAGTCGATACAAAATTCAATATCACACTTTGGAAGTAAGCCAAGAAATTTTTCAGGAAATACGTCAGGAAACAAACAACAGAAATATCACTCAAATCTGACGTATTTTTGTTCAAGTCCATAACATGGCTAAGAAAGCTTGACATCCGTTTTTTCAATAAACGAATGACTTTGTGGCTTGATATGACAGTGACTGATTTTAGTGGTTTAGTAGTTTGAATTCGTATGACAGGTTGGTTAGGAATATGAAAACTAACAACCTTACGAAAACAATCAATTTTAGCATGATGAGTGGTTAACCAATCAATTCCTAAAATCACATCAAAAGCAAGTATCTTTAAAGAGATAAGATCAACAGGTAATGTGATAGTGCCAACTTGGATCATGCAAGATTTATAAACTGTAGATGTAACGAAGGTTTCACCCAACGGAGTTTCAACAGATAAGTTAAAGTCCAATTTCTCCGGAGTCAAGTTTAAACGTTGAGCACAAGCAGGAGAGATAAAAGAATGGGTAGAACCGGTATCTAGTAAAGTATAAACTTCGCAAGAATTCAAGATTAGCTTACCCGTGATCACCTCGTTCGGGTTTCTCGCGTTTTGGCCAGTAACGACAAACGCCCTTCCAGGAACCGCTGATTTCGACTTATCCGGGACAGCTTTTGGAGTCACCATCCCCGCTGAACTTGGTTTTGCTACAGAACACTCTCGAGCTATATGACCTTCCTTTCCACAGTTATAACATACCTTGGATTGTTGTGGGCAGTTTGGGCTGATATGTCCCTCTTTCCCACATTTGTAACATACGACCGGTGGTCGTTCTCCTCCCCTAGAAACAGTTGATGTTTGTGCTGACGTCTTCACGTTATCATTGTTGTACCTTCTCTTCTTGAAATCTCCTCCCGACTCGCTCCTTCTATTATCACGACCACGATTACCACCAGAGTGGTTACCGCTTTTGTCCGAATGTTTTCCTCCCTGCTGGTTTTCATTGCTTCGATGACTGCCGCCACCGGTATGACCCTGGTTGTGGTCCCTCGGTTGCACATACTCATTATCTCGCTCTAATAATTGAGCCCTGTTTACAACATCTGAATATAAAGAAAATTTATGAGAGATAAGATATTGCCGAATCTCGGGTTTTAGACCTCTCAGAAACATCCTTGTCATTCGTTCCTCATTTTCGACCAAATGAGGTGCAAACCTGGATAACTCTGCAAACTTCGCCTCGTACTGGGACACCGTCATGTTGTTTTGTTCCAGTCTAATAAACTCAACCTCCTTCATATGACGAATACTTTCAGGAAAGTACTTGTCATTGAACAGTTTTTGAAATGTTTCCCAGGACATGTTGAGTGCGTCAGGCTGGGTACGCTTCACAGACTCCCACCAGTAGTCTGCCTCACCGCGGAACATAAATGTGGCGAATGGAACCTTCTGTTCCTCCGTGCATCCCAAGACATCAAATATCTTGGTAATTTGCTTGACCCACGTTTCCGCCATGATCGGATCCGGCTTTCCCTTAAATTCTGGTGGTCCCAATTCTTTGAACTGCTTAGCTGTGACAAACCGCGCGTTGTTATCATTTCCACCCGTATTCTGCACACGAGTCTCCCTCGTCTGATTTTGCATGAACTGCAAAAAGCTCCTAAACATTCCATCATTCATCGTTTGCTCGGTAACGTTGTTTACAGGAGGAATATTGCCTTCCTGTTGCACGTTCCCCTGGGTAGTGATCAAAGGTGTCTCCACGGTCTGATTTACTCCATTATTAACGTTCTCAGCTGCCATTCTTAAATACTGCCATAAAACAAGGGTTAATAGTCATGTCATATATTATCCCTATACTCTGACCGACCAAATAAACACCAAATAAACTTAGTCAGGTCATACTAGCGAAGGAATTCCCCGTCTCTCCCCTCCTAGTTCTTGTCTCACATCTCAGCCAGGGATCATATCCCTAAGCTCTGATACCAACTGTGACGCCCCCAGAATAGGTATACAACACCCATTCTGAGTCGCCAAATACATGGTACAGAAAGCAAACTACAACTTCAATAATACAATTGTCGTGCAAAATACGACAACACATACTGTGAGTTTAAATACAAATATTGTCTTCTAGACAATATCCACACTCAAATAAATCCTCATTACAATTATTCAAACACTATTTTACAGAAATAGTGAGGACTGCTAATACATCTTTCTAGAACCATCACTCCATACCCCGACTAGATCCTGCTATGTTCTCACCTCCTGAGAAGAAAAATGGAACAAAAAGGAAAAGGGTGAGCTCAACTAGCCCAGTAAAGAATATTATGACTAAGATAATATACAACAAATTATCGTTAGTCTTCAACAGGGAAAAATCTGATAAAATATAATCGACAACAAGTTTTAGATCAACAACTGCAGCGGAAACAGCAAACCATTAGAAGAGTCAAGTAGAGAAAGAATTCTACTATCTTCTAAGATTTAAAAGTCCATCATCAATATTTTATCCCTGTAACATCAATTAATAATCATCTTTATCCAAATATTCATCTTTGCACTACAGGCCAAAGATATTCATTTGTATCACCTGTCAGTCATGTTCATCTCAACACCTGTTCATCTTTGCACTACAGGCCAAAGATATTCATCAAGTAATTATACATCTTTGCACTACAGGCCAAAGATATTCAGTAATATCATCATTTAGGACTGAGGATGATGAAAAATATCTTAAAGAGAACGAATCCAATGAGACAGAAGGACAAATAGTAGGGATTCGTATAACAGTTTATCCAAGATCAATAATACTTCATAATAATCAATTGTGAAGCAGAATTCAAAAATAAAGATCAAAACATGGATACAATCAAAGATAGTAACCATAATAGACATCTTGGACAAAAAGGGAAAATTTTATTTTTCGGTGAATAGTGCCGTATTCGTGAATAGTGCCGTATACGTGAATAGTGCCGTATACGTGAATAGTAACCCCGACACAAAAAGTTCCAAATTTGATAAAAACTCATATCAATATTTCAGCATAATGATATTGAAGAAAATAATATCATTAAGAAGAAAATAATATCCCTTACCTCAAAATATCAGTACTTCTGGTCGGAATACCGGTATAAGGCTGAAAGAAACTTGCTCTGATGAATAGAAACTCTCAAAGTATCTAAATACTCACAAAATACACTCAATAATCTAGAGAGAGAAAGAGAGAAAACTTGTTTCTGGTGTGATTTTCAATTCTAACTTAGCCCTCTATTTATAGGAAAATTTTGGTAGGTTTGACCTGCAACCTGATGGCTTTACCTGCTACTATTCCCACCTACCACATTTGAAATATAATTCAGCACATTTCTTCACCAACCACAAGTGGGGCCCACCAATTCTAGAATTTTCCACCAAAATGATAAACTCCGAAAATTCAACAATTTCTGAACCAGTCATCTTGTAAAATTCATAATAAATCATACGTTCATTTTTAACGGTTCAAAATTTGTGGACATATACTCAACTTATATATGTATAACATATCCAAAAATTACCACGATCCAACGGTCGGATTAAAAATTATAACCCCCGCAAAATATCTCAAAAACCCTGATTTTTAATACCTCCATTCCGACAAAAATACTGATAAAAACCTCAACATTAACTCCTTCATTTTTAACCACAAAAATATATCCCTCATTTATATCCACATAAAATAAATATTTCCTTATCATATGAATCAATAATTAATTATTCACAAATAATATTACAGAATCACATTTATGACAACCAGGCCGTTCCCAGGAAAGAGGGGGCTTTCCAATAAGGATTTCTCCTTACTGGCGCGCAATTAGATGACCAAACCTCTCCTTAGACAGAACTTTCTAGACATTGCCAATAATGTTATCTAATAATATTATTCAAATAATATGAATTATTGATCTGATAAATGAAAATACTGTGCAGCAACAATTATTGAAACAACAATAATATAAAATATCAACGCAGCAATTATTGAATCAATAAAATAAAATATTGAATAATAACTACTGTAACAATTATTGAGTAGTGCCTTCTTACGTAAGAATCAATAATTGGTGCAATACCGTGTGCTACTGTATTTTAACCACCGGGTATTCCAACAGTATTAACGGTAACAACTACGCCGTTATTTATAAACAACTTATACTTGTCGTTTTCTTCATC
Source organism: Panax notoginseng (assembly GCA_016801055.1). NCBI lineage: Eukaryota > Viridiplantae > Streptophyta > Magnoliopsida > Apiales > Araliaceae > Panax > Panax notoginseng. Next base: position 218,201,573 of record CM029012.1, on the reverse strand, counting down.
CAATCGCTTTCCGTTATGGGGCCCACACAAGGCTGCGTCGTCGTACGAATATTCCCCGGCAGCAAGAATATTCCACGACCAACCGAATATTCACCGACCAAAAATAAATATTTTATAACCACTTGCTTATTTTGCAAAATTTGCACATTTCACCCATAACCAAAGTATTATATCAAATTAACCCCTTATTATTCACAATAATATTTAGAGAAAATTTGATTTTATTCATTAATAAGTTGGGGTCTTACAATCGTGGGGGAAATTATCATGCCAAGAATGATAACCACTTCGGTGGTAATCATGGCCAAGATAATAGAAGTGAAAATTTCAAGAAGAGAAGGTTTAACAATGACGTGACGACGTCGGCACCAGCACCCGTTTCAAAGGAAGAAGAATGACCACCGGTCGTATGTTTTAAATGCGGACAGGAGGGACACATCCGTCCAAACTGTACGTAACAATCCAAAGCGTGTTTTAATTGCGAAAGAGAAGGTCACCTAGCTCGATTTTGTCGTATGGTGAAGTCAAGTCCAGCTCGGATAGTGATGCCAAAGGATGTCCCAGACAAGCCAAAGCCGGTAATTTAAGAGAGAGCGTTTTTTTTTTCTCGTGACGAGGAACCTGAATAAAATTATTGCGGGTATGTTAGTCATAAACTCTTGCGAAGTCTATACCGTGTTAGATACCAGTTCTACTCACTCTTTTATTTCAGCTAGTTGTGTTCAATGTTTGAAGTTAACTCCGGAGAAGTTAGACTTTGATATATTTGTTTAAACTCGGTTAGGAGAAACCTTCGTTACCTCCACTATTTATAAATCTTGTTCAAATCAACACTTTCACGTTACCTGTCGATCGTATCTCTTTGAAAATACTTGCCTTTGATGTGATTTTAGGAATCGATTGGTTAACTACTCATCATGCTTTTTGTAAGGTTGTTAGCTTTCATATTCATAATCAACCTGTTATGCGAATTCAAGCAACCAAACCACTAAAGTCAATCACTGTCATATCAAGCCATAAGTAAAGAGCCCCGAGCCTTTCGCTGATGACTTCCTTATGTGGAATGCACCGAAGCCAGACTTTCTGTAGGCGACGTTGTGAATGACAATGGTAAGTTGATAGGTATCAATGTGACGTGCTATCCAAGTCTTGGATGAGGGTCACAGTTTTGAATGATATTTCTATCCTTAAAAAATTCTTGACGTATTCTTGAAGACTTCCTGGCCTACCCTAGAGCGTGAAATTGAATTTTGTATTAACCTTAGCACAAAAACCCATTTCTTAAACCTGTTGGGTAAAATCTATATACGCACAACACGCAAGTATACGTGGTCAACAAGTAATAAAGTGATAAGTTAAGTATCTTTCCCTCAGAGACAACTAGCAAGAACTCAAACTTACAACTATCAATCTTTAACTAATCCAAATTTTATTAAACTATTTAAATCAATGTTGATAAAATCTTAACAATGAATACCCTAGCTATCACTAATAACCTACAATGGTAAAACTAAATTTTCAAACAATACTTGGAGAATTAGGCTCATGATTTCACTCTAAGCTTCACTCAGATTAATTCACTTATACCTCGGTTTAACTCAATATCCCAGTTTATTAATCAAGAACACAATTATAGCATTAATCACCTCTCGATGCACTAATACCATATTAACTCAAATCCACAATTAAGATAGAATTAAGTCAAACACTTCAATCAATTAACTCACAATATCTCTATACAAATTAAATCAAAGGAAGTTTAAGATTAAGTTCTCTACCCAATTACATGCGATGTCAAGCATATCTCTACCTTAACATTCATCATAATTCTGATATTCACAAAATTCATGAACACATGTTATATCAATTAAGTCTAGATTTAAACATCTTCTCTCGAATCCATTCAAATCCACAAAGAATTGTTGATCAGGCAATTCACAAATTCAAGCTCAAATCAATATAGATAAACTGACAAATATTTTATTAAACTGAGAATTCAAGCTAATTAACCATTCTTCCACTCAATGATCCATTATTCACCTAAAAAGATAATTAGTTCATAATAAAAAAATTAACTACTGAATAAATAAAAGGAAACATCATCCCAATTATAGATAATAAAACTTAAAGAAGAATAATGAAACACCACCCTTCTCTGAATTCAATTCATGCGATTTTCGTGAAGTTTTTCCCTTTTCTATAGACCTCCAAGCTTGATCTTCAATGTCGTTCTTTTTCCAAAGTGTTGTATTTTTTTCCTTGTCCTTCTCCCTCTTGTAGACCCAATCACTTGTCTAGATACTCTCCTATATCAACTCCACTTACTATCCAAAACAACCTTAAACAATCCCACTTACTATCAAATACCGCCACCTAGCTTTTCTTTAAAAAAACACAGTCACCGCACCAGCGCAGTTCGCGCCCATGTTGCCTTCCCGCAGCGCGCTCCGCGCTAGTTCAGCAGTAAATAGTCCAGCTCCGGCGCGTTTAACGCTCCTCACAGCGCAGTCTGCGCTACATCATCAGCAACTTTCAGTTCCGCTCAAAACAGCCTTAAATGCTTCTACACGCGGGATGCCTCTGCATTTCCTACATTAAACGAAAAACCCATCAACAGTAACATAAAAATGCCTAAAAACAAACACAAAAACACTCCAAATGAACACAATTCATGGTTTAAAAACCTACTCATCAAAATCCCCCAAACTTAAACATTGCTTGTCCTCAAGCAAACACAAAGTTATGCAATGCAATGCAACTAATCCTAAAATTTTGAATCCAGTATTAAGTTAGTAACAATAGTTCACTGACAAGGCCTCAGAGAAATCATGTAAATATAGCAATACCTCATAACAAAACCAATCCATAATTTCTAGTCAACCATTGAATCTCAAACTGATATCACTGCTATAGTGTGTGTGTGCACCAACAATATAGATTGACATACTATCAAATTTAAAACATAACACACCTCTACTAAGGCATTAAACAGAGTAAATATAAGAAATCCAAAAACAAGCTCATTCCAACCAAAGCTAGACACAAACCATCATAAAGGGTCAACCTGGGATATTTATGCCTAACTTATCATTCACGGGGGAATTTTGCTCTTATTTTTCGTTTTATTCTTTTTTTTATACACACATAGCTACGCACTGTCTTATTCCCTTAGGCTTTTCAATGCTACCTTAACGAGCTTTCGACCAATGACTCCCAGACCATTAAGACCTTATGGCGCTAAGTGTAAAGACAATCCTCTCGGGCTTACTTACTCAAGTAGCAAAGGCCACAAAACTAGACAGGTACGCCACGGTGTTTATTCATACTATTTTTTTCATAGGCTTATATACCCCAAATATTCTCCCAAACTTAGGTTCTTGTTTAACAATAGCCATCACTACTTATTCTTATCATTCTCACATTTAAACTAGTGATGCCTTTTAGAGCCTTATTACGAATCAATTTAACGCAATCAATCTACAAGTTAGTATGTTCGTGTAATCCTTTTATAATAGTTTCAAAGAGTAGAAAGATTCAACTTATAACACAAAAATACTTCAAAGTTCCATTACTAAGTATCGCACATTTTCACCAAATTCCAATCTCATCAGTGGCCCTGCAAAACAGCAACATATCCCAACTATCCACTGGATTCATGCAATTTTTTTATTATTTTTTAGATACATGCACATGAGGACAACTACTATAAAAAAAACTAATATGCAAATGAAAAACTAAAAACTAACATGCAAATGAAGAGAAACACCTTAATCCCCCAAACTTAAATCAAGGAATGCCCTCATTACTTCAAATATGCTCAATCAAAATAAAAAAAATTTGAGGACTTCCCTGAAAACGCGTTACTGCGCGTCGTCGTCCGAAGGAGGATATGTTGGCAGGATAGGAGGAATAGGCATAACGACCGGCTGAGCATTGGGATTACAACGAGCAAACACCTCAGCAAGCGTGTTGAAAGCATTTGCATTATACTGATGCATTAAATCTTGACGGTCAGCCAACCATATGAATTGATTCCTTGGGACCCGTGCTTGTTCCTCACGAGCGGGTTCCTCACTAGTCGAGGATGATGGTTGGCGAATCATGATGTAACCTTCACCACGCGGGTGTGATTGTGCTCCATCCCATGCTTTGTACCTCTCAATAGTTGCATGATCAATTATGGTCGTTGGTTGTTGAATTGGCTCATTAGGTTGCCACTACACCCCGGCTTTTCTGCATAAGTCGGTAATTAGAAACCCGTGAAGTAACCCGCCTGTGGTACTTCCCCGTAGCGCTCGGTTAATGAATTCTTGAATACATTCCCCCACATCAACATTGTAGAAAGCAATTGTATTGTTCACAATATAGTGGTGGTGAACAATTCCATACAATAATCGGGCCCGTGCTTTAGTAACATCGGTTTGATGACGTGTGGGCATTAAACGAGCACATATAAACGCATGTCATGCTTTACCATATCGACTCAATGCCGCTTGGGGAAAACTTTTCTCTTCGTTCGTTCCGGCTTTAATTGCCCATTTTGTTCCTGGTTTGCATAATCGGGCAATCAACTCATCTAGCTCGGGCAACCCATCTTCATACCGGTCCTCTTGTGGTGTTTCTAACCCAAAATATTCGTTGATAGCTTCAGCATGAAATGCTACCAGTTTTCCCCGAACCATGACAACATGATTGACATGTTCAATTGCATTCGCATAAAACTCCTTAACTATGTTGATTGCCGCTGGAAGTGGTTGCTCTACTAGTTGAAACCAGTTGCGTTCTACAATTTGCAACGCCATATCACCATCCAAATTCGCGTTTGGCTTCAATCCTCGTTCTAGCACCAAATTTTTCTTGTCAATGGATGTATTGAATCTCTCTGCGGCCCTCTTGCTAACAAATTTTGTATGGTCATATGTTGGGCGAGTTGTGGAGGTTGATGCCCTTTGTCTTTTGTGTGAAGACATGTTGCTTCTGGTGTTGTTAAGCACAAAAATTTGGTTCTGGATTTTTATCAAACAGGTGGTGGGCGGAATGTGTGACTCCCCCAAACTTGATTGGTTGATGATGCTTTGCTACCCAAACAGTTCAAAACCCAGCACCTTCTCCTTGATTACTCAATTTCTCAGCTTTTCCACTCATTTTTATATCACAACAAGAGATTTTGTGAGGAATGAAGAGAATTAGCGTACCTTTAATAAGTTGGGTTTACCTCTTTGAAGAGAAGTCCTAATTTGTATCAATTTGTGCAAGGGTTGTGTTAGATTTAGGATTGAGTTGTGATTTTTGAACTTTGTAGTACCATTATGTCTAGAATGGAGGGGCTTCATATAGGAAATAGGAGACTAACGTGGGTGGAAGTTGGAACTTGAAAAGGTTAGTGGGTTTGGAATTTGGAAAGGAGAAGGAGAGTAAAGATGAATTAAGGTGAAGTTATGGGGAATAGGAAGTACAATGGAATTAGGAGAAGTGGAGAAGTGGTATTGTTGTAATGGAGAGGTGGAGAGGTGGGATTGTTCAACTTAAACACGTCTCTTTTGTGCAGATTTCTAAGCAGCGCGGTCCGCGCCCGTTGCAGCGCGTTACGCGCCTTGACTACTTTAGTAGCGCTGAGTGCGCCTGATGGAGGGAGAACTTTCTGACTTTGTAGCGCGGTTCGCGTCGATGTAGCGCACTACGCGCTAGTTGTGCAGTAGGTGAGGGTTGCTTGAGCGCGCTCTGCGCTATCTTGACTGATATAGTGGCGCGGTCCGCGCTGTTGTGGCGCGTTATGCGCTAGTGGTATGCGTTGTTGGCGCGGTCAGCGCTGAGTGGGCTGGAGAAACTGCTCTGGTAGCGCGGTCCGCGCTGTCATTAGCAATTCAATGGCGCGCTCCGCGCTAGTTGTACAACAACTACATGACGTTGTGTTCTTCGTGCTACTGCTCCTGCTCGGGGTTTCTGCAATTATTCCAGAGATTTTGTTACTCTCTAAGTATAATATTCTAGTGACTAAACTAAAAACTAAAATTTAAATGAAAGTAAGAAATAGAGTTTAGAGCTTGGGTTGCCTCCCAAGTAACGCTTGGTTTAATGTCGCTAGCCCGACAGTCCCTCATGTCTTATTGCGTGTCTGTGAGGGTAATGTTGATGGTGTCCACATTTGCATCCTCACCCCAGTAGTGCTTCAATCTTTGACCGTTAACCTTAAAAGTTTCCAATGGATTTCTGCTATACAACTCCACGGCGCCATGTGGGAAAACAGTTTTTATGGTGAAAGGCCCTGACCACCGTGATTTAAGTTTTCCTGGAAACAATCTCAGTTTTGAATTGAACAACAACACTGCTTGACCTGGCATGAAAGTTCGGTGATTGATTTTCTGGTCGTGCCATTTTTTAACCTTTTCCTTGTATAATTGCGCATTCTCGTAAGCTTGTAATCTGAATTCGCCAAGCTCATTTACCTGTAGTAATCTCTTTTCCCCCACTGCTGCTTGATCGAAGTTCAGTTTTTGAATAGCCCAATAAGCCTTGTGTTGAAGCTCAACCGGTAGGTGACATGCTTTTCCATACAACAACTGGTAGGGTGACATGACGATTGGAGTCTTGTATGCAGTTCGGTATGCCCAAAGTGCATCATCTAATTGGAACGACCAATCCTTACGATTTGGGTTGACTACTTTTTCCAAAATTTTCTTGACTTCCCTGTTTGACACCTCTGCTTGTCCATTGGTTTGGGGATGATAAGTCGTCGCTATTTTGTGGTTGACCCCATGTTTTTCCAAGAGGGCTATAAACGCTTTGTTGCAGAAATGACTTCCCTCATCACTTATTATGGCCCTCGGTGTTCCTAACCTTGTAAAGATATTTTTCTGTAAAAACCTTAGGACCACTTTGGCATCTTTCGATGGTAGCGCTATGGCTTCCACCCATTTTGAGACGTAATCCACCGCAAGTAAAATGTATTGATTGCTAAGAGACGAGGGGAATGGTCCCATGAAGTCAATGCCCCATACATCGAAGATTTCGACCTCTAAAATTGTTTGTAATGACATCTCATTTCTTTTTGATATGTTACCCACTCTTTGACATCGATCGCTTGTTTTGACAAATTGGTGGGCGTCTTTAAATAGTGTTGGCCAATAAAACCCTGATTGAAGCACCTTCGTTGTTGTTCTTGTACTACCATAATGCCCGCCATATGCAGATAAGTGACATTCGTGCAAGATGTTCTTCACTTGGCTGTATGGCACACATCTTCGGATCATCTTGTCGGCACACTATTTGAATAAGTATGGCTCATCCCACATATACCATTTGACATCGTGCATAAACTTCTTTTTCTGCTGTCGTGTAAGATCAGGAGGTAATATGTTACTCACTAGATAATTAACGAAGTCTGCATACCATGGTACTTCTGACTGAATCCCGAATAGTTTCTCATCCGGGAAGAACTCGTTGATGACACCATTGTCCTCTTTCTATTTGTCAAGATTTTCCAGCCTTGACAGATGATCCGCAACTTAGTTCTCTGTCCCCTTTCTATCCTTGATCTCTAAGTCAAACTCTTGTAGGAGGAGAATCCATCTGATAAGACGTGGTTTTGCGTCTTTTTTCGCGATCAAATACCGAATGGCCGCATGATCCGTATAGATTATCACCCTTGTTCTGATCAAGTATGCCCGAAATTTATCAAACGCGTACACCACCGCAAGTAATTCTTTTTCTATTGTTGTGTAGTTCAATTGAGTCTCTGTGAGTGTTTTACTTGCGTAGTAAATAACATGAAATATCTTGTCTCGGCGTTGACCCAACACATCCCCAATTGCATAATCATTTGCATCACACATTAATTCAAACGGCATACTCCAATCCGGGGCGACGATAATGGGCGCTGTGGTTAGCTTTTTCTTTAACAACTCAAAGGCCAACTTACACTCCTCATCAAACTTGAATACTGAATCCTTCTTCAGGAGGCTGCACAATGGTTTTGCTATTTTTGAAAATTCCTGTATGAACCTCCTATAGAACCCTGCGTGTCCTAGAAAGCTTCTAATAGCTTTGATTGAACTTGGCGGAGGCAATTTCTCAATTATTTCCAGCTTGGCTTTATCGACCTCCAATCCTTGTGCCGAGACTTTGTGTCCCAAAATTATGCCTTTTTCCACCATAAAGTGGCATTTCTCCCAATTAAGTACCACATTTGTGTCGGCGCATCTTTGTAAGACCATTACTAGATTTTCCAAGCACGCATCAAAATTATCCCCATAGACAGAGAAATCGTCCATGAAGACTTCCACATTCTTTTCTACCATATCTGAGAAGATGGCCATCATGCACCGTTGGAAAGTGGCAGGTGCATTACACAGGCCGAATGACATTCTCATGAATGCGAACGTATCGTATAGGCATGTAAATGTAGTCTTTTCTTGATCCTCAGGAGCTATGACAATCTGATTGTACCCCGAGTATCCATCCAATAAGCAATTGTATGCATGACCCGCCAGTCTGTCCAGCATTTGATCGATGAAGGGTTGAGGGAAATGATCTTTGCGAGTTGCTTTATTCAATTTTCTGTAGTCCATGCAAACTCTCCATCTAGTCACTGTTCTTGTTGGAATCAGCTCATTGTTTTCGTTTTGCACCACAGTCATACCTCCCTTTTTCGGCACACATTGCACTGGACTAACCCACTTGCTGTCTGAAATTGGGTAGATGATACCTGCGTCTAACCACTTCAGAATTTCCTTCTTCACTACCTCTTTCATGATGGGGTTAAGCCGTCTTTGTCGTTCCACAACCGGTTTTGCATCGTCCTTCATCAAAATTTTGTGCATACAAAAGGATGGACTAATCCCTTTGATATCAGCAATTGTCCATCGTATTGCCGATTTATGCTCTCGAAGCACTCGCAACAGCTTTTCTTCCTGTAATTCGTTAAGTGTAGCAGAGATAATAACAGGTAAAGAATTTAAACTGCCTAAATACGCATACCTGAGGTGTTTAGGTAGTGGTTTCAACTCAAGAGTTGGTAGCTTCTCCAATGACGATTTCATTCTTGTCGTGGTTCGCTCTTCCATGTGCAATGTTTCGAATGGTGTTTTAAATCTACTCACTCGTGGCAGAGAGTCCAATACTTGCAAATATTCTCCAATTTCCGGATCGTCGAGTCCTTCATCTCCCAATAATGTTGTCACCAATGGATCGTTCTCCAAACTCTTATTCATGTCTTCTCCAATTATGTGGTCAATGAGATCCATCCTAAATCATTCTTCACCATCCGTCGAAAATTTCATGGCCTTAAACACATTAAATTTAATTTCCTAGTATTGAACCCTTATAGTCAGTTCTCCTTTTTGTACGTCGATGAGTATCCTACCCGTAGCCAAGAAAGGCCTCCCTAGAATGATTGGGATGTTTTTATCTTCCTCAAAATCTAAGATAATGAAGTTTGCAGGGAATATGAACTTGTCCACCTTCACTAGAATGTCCTCTATAATGCCTCTCGGATATGTTACTGACCTATCTGCCAACTGCAAAGAAATGTTTATAGGCTTTGGTGCGGGCAACCCCAACTCAGTGTAGACTGATAGCGGCATAAGATTCACACTTGCTCCCAAGTCACACAAACATTTGTTGAACGCCGTATTCCCAATTGTGCATGGGATGGTGAAGCTACCTGGGTCTTTCAACTTTGGTGGTAATTTTCGCTGTAGCACTGCACTACACTCTACGGTTAATGCTACTGTCTCAAAGTCTTCCAACTTCTTCTTCCTAGATAGAATCCCTTTCATGAATTTAGCACAACTAGGCATCTGTTCCAGGGCTTCTGCAAACGGGATGTTGATTTGAAGTTTCTTAAAAACTTCCAAAAATTTTGCAAATTGCTTGTCTACTTTCTGCTTTTGGATTCTTTGTCGAAATGGTGGGGGAGGATAGCTAACTGGTTCACTCACTAGGCTGCTTGTTACCCCTGGTTTATCGCCCCCCTGCTTCACCTCAATCTCTGTATTTTCCATATCTGTCTCAACTTCCTTTACACCCGCTATTTTTGCTTCTTGCCCCTCAAGATGTTTTCCACTCCTCAACATGATAGCCTGACATTGCTCGTGATTACCTTTTGGGTTTCTCTCGGTGTCACTTGGTAGTGTTCCTTGTGGTCTATTATTCAATGCCAATGCAATTTGTCCTATCTGGTTCTCTAAATTCTTGATTGCCGTTTCTTGTGATTTCATGGCCATTTCTTGTGCTTTCATAGACATTGCTTGATTTTTCATGGCCACTTCATTGCTGGTTATGTAATTTGTCACCAACTCCTCCAGATCTGATTTCCTTTCTTGGTATTGGGTTGGTTGTTGATGGGTCGGAAATCCTGGGGGATAAGATGACCTTGAAGCTTGTTGTTGCTGATTATTACTCCACGACAGATTTAGATGATTTCTATTCCCTTGGTTGTACGTATTTTGATAGGTGTTTTGTGGAATTCTGTTGTAGCTACCCACAAATTGCACAGAGGCTGGATTAATTGCACATTGATTCGTAGAATGTTCTCCCGCGCACAACTCACATATAATTGCCACTTGCTGTACCTGTTGTGCTTGCACCCCTGTTATAGAATCAATTTTCTTTGAGAGTGCTGAAATCTGTGCTTGTATTGCCGTCATTCCATCAACTTCTAACACTCCTGCGACCTTTGCTTGATTCATTCTCGTCGTAGGCCACTGGTAATTGTTAGTTACCATAGTCTCTATCAATTCATACGCCTCCTCATAACTCTTTGCCATAAATGCTCCACCTGAAGCTGCATCAATGCTCGTTCTGATGTTCCCATTCAATCCATTATAAAATGTGTTCAATTGCAACCATTTCGGCAACCCATGATGTGGACATTTTCGAAGTAATTCTTTATATCTTTCTCATGCCTCATACAATGACTCCCCGTGTTGCTGTTTAAACATCGTTATCTCGTTCCTCATTTTTGCTGGTGGAAAAAATTTGGCAAAGAATTTCTGAGCTAGGTCTTCCCACGTAGTTATAGATCCGGATGGTAGAGAATGTATCCAACTCTTCGCCTTGTCCCGTAGGGTAAATGGGAACAAGCGAAGTCCCACTGCATCATCTGACACTCCATTATACCGAAAGGTGTCGCATATCTCTAGGAAACTGACCAGATGCTCGTTCGGATCGTCATTCGCCAATCCCCCAAACTGAACTGAATTCTGAATCATTTGAATTATTCCCGGCTTAATTTCAAATGTATTTGCAGCTATTACGGGCCTCGTGATGCTTGACTGCAGTTCAGTCACCTTTGGTGTGGCGAAGTCCCTTAGTGCTTTGTGATCTTCGGCTGCCATTTCCTCTTCTTTTTCAGGTGTTTCAAATTCCTGTCTCGTTTCCTTATTCCACTTACTCAATCTTTGGAATCTTTTTTCGATGTCGCCCTCCAAAGGAAGCAAGTCAGGATTTTTGGACCGAGTTTGCATAAACTGCTTCAATCACCTGAAATAAGATAAACGAACAAAATAAAAAAAAATTGTTTAAGTAAAACTGAATTAATTTAACTGATATTGTAATAAATTAAGATCTATGCTAATAGTCCCCGACAACGGCGCCAAAAACTTGTTGGGTAAAATCTATATACGCACAACACGTAAGTATACGTGGTCAACAAGTAATAAAGTGATAAGTTAAGTATCGTTCCCTCAGAGACAACTAGCAAGAACTCAAACTTACAACTATCAATCTTTAATTAATCCAAATTTTATTAAACTATTTAAATCAATGTTGATAAAATCTTAACAATGAATACCCTAGCTATCACTAATAACCCACAATGGTAAAACTAAATTTTCAAACAATACTTGGAGAATTAGGTTCATGATTTCACTCTAAGCTTCACTCAGATTAATTCACTTATACCTCAGTTTAACTCAATATCCCAGTTTATTAATCAAGAACACAATTGTAGCATTAACCACCTCTCGATGCACTAATATCATATTAACTCAAATCCACAATTAAGATAGAATTAAGTCAAACACTTCAATCAATTAACTCACAATATCTCTATGCAAATTAAATCAAAGGATGTTTAAGATTAAGTTCTCTACCCAATTATATGCGATGTCAAGCATATCTCTACCTTAACATTCATCATAATTCTGATATTCACAAAATTCATGAACACATGCCATATCAATTAAGTCTAGATTTAAACATCTTCTCTCGAATCCATTCAAATCCACAAAGAATTTTTGATCAGGCAATTCACAAATTCAAGTTCAAATCAATATAGATAAACTGACAAATATTTTATTAAATTGAGAATTCAAGCTAATTAACGATTGTTCCACTCAAAGATCCATCATTCACCTAAAAAGATAATTAGTTCATAATAAATAAATTAACTACTGAATAAATAAAAGGAAACATCATCCCAATTATAGATAATAAAACTTAAAGAAGAATAATGAAACACCACCCTTCTCTGAATTCAATTCCTGCGATTTTCGTGAAGTTTTTCCCTTTTCTCTAGACCTCCAAGCTTGATCTTCAATGTCGTTCTTTTTCCAAAGTGTTGTATTCTTTTCCTTGTCCTTCTCCCTCTTGTAGACCCAATCACTTGTCTAGATACTCTCCTATATCAACTCCACTTACTATCCAAAACAACCTTAAACAATCCCACTTACTATCAAATACCGCCACCTAGATTTTCTTTAAAAAAACACAGTCACCGCACCAGCGCGGTCCGTGCCCATGTCGCCTTCCCGCAACGCGCTCCGCGCTAGTTCAGCAGTAAATAGTCCAGCTCCGGCGCGTTCAGCGCAGTCCACGCTACATCATCAGCAACTTTCAGTTCCGCTCAAAACAGCCTCAAATGCTTCTACACGCGGGATGCCTCTGCATTTCCTACATTAAACGAAAAACCCATCAACAATAACATAAAAATGCCTAAAAACAAACACAAAAACACTCCAAATGAACACAATTCATGGTTTAAAAACCTACTCATCAAAACCATCAAATATTTCTTTACTTAAAACACACGTAACATGTGCCAAAGACGTTGGCTCGAGCTGTTGAAGATTACGATCGTAGTATTCAATATCATCTTAAAAGAGCGAACGTGGTAACTGACGTGTTGAGTAGAAGATCGTATGCGTTTAAGAGTGCGATGTTGTTAACACAAAGACTCATTTCGTATAACTTACAAATAATGAAGATAGAGTTAAAGACTCTAGGAACCCACATGAAGATAACGAATATATGAGTAGAATCGACTTTAATCGATAAAGTTAAAGCCGCTCAAGCTACACACCCGGAGCTAATGAATATGAAGAAGAAGGTTCAAGAGGGCTTTATTCTAGAAGCAAGAATCGACAAAGAGAGGAAATCTCAACCCTCGATTTAATTGGCCCATTTGAAATCCTCGATTAAGTAGGAGCTGTGGCTTATAGACTCGTTTTATCGCCAAGTATGTTGCGTGTTCATAACGTTTTTAACGTATCGATGTTACGTAAATATGTGGACGACCCAAACCACATTATTAATTTAGAACCGGACGAGATAGCGGATGATTTAACGTTTGAGGAGATACGTGTTCAACACTCAAGGGTTATACCTCAAGAGTTAGAATCAGAAATAAAGTCAAGGTATCCTCACCTGTTCGGCATACTAGGTACGTACGTAAATTTCGAAGGGAAAATTCCATAAGGAGGGGAGATTGTGAGACCCCTGATTTTATGAATAAATATTTAATTTTCTCGAAATAATTTTTTTTTCTATTATGATGTGGATTGGATATGATGTGGATTGGATATAATGTTATAGTTGTGGGTAGTATTTATAAATTTTACAAAGTATGCAAGTTGTCATATTATATTTGATTGGTCTGGAAATATTCTTTTTGTCAGGGAATATCCGTACGACGGTACAATCATTGATGGACCCCACACCAGAATTATTGTCGGATTGAGAAAACGATAAAAATATTTTATTAAAAATAACGGCAAAAGTTTTACCGTTAATACTGTTGAGCTACTCGATAGAAAAGTACAGTAATACGCGTGGTTGCATAGTAGCACACGGTATTGATTATTGATTCATATGTGATAAATCACTCAATTTTGTTTTATTAGTATTATTAACGTAATAAAATAGAAAAGCTTTTTATATAAAACATAATACTTTTATAAAGTTATTCATTTTATTAGAATATATTATATAAGTTTCGTTTTATTACTTTTCCTTTCATAGGAAGGATTAGATCATATAAGTTTTGTTTTATTACTTTTCCATTCTTCTATAAATAGAAGCTCATTCCTTCGTTATTTTCTTACGAATTCGCTGAAACTCTAGAGAGAGAAATTATAGAGAGAAAGAAGAAAATTATTCTGCAACTTCCCTACTCTTATATCAAGTTTATTTTACGGTAAGGGATATTATTTGTTGTACCCGTAAGGGGTGTTATTTCTTTTGTATTCATGAAGAGAACTTCTGTTATTCCATCTTTATTATTCTGTTGTAATAACCTGTATACGCGGGCTACCCTATACTTGGTGAAATTCTTTTGTATTCCATTCTTTATTATTCTGTTAGAATATCCTGTCTGTGCTATACGCTGGACCTGGTTCCGTCTTTATTATTCCGTTCTTTATTATTCTGTTGGAATATCCTGTCTGTGCTATACGCCGGACCTGGTTCCGTCTTTATTATTCTACTCTTTATTAATCTGTTAGAATATCCTGTCTGTGCTATACGCCGGACCTGGTTCCGTCTTTATTATTTCGTTCTTTATTATTCTGTTGGAACATTCTGTCGGTGTGAATTTCACCTGACCTGGTTCCGTTATTTATTATTCTGTTAGAATAACATGTCTATGCAAAGTACCGCATGCATGGTGATTTCTGTTGTTATTCCATTCCTTATTATTCTGTTGGAACATCCTGTCGGTGCGTATTGCGCCTGACCTGGTTCTGTTATTTATTATTCTGTTGGAATAACCTGTCTATGCGAAGTACCGCATGCATGGTGATTTCTTTTGTTATTCCATTCTTTATTATACTCAGTTGGTTAAAGTTTTGACTTCTATACTCCATGAAATTAGTGGAATATTCTTGATATTTGCGCTTCATCCAGTATCTTTTCATAGAAATATTCTTCTGAGCATTCTTGAATTTTACTTTACAAAGAAGTATCATGTTAACAATTTGGACGTTATTAGTTCCTGAATAATGTAATTCTTGAACTTGTTTTTATTGAATTCTTATATCATTGTCATCATCCTCATGTTTATATTATGTTGAAAGTCATCTGTGGCATGTAGTGCATAGATAGACTTGGTATGATTATGACCAGGGATTATTCGGTATAATCATGACCGTAATGTTACAAATGATGTGAAAAAAGTCCTCATTGGCCCGTAGTGCATTGATGGACAGTTTTTGGTATGATTATGGCTATGGATTTTCTTCGGCCAAGGGGGCAAAGATGAATTGTTTTATGGCATGATCAGGATCGTTGATGAAAACACGATTATCTTTAGCCCGTAGTGCATGGATAATTCGTGGTCGTGATACTAAAAAATATCCTTGGCCTGTAGTGCAGGGATGATTTAATGATGTGGATTATTTATTGAGCTGAGTCTCAGTGATAAAAATGATGAAAAACCTTTTAAATCATAGAAGATAGTAGACTTTATTCTCTACTTGACTCTTCTAATGGATTGTTTGTTCTGCTGCAGTTAAACTTGATGTCTATTGTATTTTATCGGTTTAACATTGTTGAAGGCTAATGATAATTTATTCTGTATTATCTTATTCATAATATTTCTTACCGGGCTAGTTAAGCTCGCCCTTTCTTTCACTGTTCCCTTCAGGAAATGAGAATATAGCTGGAACGAGTCAGGGAATGGAGTGATGGTCCGGATCATAGTATTAGCTAGTAGTCCTCACTATTCTGTTCAATAGTGTGAAAATAAATGTAATGAGGACTTATTCTGATAGTGGATATTGTCTAGAAGACAATATTTGTATTTAAACTCACAGCTCTCTTGTTGTATATTAAAGATTGTATTTGTATTCTGTACCATGTATTTGGCGACTCAGAATAGGTGATGTATACCTATTTTGGGGGAGTCACATCAACTCCCGATAATCAATACAAAGTCGCATACTCCCATCTTTCTTCTTCACGAATAGAACAGGAGCACTCCAAGGAGAAGTACTAGGACGAATAAATCCAATGTCTAACAATTCCTGCTGTTGGGACTTTAACTCCTGAAGTTGAATAGGAGCCATTCGATATGGGACTTTGGAAATGGGTTTTGTACCGGGTTCAAGCTCGATACAAAATTCAATTTCATGCTCTGGGGGTAGGCCAAAAAGTTCTTCAGGAAATACGTCAGGATATTCATTAACAATAGAAATATCATTCAAAACTGACGTATTTTTGTTTAGATCCGTGACATGAGCTAAGAAAGCTTGACATCCATTTTTTAATAAACGAATAGCTTTATGGCTTGAGATGACAATGATTGATTTTAATGGTTTAGTTACTTGAATTCGCATAATAGGTTAGTTAGGAATATGAAAGCTAACAACCTTCCGAAAATAATAAATTTTTGCATGATGAGTAGTTAACCAATCAATCCCTAGAATCACATCAAATGCAAATATTTTCAAAAAAATAAGATCGACAGGTAACGTGCGGTTACCAATTTGAATCAAACAAGACTTATAAACCGTGGATGTAATGAAGGTTTCTCCCAACGGAGTTTCAACAGATAAGTCAAAGTCTAATCTCTCCGGAGTCAAATTTAAACGTTGAGCGCAAGTAGGAGAAATGAAAAAGTGGGTAGAACCAGTATCAAATAAAGTACAAACTTCGCTAGAGTTTATGATTAGCTTACCCGTGATGACCTCGTTCGGGTTCCTTGCTTTCTGGGATGTCACAACTAACGCTCTCCCTTACACTGCCAGCTTTGAATTTTCTGGGACGGCCTTTGGTGCCTCCATCCTAGCTGAACTTGTCTTCGGTGAACGACAAAATCGGGCTAGGTGACCTTCTCTTCCACAATTATAACATGCTTTGGATGGCCTCGCGTAGTTTGGACTAATATGTCCCTCCCCTCCACATTTGAAGCATATGATAGGTGGTCGTTCTCCTTCTTTAACAACGGGTGCTGGTGCTGATGTCTTTCCATCATTGTTGAATCTCCTCTTCTTGAAATGTCCATTCTTACTATTTTGGCCCTGATTATCACCGAAGTGGTTACCATTTCTGGCTTGTTGATTCCCTCCACGCTTGTTGTCACCGCTTCGATGACTGTTCTCACTGGTATTATCATTTTACCGGCTGCTCTCTTTTGGTTGGGTTGACTCATTATCACGCTCCAATAACTGAGCCCTATTAACAACATCTGAATACAAACACAGTTTATGAGAGATAAGATATTGACGTATCTCAAGTTTCAAACCTCTTAAAAACATTCGCGTCATTCTCTCCTCATTATCAACTAAATAGGACGCAAATCGGGACAACTCAGCAAACTTGGCTTCGTACTGCGATACGGTCATGTTGTTTTGTTCCAACTTGATGAACTCTACCTCTTTCATGTGATGAATACTTTCGGGAAAGTACTTGTCGTTGAAAAGTTCTTGGAACTTCTCCCAAGACATCTTCAATGCGGCAGGTTGAGTACGCTTCACAGATTCCCACCAGTAATCTGCCTCTGCCCGCAACATGAAGGTGGCAAAGGGAACCTTTTGCTCCTCGGAGTATCCCAAGATATTAAATATCTTGTTTATCTGCTTAATCCACGTCTCCGCCTTAAGTGGTTTTGGCTCTCCAAAAAACTCCGATTGTCCCAGTTCCTTAAACTGCTTGGCGGTGACCGTCCGAGAGTTACTAGTATTTCCACCTGCATTTTGGACAGGAGCCACTCTCGCATGATGTTGCATGAATTGTATGAAGCCTCGGAACATTTCATCATTCATCATTTGGTCAGTGTTGTTGTTTGCCTGAGGATTGTCGCCTTCCTGATGCACATTATCCTGATTATTGATCTGTGGAGACTCAACGGTCTCCTATGCTCCATTGATATTCTCAACATTCTCGGATGTCATTTTCAAATACTGCCACAAAACAAGGATTAAATAACATATCACATATTATCCCTATACTCTGACCGATCAATTAAATATCAAATAAATTTAAGTAGGTCATATTAGCGAAAGAATTCCTCGTCTCTCCCCTCCTAGTTCTTGTCTCAAATCTCAGCCAAGGATCATATCTCTAAGCTCTGATACCAACTGTGAAGCCCCCAAAATAGGTATACATCACCTATTCTGAGTCGCCAAATACATGGTACAGAATACAAATATAATATTTAATATACAACAAGAGAGCTGTGAGTTATAATACAAATACTGTCTTCTAGACAATATCCACTCTCGGAATAAGTCCTCATTATATTTATTGTCACACTATTTAACAGAATAGTGAGGACTACTAGCTAATACTATCATCCGGACCATCACTCCGTTCCCCGACTCGTCCCAGCTATGTTCTCATTTCCTGAAGAGAACAGTGAAAAAAAGGGTGAGCTCAACTAGCCCAGTAAGAAATATTATGACTAAGATAATGCAAAATAAATTATCATTAGCCTTAAATAGTGTTAAACTGATACAATATAACAACCATCAAGTTTAACTGCAGCGGAATAAGCAATTCATTAAAAGAGTCAAGTAGAGAATAAAATCTACTATCTTTTATGATTTAAAAGGTTTTTCATCACTTTTATCGCTGTGACTCAGATTAATAAATAATCCACATCATCGAATCACCCCTGCACTACGGCCAAGGATTTTTTTAGTATCACGACCACAATTATCCATGCAGTACGGGACAGGAATATTTGTGTATTCATCAATGGTCATGAGCATGCCAACAACTTTCCATCAATACACTACGGGTCAATGAGAACTTTTACCACATCATTTGTAACATTACGATCATGATTACACCGAATAATCACTGGTCATAATCATTCCAAG
Organism: Panax notoginseng; assembly: GCA_016801055.1. NCBI lineage: Eukaryota > Viridiplantae > Streptophyta > Magnoliopsida > Apiales > Araliaceae > Panax > Panax notoginseng. The sequence goes on along the minus strand of CM029012.1, from coordinate 218,182,536 downwards.
TTCATCTATGCACTACAGGCCACATATAACTTTAAAAAAATATAAGCATGAGGATGATGACAATGATATAAGAATTCAATAAAACAAGTTCAAGAATTAATTTATTCAGGAACTAATAACGTCCAAATTGTCAACATAATACTTCTTTGTAGAGTAAAATTCAAGAATGCTCAGAAGAATATTTTCATGAAAAGATACTGGACGAAGCGCAAATATCAAGGATATTCCATTAATTTCATGGAGTATAGAAGTCAAAACTTTAACCAACTGAGTATAATAAAGAATGAAATAACAAAAGAAATCATTCGGATAGACAGGTTATTCCAACAGAATAATAATAACGGAACCAAGTCAGGCGAAATTCGCACCGACAGGATGTTCCAATAGAATAATAAAGACGGAACCCGGTCCGGTGTAAAACACACAGACAGGATGTTCCAACAGAATAATAAAGACAGAACCAGGTTCGATGTAAAACACACAGACAGGATGTTCCAACAGAATAATAAAGACAGAATAATAGAAGAATGTCACCAAGTATAGGGTAGCCCGCGTATACAGGTTATTCCAACAAAATAATAAGGAATGGAAAAACAGAAGTTCTCTTCATGAATATAAAAGAATAATATCTCTTACCGTAAAAGAAACTGAATATAAGAGTAGTTAAGTAGCAGAATACTTTTCTTCTTTCTCTCTACAGTTTATCTCTCTAGAGTTTGAGTGAATTCGTAAGAAAATAATGAAGGAATGAGCTTCTATTTATAGAAGAATGGATTGCATAGTAACTAACTCATGAACGGTCCAGATTGATTTACTTTAATCGGACGATCCATCATTAAAGTAAAATCTTTTAAATAAAATATAATATATTCTATTTATAATCTAATAAAACGAAAAACTTTATAAAAAGATTTTACTATACAAAATACTATGCAACACTATACAGGCACTATGCAATACTATGCAGGAGGAACATTGCCAGCATGTTGCACGTTTTCCTGGTTGGTGAGTACATGCATCTCTACGGTTTCATTTATTCCACTATTAATATTCTCAGTCGACATTCTCAAATACTGTCATAAAATAAAGGTTAATTAAGGAAATCAATATATCACATAATATCCCTATATAATGACCAACTAACAAATAAGTTTAAGTAGGACACACTAGCTAAGGATTTACTCGTCTCTCCCCTCCTAGTTCTATTCCCCGATCTCCGCTAGAGATCATATCCCTAAACTCTGATACAACCTGTGACGCCCCCAGAATAGGTATACATCACCCATTCTGAGTTGTCAAATACATGGTACAGAAATAACTACAACTTTATTAATACAACAATAAAACTATGAGTTTAAATACAAATATTGTCTTCTAGACAATATCCATACCCAAATAAATCCTCATCACAATTATTGATACATTATTTTATAAAAAAAATGGTGAGGACTACTAAACAACTCTCTCTAGAACCATAATTCCATATTCCGACTCGTACTCGCTACATTCTCGCCTCCTGAGAAGAAAAATAGAACAAAAAAAAAGGGTGAGCTCAACTAGCCCAGTAAAGAACATTATAACTAAGATAATATAGAACAAATTATCGTTAGTCTTCAACAGGGAAAAATCTGATAAAATACAATAGACAACAAGTTTCAGATCAATATTCGCAGCGGAATTAATAATTCATAGAAGAGTTACGTAGAGAATGAAATCTACTATTATCTATGAATTTAACAGTCCATCAACAGTGTTTTTATCCCTGTAACATCAATCAATGCACATCTTGAATCATATATTCATCTTTGCACTACAGGCTAAAGATATTCATCAGTTGGTCATGTTCATCTCAACACCTGTTCATCTTTGCACTACGGGCCAACGATATTCATCATAAAATCATTAATCTTTGCAGTACAGGCCAAAGATATTCAATAATATCATCATTTAGGACTGAGGATGATGAAAAATATTTTAAAGAAAACGAATCCAGTGAAACAAAAGAATAAATATTAAGGATTTGTATTTCAGCTATTTCATGTTCAAAAATACCTCATAAATAATCATAGTGGAGTAAAATTCAAGAATGATCAAAACATGGATACAATCAAAGCTAGTATCCATAATAGATATTTTGGACGAAAAGGAAAAATTTTATTTTTCGATGAATAATGCCGTATTCGTGAATAGTGCCGTATACGTGAATAGTGCCATATATGTGAATAGTAACCCCGACACAAAAAATTCTAAATTTGATTAAAATTTCAGATCAATACTTCGGCATAATGATATTGAAAGAAATAATATCATTTTAAAAAAATAATATCTCTTACCTCGAAAGAATAGTACTTCTAGTTGAAACACTGAATATAAGCTATGACTTGAACTTGCACCGTCTAGTAACACTTAAAGTATTAAAATACTCACAAGATATGCTCAATATATCGAGAGAGAAAGAGAGAGAAAACTTCAGTTTCTGGTGTGATTTTCAATTATAACCTAAGCACCCTATTTATAGGAAAATGCTTAGAACACCAAAGCAGAAAATTTAATAAAATATAATATATTTTTTCTTAACTTCCTACGCACACTAATTTTGTCCAAATAGCAGCCACCACTCATCAATCAATCACCAAAAACGTTTTTCTCATTAAACCCATTTAAAACTCCAAAAAATTAATTATTTCGGAACTTTAGAACTTCAATAATTCATAATAAATAGACTTTTTGTCAGAAAATTCAAACCTCATGTCTTTTTCATAGGAAATTTCATTCTCTACAACTTTGCAGAAGAAAGTTTTTTCAAATTCTAAACAAAAAATGACCGAAATCCACAAACGGACGATTTTACAGGCTATAATCAAATTTCAGTCAAGAAATGGGGTCCACCAACATGAAAAACATGTTTTTAACATTTTTAGTAACAAAAATACTCTTCATCCACATATACTCATATATCCCACATTCATTGTAAAAATATCACCATTATTATATTATTAAAATATAATAATATATTTAAATGAATTATTTTATCAGAAAAAGATAAAATATTAATTTTCAACAATTGTCACATTAAAAAAAATTTTCATCTATATCCACATAAAATTAATATTTTTTTTATCATATAAATCAATAATTAATTATTCACGAATAATATTACAGAATCACAATATTGACAACCAGGCAGTTCCCAAGATAGAGGGGGTTTTCCAATAAGGATATCTCCTTACTAGCGCGCAATTAGATGACCTAACCTCTCCTTAAACGGAACTTTCTAGACATTGCCAATAATGTTATCCAATAATATTATTCAGATAATATAAATTATTGCTCCGATAATAGAAAATACTGTGTAGTGACAATTATTGAAACAACAATAATATAAAATATCAACGCAGCAATTATTGAATCAATAAAATAAAATACTGAACAGTAATTACTGTAACAATTATTGAGTAGTGCCTTCTTACGTAAGAATCAATAATTGGTGCAATACCGTGTGTTACTGTGTTTTAACCACCGAGTATTTTAACAGTATTAACGGTAACAACTGCGTCGTCATTTATAAACAACTTATATTTGTCGCTTTCTTCATCCAATTGCTTTCCGTTATGGGGGCCTACACAAGACTGTGCCGTCGTACGAATATTCTCCGATAATAAAAATATTCCACGACCAAACGAATATTTCCCGCCAACAATAAATATTTTATAACCACTTGCTTGTTTGAAATATTTGCTCATTTTACCCATAACTAATCACATTAATCAAATCAACCCTTACTATTTCAAAATAATAAATGAAAGAAATTCAATTTTATTTTTAATAAGTTAGGGTCTTACAAACGTCGTTGTCGTGTGTTGAGTTCCTTTTTAGTGAAGAAATATTTAGGGCTTTTATGATCTGTAAAGATCTCCACTTTCTCCCCATACAAGTAATGCCTCCAAATCTTTAGTGCGAAGACAACAGCTGCCAACTCTAGTTAATGAGTAGAATAATTCCTCTCATATTTTTTGAGTTGTCGTGAGGCATAGGCTATAACTTTCATATGTTGCATGAGAACACATCCTAACCCTTTGCCCGAAGCATCACTGTAAATGACAAATCCCTCCGAGCCTGATGGTATTGTCAGAACAGGTGCTGAAATGAGTCTCCTCTTGAGTTCTTGAAAACTCCTCTCACATTCCTCGCTCCAACCGAACTTTGTATCTTTCCGAGTCAGCTGAGTTAGTGGAGTAGCGATTCGAGAAAATCCTTCCACGAATCTCCGATAATAACCAGCTAAACCGAGAAAGCTACGTACTTCGATGACTGATTTAGGTTGCTCCCAGCTTTGAATAGCTTCAATCTTTGCTGGGTCAACAGATATTCTATGACTTGATACCACGTGCCCAAGGAATGTTACTTCCTCAAGTCAGAACTCGCATTTCTTCAACTTGGCATAAAGCTTATATTCATGAAGCTTTTGGAGTATCAGCCTTAAGTGTTGCTTATGATCTTCACGGGTTTTGGAATATATGAGGATGTCATCAATAAAGACGACCACAAAGTGATCCAAATATTCCTTGAATACTCGGTTCATCATATCCATGAAGGCAGCAGGAGCATTAGTCAATCCAAAGGACATGACTAGGAATTCATAATGCTCGTACCGAGTTCTGAAAGCCGTCTTTGGAATGTCATCAGTTCTAATCTTCAATTGGTGATATCCGGAACGAAGATCAATCTTTGAAAAGAATTTGACCCCTTGTAACTGGTCAAACAGGTCATCAATGCGTGACAATGGGTACCTATTTTTGATGGTGACATGATTCAACTCCCGATAATTAATACAAAGTCACATACTCCCATCTTTCTTCTTCACGAATAGAATAGGAGCACCCCAAGGAGAAGTACTAGGACGAATAAAGCCAATGTCTAACAATTCCTGCAGTTGGGTCTTTAACTCCTGAAGTTCAATAGGAGCCATTCGATATGGGGCATTGGAAATGGGTTTTGTACCGGGTTCAAGGTCGATACAAAATTCAATTTCACGCTCTGGGGGTAAGCCAGGAAGTTCTTCAGGGAATACATCAGGAAATTCATTAACAATAGAAATATTATTCAAAACTGACGTATTTTTGTTTAGATTCGTGACATGATCTAAGAAAGCTTGACATCCGTTTTTCAATAAACGAATAGCTTTATGGCTTGAGATGACAATGATTGATTTTAATGGTTTGGTTGCTTGAATTTGCATAATAGGTTAGTTAGGAATATGAAAGCTAACAACCTTACGAAAATAATCAATTTTTGCATGATGAGTAGTTAACCAATCAATCCCTAAAATCACATCAAATGTAAGTATTTTCAAAGAAATAAGATCGACAGGTAACGTGCGGTTACCAATTTGAATCAAACAAGACTTATAAACCGTGGATGTAATGAAGGTTTCTCCCAACGGACTTTCAACAGATAAGTCAAAGCCTAATCTTTCCGGAGTCAAATTTAAACGTTAAGCGCAAGTAGGAGAAATGAAAGAGTGGGTAGAACCAGTATCAAATAAAGTATAAACTTCGCTAGAGTTTATGATTAGCTTACTCGTGATGACCTCGTTCGGGTTCCTTGATTTCTGAGAGGTCACAACAAACGCTCTCCCTTGCACTACCGGCTTTGACTTTTTTGGGACAGCCTTTGGTGCTTCCATCCTAGCTGAACTTGTCTTCGGTGAACGATAAAATCGGGCTAGGTGACCTTCTCTTCCACAATTATAACATGCTTTGGACGGCATCACGCAGTTTGGACTAATATGTCCCTCCCCTTCACATTTGAAGCATATGATAGGTGGTCGTTCTCATTCTTTAACAACGGGTGCTGGTGCTGACGTTTTTCCATCATTATTGAACCTCCTCTTCTTGAAATGTCCATTCTTACTATTTTGGCCTTGATTACCACCGAAGTGGTTACCATTTCTGGCATGTTGATTCCCTCCACGCTTGTTGTCACCGCTTCAATGACTGTTCTCACTGGTATTATCATTTTGCCGGCTGCTCTCTTTTGGTTGGGTTGACTCATTATCACGCTCCAATAACTGAGCCCTATTAACAACATCTGAATACAAACACAGTTTATGAGAGATAAGACATTGACGTATCTCAGGTTTCAAACCTCTTAAAAATATTTGCGTCATTCTTTCCTCATTATCAACCAAATGGGACGCAAATCGGGACAACTCAGCAAACTTGGCTTCGTACTGCGATACGGTCATGTTGTTTTGTTCCAACTTGATGAACTCTACCTCTTTCATGTGATGAATACTTTCGAAAAAGTACTTGTCGTTGAACATTTCTTGAAACTTCTCCCAAGACATCTTCAGCGCGGCAGGTTGAGTACGCTTTACAGATTCTCACCAGTAATCTACCTCTGCCCACAACATGATGGTGGCAAAGGGAACCTTTTACTCCTCGGAGCATGTGACGCCCCCAAAATAGGTATACATCACCCATCTTGAGTCGCCAAATACATGGTACAAATACAAATAAAAAACTTAATTATACAACTATCGTGTAAAATACGACAAAACATAACTGAGATTTTAAACAGGGATAGAGCCTTCTAGACAATATCCATTCTCAAATAGAGTCCTCGTTACATTTATTATCACACTATTTTACAGTATGGTGAGAACTACTAAGACACCATCTCGGACCATCACTCCGTTCTCCGACTAGTCCCAGCTACGTTCTCATTTCCTGAAGAGAACAATGAAAGAAAGGGTGAGCTCAACTAGCCCAGCAAGAAATATTATGACTAAGATAATGCAAAATAAATAATCATTAGCCTTCAACAATGTTAAACTGATAAAATATAATAGACATCAAGTTTAACTGCAGCGGATCAAGCAATCCATTAAAAGAGTTAAGTAGAGAATAAAATCTACTATCTTTTATGATTTTAAAAGTTTTTCATCACTTTTATCGCTGAGCTCAGCTTAATAAATAATCCACATCATCCCTGCACTACGGCCAAGGATATTCATTAGGGTCACGACCACAAATTCCATGCACTACGGGCCAAGGATGTTTGTGTATTCATCAATGGTCATAATCATGCCACCAACTGTCCATCAATGCACTACGGGCTAATGAGGAGTTTTACCACATCATTTGTAACATTACGGTCATGATTACATCGAATAATCTCTGGTCATAATCGTACCAAGTCCATTCATGCTCTACAGGCCACAGATGACTTTAAAAAAAATATAAACATGAGGATGATGACAATGATATAAGAATTCAATAAAACAAGTTCAAGAATTAAGTTATTCAGGAACTAATAACGTCTAAATTGTCAACATGATACTTCTTTGTAAAGTAAAATTCAAGAATGCTCAAAAGAATATTTTCATGAAAAGATACTGGATGAAGCGCAAATATCAAAGATATTCCACTAATTTCATGGAGTATAGAAGTCAAAATTTTAATCAACTGAGTATAATAACGAATGGAATAACAAAAGAAATCACCATGCATGCGGTACTTCGCATAGACAGGTTATTCAAACAGAATAATAATAACGGAACCAGGTCAGGTGAAATTCACACCGACAGTATATTCCAACAGAATAATAAGTAATGGAATAACAACAGAAATCACCATGCATGCGGTACTTCGCAAAATTTATAATTATTACCCACAACTATAACATTATATCATAATATTCAAAAATGATAATTATAGAAAATTCATCTTTATTCAAAAAGTTGGGGTATTACAACCTCCCCTTCTTAAGAAATTTCGCCCTCGAAATTAAGGTACGTACCTGGTATATTTTTTATGGTGACATGATTCAACTCCCGATAATCAATACAAAGTCACATACTCCCATCTTTTTTCTTCACGAATAGAACATGAGCACCCCAAGGAGAAGTACTAGGACAAATAAAGCCAATGTCTAACAATTCCTGCAGTTGGGTCTTTAACTCCTGAAGCTCAATAGGAGCCATTCGATATGGAGCTTTGGAAATGGGTTTTGTACCGGGTTCAAGGTCGATACAAAATTTAATTTCACGCTCTAGGGGTAGGCCAGGAAGTTCTTCAGGGTCAGGGAATACATCAGGAAATTCATTAACAATAGAAATATCATTCAAAACTGACGTATTTTTGTTTAGATTCGTGACATGATCTAAGAAAGCTTGACATCCGTTTTTCAATAAATGAATATCTTTATGGCTTGAGATGACAATGATTGATTTTAATGGTTTGGTTGCTTGAATTTGCATAATAGGTTGGTTAGGAATATGAAAGCTAACAACCTTACGAAAATAATCAATTTTTGCATGATGAGTAGTTAACCAATCAATCCCTAAAATCACATCAAATGCAAGTATTTTCAAAGAAATAAGATCGACAGGTAATGTGCGGGTGCCGATTTGAACTAAACAAGACTTATAAACCGTGGAAGTAATGAAGGTTTCTTCTAACGGAGTTTCAACAGATAAGTCAATGTCTAATCTCTCCGGAGTCAAATTTAAACGTTGAGCGCAAGTAGGAGAAATGAAAGAATGGGTAAAACCGATATCAAATAAGGTATAAACTTCGCTAGAGTTTATGATTAGCTTACCCGTGATGACTTCGTTCGGGTTCCTTACTTTTTAGGGGTCACAACAAACGCTCTCCCTTGCACTACCGACTTTGACTTTTCTGGGATGTCCTTTGGTGCCTCCATGTGAGACCCCGAATTTTATGAAATAAAAATATTCAATTTTTCTATTTTAGTAAATAGTTAAATTGATAAAATTTTAAAGTTAAATGTGATATTTGAAATTTTTTCAAAGTAAGCAACTGTGATGGTGACATGTTGGTGGGAGGGGAACATGTGGGGACCATATGTTGGAAGAAGACCAGTTACCTTCATGGGAGGGCACTCCCTTATTGGTTGTCTCAGTTTTTGTTTTATTATTAGTAATAAAACAAGAAAGCTTTTTATATAAAACAGAATTGTGACGCCCCCAAAAATAGGTATACATCACCCATCTTGGGTCGTCAGATACAAAGTACAGAATACAAATACAACTTACTAATACAACTGTCGTGTACAATATGACAAAACATAAACTGTGAGTTTGAATACAAATATTATCTTCTAGAGAGTATTCATACTCAAAAGGAGTACTCATTACATTTATTAACACACCATTACATAGAATAGTGAGGACTACTAATTAATATTATCCTTCGGACCATCACTCCGTTCCTCGACTTGCCCCAGCTACGTTCTCATTTCCTGAAGAGAACAGTGAAAGAAAGGGTGAGCTCAACTAGCCCAGTAAGAAATATTATGACTAAGATAATGCAGAATAAATTATCATTAGCCTTCAACAATGTTAAACTGATAAAATATAATTGACATCAAGTTTAACTGCAGCGGAATAAGCAATCCATTAAAAGAGTCAAGTAGAAAATAACTCTACTATCTTTTATGATTTAAAAGGTCTTTCAACACTGTTATCGCTGGGACTCAGCTTAATAAAATAATCCACATCATCGAATCACCCCTGCACTACGGCCAAGGATATTCGTGTATTCATTAATGGTCATGATCATGCCAACAACTGTCCATCAATGCACTACGGGCCAATGAGGACTTTTACCACATCATTTGTAACATTACGGTCATGATTATACCGAATAATCCCTGGTCATAATCATACCAAGTCCATCTATGCACTACAGGCCACAGATGACTTTCAACATTTTATAAACATGAGGATGATGACAATGATATAAGAATTCAATGAAATAAGTTCAAGAATTAGTTTATCCAGGAATTAATAACGTCCAAATTGTCAACATGATACTGTTTTGTGGAGTAAAATTCAAGAATGATCATGAGAATATTTTCATGAATAGATACTAGATGAAGCGCAAATATCAAGGATATTCCACTAATTTCATGGAGTATAGAAGTCAAAACTTAACCAACTGAGTACAATAAAGAATGGAATAACAAAAGAAATCACCATGCATGCGATAGACCGCACAGACAGGTTATTCCAACAGAATAATAAATAATGGAACTAGGTCCGGCGTAAACGCACAGACAGGATATTCCGACAGAATAATAAATAATGGAACCAGGTCCGGTGTAAAATACACGGACAGGATGTTCCAACAGAATAATAATAAAAACGGAACCAGGTCCGGTGTAAAACACACAGACAGGATGTTCCAACAGAATAATAAACGGAACCAGGTCCGGTGTAAAACACACTAGACAGGATGTTCCAACAGAATAATAGAAGAATGTCACCAAGTATAGGGTAGACCGCGTATACTGGTTATTCCAACAGAATAATAACGAATGGAATAACAGAAGTTCTCTTCATGAATATAAAAGAAATAATATTCCCTACCTTAAAAGAACTGGATATTGGAAAAGTGATGTAGCAGAATACTTTTATTCTCTCTCTCTTATTCTCTCTATACTTTCTCTCTATAGCTTGAATGAATTCGTGAAAAATAATGAAGTCCTAGGCCTCTATTTATAGAAAAACTGAGGGTGGCTCTTGGTCTTAACGAAGGGTCAAATGACTCTTGGTCTTAACGAAGGGTCAAATGACTCTTGGTAATATTGAAGGGACAACTACTATTGACGAAAGTAATTACTATTGACCAAGGTAAATACTATTGACGAAGGTAATTACTATTGACCAAGGTAAATACTATTGACCAAGGTAAATACTATTGACGACGGTAATTACTATTGACGACGATAATTACTATTGACGACGGTAATTACTATTGACGAAGAGACTCTTAGATGATGACATATGGCCCCCCCATAAAAATAACCAAACTTACCACAACGTCTCAATTATTGATTTAATAATATAACACATTATACAGATGATACTATGACAATAATTTAAGAGATATGATGCAGCAATTACTGTAGCAATAATTGAGTATAGCTGAGTGACTTCTCACGTAAGCATCAACAATCAATACCGTGTGCTACTATGCAACCACGCGTATTACTGTACTTTTACTACCGGGTAGTTCAACAGTTTTAACGGTTTTAACGGTAACACCTCAGCTGTTATTTTTATAGAAAGATAATTCTGTCATTTTCTCAATCCGACAATAATTCCGTTGTGGGGTCCACCAATGATTGTGCCGTCGTACGAATATTCCCCGACAAAAAGAATATTTCCCGACCAAACGAATATAATATGACAACTTGCATACTTTGCAAAATTTATAAATACTACCCATAACTATTATATCAAATTCACACCATAATTATTTCGAGAAAGTTAAATATTTATTCATAAAATCTGGGGTCTCACAATCTCCCCTCCTTATGGAATTTCGCCCTCGAAATTTACGTACATACCTGGTATGCCGAACAGGTGAGGATACATTGACTTTACTTCACTCTTGAGGTATAACCTTTGAGCGTCGAATATGATCCTTCTTATCCAAGATTTTAACACGTATCTCCTCAAACATTAAATCATCCGCTATCTCGTCCGGTTCTAAATTAATAATGTGGTTCTGGTCATCTACATATTTACGTAACATCGATACGTAAAAAAAAATGTTCTGAACACGCAACATACTTGGCGGTAAAATGAGTCTATAGGCCACAGTTCCTACTTCATCGAGGATTTCAAATGGGCCAATTAAATCAAGAGTTGAGATTTCCTCTCTTCGTCGATTCTTGCTTCTAGAATAACGCCCTCTTGAACCTTCTTCTTCACATTTATCAGCTCTGAGTATGTAGCTTGAGCGGCTTTAACTTTATCGATTAAAGTCGATTTTAATCGTATATTCGTTATCTTCACGTGGGTTCGTATATTCGCACTTGTAACCGTATACGATCTTCTACACAACGCGTCAGCTACCACGTTCGCTTTTCCACGATGTTATTGAATGGTACGATCGTAATCTTCAACAGCTCGAGCCAACGTCTTTGGCGCATAATACGTCCGTTTTAGTTGAAGAAATATTTGAGGGTTTAAGAAATGGGTTTTGTACTGGGGTCAATACAAAATTTAATTTTACGCTCTGGGTAGGCTAAGAAGTCTTCAAGAATATGTCAAGAAATTTATTACCAATAGAAATATCGTTCAACACTGTGACCCTCATCCAAGACTTGGATAACACGTCACATTGATACCTATCAACTTGCCATCGTCATTTACAACATCTCCTACGAAAAGTCTAGCTTCGGTGCATTCCACACCAGGAAGTCAACAACGAAAGGAACGGGGATTTTTACTTATGGCTTGATATGACAATGATTGACTTTAGTGATTTGGTTACTTGAATTCGCATAATAGGTTGGTTAGGAATATGAAAGCTAACAACCTTACGAAAAGCATGATGAGTAGTTAACCAATCGTTTCCAAAAATCTCATCAATGCAAGTATTTTCAAAGAGATAAGATCAACAGGTAACGTAAAAGTGTTGATTTGAACAAGATTTATAAATAGTGGAGGTAACGAAGGTTTCTCCTAATAGAGTTTCAACAGATAAGTCAAGTCTAATAAATTTTTTTTTTAAGGGCCAAGTTTAAACGTTGAACACAACTAGGTGAAATACAAGAGTGGGTAGAACCAGTATCGAATAAGGTACAAATTTCGCAAGGTTTTATGATTAGCTTACCCGCTATAACTTCATTTGGGTTCCTCATTTGTTGGGAAGTCATGACAACCGCTCTCCCTTGAACTACCCGGCTTTGACTTGTCTGGGGTAGCATTTGATGTCATCTCTATCGTTGGAATTGACTTTAATATAGGGCATATTTCACCCTCAACGGCTTCATCGTACTCTTGCTTCATGATCTGAATCATCAATCTTCGATCCATATCGAGTTCAGATTGACCGCTTTGTACAGGGTAATTCAAAACTCGATGTTGGGTTCTCCCAATTGCTGTCCAAAAAGAGAAATGTATATCATCTATTTTAGCCTTTTTGGATCGGACATCTCTTTCTACAATATCAACACGTCGTGCGGCTTTTACCCACGCATCCTGCATTCTCACTCGTTCAGTTGTTTCTTCTTTCAGCTGATCCTTGATATTTGAATTCTCAGATTCCAACTTTAATATCTTACACTCTGCCAAAGCGTGATTTTGTTTGAGCATCACATATCGGGTAACACAATTTTGAATCGTTACATCTCTTTGCTCAACGACCGCCTGCCGTTCTTCAGCCTGCTCTTCTAACTCATGAACACGATTTTGTAATTCTAAGTTTTGATCATAGATTTCTTCTAACCAATTCTCCTCAGTTTCCTCTTCTTCCTCTTCTTCCTCACTCTCAGCTGATACCTCTGCCACTAGCTCGGGTTCAACTATTAGTTCTTCACTTACCACGTAGATATCTCTAATTTCTTCTTCGCCTGATATTACATTATCTTGGTTGGTGATTAGAGGTGTCACGGTCTCACTCACTCCATTGTTGACATTTTCAGCTGCCATTTTCAAATACTGCCACAAAATAAAAATTAATTGATATGTCATATATTATCCTTATATTTTGACCGACCAATTAAATACCATGCAAATAAACTTAGGTATGTCATACTAGCGAAGGAATTCCCCGTCTCTCCCCTCCTAGTTCTATTCTCACATCTTAGCCAGGGATCATATCCCTAAGCTCTGATACCAACTGTAACTCTGGACACCAACCTATGTCAGCACCTTACATTGATACCTATTAGTTTGCCACAGCAGAAAGGCGTCCCCTACGGAGAGTCTGGCTTCGGTGCATCCCCCATCAACAGGAAGTCACCAGCGAGAGGCTCGGGGCTCTTTACTTATAGCTCTGATACCAACTGTGACGCCCCCAAAATTAGGTATACATCACCCATCTTGGGTCGTCAGATACAAAGTACAGAATACAAATACAACTTACTAATACAACTGTCGTGTACAATACGACAAAACATAAACTGTGAGTTTGAATACAAATATTATCTTCTAGAGAGTATTCATACTCAAAAGGAGTCCTCATTACATTTATTAACACACCATTACATAGAATAGTGAGGACTACTAATTAATACTATCATTCGGACCATCACTCCGTTCCCCGACTTGCCCCAGCTACGTTCTCATTTCCTGAAGAGAACAGTGAAAGAATGGGTGAGCTCAACTAGCCCAGTAAGAAATATTATGACTAAGATAATGCAGAATAAATTATCATTAGCCTTCAACAATGTTAAACTGATAAAATATAATAGACATCAAGTTTAACTGCAGCGGCACAAGCAATCCATTAAAAGAGTCAAGTAGAAAATAACTCTACTATCTTTTATGATTTAAAAGGTCTTTCAACACTGTTATCGCTGGGACTCAGCTTAATAAAATAATCCACATCATCGAATCACCCCTGCACTACGGCCAAGGATATTCGTGTATTCATTAATGGTCATGATCATGCCAACAACTGTCCATCAATGCACTACGGGCCAATGAGGACTTTTACCACATCATTTGTAACATTACGGTCATGATTATACCGAATAATCCCTGGTCATAATCATACCAAGTCCATCTATGCACTACAGGCCACAGATGACTTTCAACATTTTATAAACATGAGGATGATGACAATGATATAAGAATTCAATAAAACAAGTTCAAGAATTAGTTTATCCAGGAATTAATAACGTCCAAATTGTCAACATGTTACTGTTTTATGGAGTAAAATTCAAGAATGATCAGGAGAATATTTTCATGAATAGATACTAGATGAAGCGCAAATATCAAGGATATTCCACTAATTTCATGGAGTATAGAAGTCAAAACTTAACCAACTGAGTACAATAAAGAATGGAATAACAAAAGAAATCACCATGCATGCGATAGACCGCACAGACAGGTTATTCCAACAGAATAATAAATAATAGAACCAGGTCCGGCGTAAACGCGCAGACAGGATATTCCGACAGAATAATAAATAATGGAACCAGGTCTGGCGTAAACGCACAGACAGGATATTCCGACAGAATAATAAATAATAGAACCAGGTCCGGTGTAAAACACACAGACAGGATATTCCAACAGAATAATAATAAAAACGGAACCAGGTCCGGTGTAAAACACACAGACAGGATGTTCCAACAGAATAATAAACGGAACCAGGTCCGGTGTAAAACACACTAGACAGGATGTTCCAACAGAATAATAGAAGAATGTCACCAAGTATAGGGTAGACCGCGTATACTGGTTATTCCAACAGAATAATAACGAATGGAATAACAGAAGTTCTCTTCATGAATATAAAAGAAATAATATTCCCTACCTTAAAAGAACTGGATATTGAAAAAGTGATGTAGCAGAATACTTTTATTCTCTCTCTCTTATTCTCTCTATACTTTCTCTCTATAGCTTGAATGAATTCGTGAAAAATAATGAAGCCCTAGGCCTCTATTTATAGAAAAACTGAGGGTAGCTCTTGGTCTTAACGAAGGGTCAAGTGACTCTTGATCTTAACGAAGGGTCAAATGACTCTTGGTAATATTGAAGGGACAACTACTATTGACGAAAGTAATTACTATTGACCAAGGTAAATACTATTGACGAAGGTAATTACTATTGACCAAGGTAAATACTATTGACCAAGGTAAATACTATTGACGACGGTAATTACTATTGACGACGGTAATTACTATTGATGACGGTAATTACTATTGACGAAGAGACTCTTAGATGATGACATATGGCCCCCCCATAAAAATAACCAAACTTACCACAACGTCTCAATTATTGATTTAATAATATAACACATTATACAGATGATACTATGACAATAATTTAAGAGATATGATGCAGCAATTACTGTAGCAATAATTGAGTATAGCTGAGTGACTTCTCACGTAAGCATCAACAATCAATACCGTGTGCTACTATGCAACCACGCGTATTACTGTACTTTTACTACCGGGTAGTTCAACAGTTTTAACGGTTTTAACGGTAACACCTCAGCTGTTATTTTTATAGAAAGATAATTCTGTCGTTTTCTCAATCCGACAATAATTTCGTTGTGGGGTCCACCAATGATTGTGCCGTCGTACGAATATTTTCCGACAAAAAGAATATTTCCCGACCAAACGAATATAATATGACAACTTGCATACTTTGTAAAATTTATAAATACTACCCATAACTATTATATCAAATTCACACCATAATTATTTCGAGAAAGTTAAATATTTATTCATAAAATCTGGGGTCTCACAAGAATACTTTTATAAAGTTATTCTATAAATATAATATATTATATTCTATTATGCATAGTATTTTGGATAGTAATATCTTTTTATATAAAACAGAATACTTTTATAAAGTTATTCTATAAATAGAATATATTATATTCTATTATACATAGTGTTTTGCATAGTAATATCTTTTTATATAAAACAGAATACTTTTATAAAGTTATTCGTTTTATTAGATTATATTATATAAGTTTCGTTTTATTACTTTTCCTTTCTTAGGAAGGATTAGATTATATAAGTTTTGTTTTATTACTTTTCCTGTCCTAGGAAGGATTAGATTATATAAGTTTTGTTTTATTACTTTTCCTATCCTAGGAAGGATTTGATTATCTTAGTTACTATTCAGTCCATTCTCCTATAAATAGAAAGCTTAGTTAGAATTGAAATCACACCAGAAGTTCAGAGAATTCTACTTCTATAATCTAGAGCGTATTTCTTTAGAGTTTAAGAAAGCTTTGAGCGTAGTACAAGTTTTCTTCGAGTATATCCTAGCCCTACCAGTCGGAATACTCTTCTTTTCAGGGTAAGGATTATTATTTTTTTTATTCTGAAGAGAACTTATTTTTCATATTCATATGAATATTATTATCGTTCAATATTTATTATATTCGTTTAATATTCGTAAGGAATATTATTTCCGTTCAATATTCGTAAGGAATATATTTTCGTTCAATATTCGAAAGGGTTATTATTTATTTCATATTTTAAAGGGATATTATTTTTCGTATTCGTATGAATAGTATTTTTGTTAAAAAAGGGTTTCTGCCAGGGGCAGTTTCGTAATTTTTTTGACTCTCAAAAATTCTGAAAAAATTTGAAATAATAATTTGATAAATTTTCTGTATTGTGTCCAAAAATGGCGATTTTTGGATGTATAGATTAAGAGTTATGGAATTTATGGGAAAAGACTATTTTAAAAGTAAACCCTTATAACTCCTTATGGTTAACTCCAAAATTAGTGAATTTTTTATTGGGAGTACATGTATATAACAAGAGTATATCCTGAAAATTTCAGAATTTTTTGACAAAAGTACAATTTATAATAAATGTCTAAATATTCGGCAGTTTTGTTCATATGAAAAATAGTAAATGAATTTTAAAAATTTCGAGAAAAATATATGTTCAATATGGGACTACATTCTGCTATATCCCAGAAAAGAATAATTTTTGGAACTGGTTTGGTATTTTTCATGAAAATAATTTAGTTACGAACATATGAATTAAATATGTTATGTGAAGTTGAAAAATTGGTAAATATGATTTTATGGCTTGGAAATCCTATATAAGGTATATGTAAATTTTTGATAAGTGATTTGATCATTGGTGATGAAATCTTATGAGTATAGCATTTTTGAATGATTAAATGCATTATTTAGTAAAGTGTAAACAATTAAATTAAATTATTTATAAGTTTAAGAAGTGATTAAAATATTGTTATAATATTAACAATATTAGATTATGAGCTTATTAAGTGATTGATAATATTTGGATAAATTTAAAGTCTTTAATATTTATCCTTATTTTCGTTTGATTAATGATTATATCATTGTCATGATCCTCATGCTTATATTGTGTTGAAAGTCATTTGTGGCTTACGTGCATAGATGGACTTGGTATGATTATGACCAGGGATATTCGATATAATCATGACCGTAATGTTATAAATGATGTAGTAAAAGTCATCTGTGGCTTACGTGCATAGATGGACTTGGTATGATTATGACCAGGGATTATTCGGTATAATCATGACCGTAATGTGACGAATGATGTGGTAAAAATCCTCAGTTGCCGTAGTGCATTGATGGACAGTTTTTGATATGATTATGGCTATGGATTCTCTTCGACCAAGGGAGCAAAGATGAATTATTTTATGGCATGATCAGGACCGTTGATGAAAACACGATTATCTTTGGCCCGTAGTGCATGGATAATTCGTGGACGTGATACTAAATAATATCCTTGGCCTATAGTGCAGGGATGATTTGATGATGTGAATTATTTATTGAGCTGAGTCTCAGGGATAAAAGTGATAATAAAACCTTTTAAATCATAAAAGATAGTAGATTTTATTCTCTACTTGACTCTTTTAATAGATTATTTGTTTCGCTGCAGTTAAACTTGATGTCTATTGTATTTTATCAATTTAACATTGTTGAAGGCTAACGATAATTTATTCTTCATTATCTTAGTCATAATATTTCTTACTGGGCTAGTTGAGCTCACCATTTCTTTCATTGTTCTCTTCAGGAAATGAGAACGTAGCTGGGACTAGTAGGGAAATGGAGTGACGGTCCAGATGACAGCATTAGTAGTCCTCACTATTCTGTGAAATAGTATGACAATAAATGTAATGAGGACTCCATTGAGTTTGTATACTGTCTAGATGACAATATACGTATTTAAAACTCTCAGCTCATGTTGTATAAGTTAATTTGTATTTGTATTATGTACCATGTAAGTGGCGACTTAGAATGGGTGATGCATACCTAATTTTGGAGGCGTCACAGTTGGTATCAGAGCTTAGGGATATGATCCCTGGCTGAGGTGTGAGACAAGAACTAGGAGGGGAGAGACGGAGAATTCCTTCGCTAGTATGACCTACCTAAGTTTGTTTGGTATTTTTTTTGGTCGGTCAGAGTATAGGGATAATATGTGGCATGTCAATTAACCCTTATTTTGAAACTATATTCTATAATGATATTTGAAATACAGGAGATGAGAAATGGGAAAATCATGATAGAGCGGAAATATCCGGGAAGGTACAATCAGAAAAGAAAGCAAGGTATTCTCATCTCTTCGAATATCAGGTACATACGTAAATTTCGAAGGCGAAATTTCATAAGGAGTGGAGATTGTGAGACCCCGAATTTTATGAAATAAAAGTATTCAATTTTTCTATTTTGGTAAATAGTTAAATTGATAAAAGTTTAAAGTTAAGGGTGATATTTGAAATTTTTTCAAAGTAAGCAACTGTGATGGTGACATGTGTGAGACCCCAGATTTTATGAATAAATATTTAATTTTCTCGAAATAATTTTTTTAAATATTATGGTGTGGATTTGAGATAATGTTATAGTTGTGGGTAATATTTATAAATTTTGCAAAGTACGCAAGTTGTTATATAATATTCGATTGGACGGAAAATATTCTTTTTGTGACGCCCCCAAAATTAGGTATACATCACCCATCTTGGGTCGCCAGATACATGGTACAGAAATCAAATACAACTGTCGTGTACAATACGACAAAACATAAACTGTGAGTTTGAATACAAATATTATCTTCTAGAGAGTATTCATACTCAAAAGGAGTCCTTATTACATTTATTAACACGCTATTACATAGAATAGTGAGGACTACTAACTAATACTATCATTCGGACTATCACTCCGTTCCCCGACTTGTCCCAGCTACGTTCTCATTTCCTGAAGAGAACAGTGAAAGAATGGGTGAGCTCAACTAGCCCAGTAAGAAATATTATGACTAAGATAATGCAGAATAAATTATCATTAGCCTTCAACAATGTTAAACTGATAAAATATAATAGACATCAAGTTTAACTGCAGCGGCACAAGCAATCCATTAAAAGAGTCAAGTAGAAAATAAACTCTACTATCTTTTATGATTTAAAAAGTTTTTCAACACTGTGATCGCTGAGACTCAGCTTAATAAAATAATCCACATCATCGAATCACCCCTGCACTACGGCCAAGGATATTCGTGTATTCATTAATGGTCATGATCATGCCAACAACTGTCCATCAATGCACTACGGGCCAATGAGGACTTTTACCACATCATTTGTAACATTACGGTCATGATTATACCGAATGATCCCTGGTCATAATCATACCAAGTCCATCTATGCACTACAGGCCACAGATGACTTTCAACATTTTATAAACATGAGGATGATGACAATGATATAAGAATTCAATAAAACAAGTTCAAGAATTAATTTATCCAGGAATTAACAACGTCCAAATTGTCAACATGATACAGCTTTGTTGAGTAAAATTCAAGAATGATCAGGAAAATATTTTCATGAATAGATACTAGATGAAGCGCAAATATCAAGGATATTCCACTAATTTTATGGAGTATAGAAGTCAAAACTTAACCAACTGAGTACAATAAAGAATGGAATAACAAAAGAAATCACCATGCATGCGATAGACCGCACAGACAGGTTATTCCAACAGAATAATAAATAATGGAACCAGGTCCGGCGTAAACGCACAGACAGGATATTCCGACAGAATAATAAATAATGGAACCAGGTCCGGCGTAAACGCACAGATAGGATATTCCGACAGAATAATAAAGAACAGTATAATAAATAATGGAACCAGGTCCGGTGTAAAACACACAGACAGGATGTTCCAACAGAATAATAATAAAAACGGAACCAGGTCCCGTGTAAAACACACAGACCGGATGTTCCAACAGAATAATAGAAGAATGTCACCTAGTATAGGGTAGATCCGCGTATACAGGTTATTCCAACAGAATAATAAGAAATGGAATAACAGAAATTCTCTTCTTGAATACGAAAGAATAATATCCCTTACCGTTTTAAAGACGAGCTGGAATAAGGAAGTAGTTAAGTAGCAGAATACTCTTCTTCTCTCTCTCTATAGTTTCTCTCTATAGTTTCTCTCTCTAGAGTTCAGTGAATTCGTAAGAAATAATGAAGGAATGAGCTGCTATTTATAGAAAAATAGAATGCATAGTAACTAATCCATGAACGGTCCAGATTGATTACTTTAATCTGACGGTCCATATTTAAAGAAAAATCTTTTAAATAAAATATAATATATTCTATTTATAGAATAACTTTAATAAAGTATTCTGTTTTATATAAAAAGATGTTTCTGTTTTATTACGTTAATAATACGAATAAAACAAAACGTCATTATCGCTAAATAATTCATATTATAAACTGACAATAATTGAATCAAACTGAGTGACTTCTCACATAAGCATTAATAATCAATACCGTGTGCTACTATGCAACCACACGTATTACTGTACTTTTACTACCGAGTAATTCAGCAGTATCAACGGTAAAACTTCCGCCGTTATTTTTATAAAGTATTTTTGTCATTTTCTCAATCCGATAATAATTCCGTTGTGGGGTCCACCAATGATTGTATCGTCGTACGGATATTCTCCGACAAAAAGAATATTCCCCGACCAATTGAATATAATATGACAACTTCCATACTTTGCAAAATTTATAAATACCACCCATAACTATTATATCAAATCCACACCATAATATAAAAAAAATTATTTCGAGAAAAATTAAATATTTATTCATAAAATCTGGGGTCTCACAATCTCCCCTCCTTATGGAATTTCGCCCTCGAAATTTACGTACGTACTTGGTATGCCGAACATGTGAGGATACCTTGACTTCACTTCAAATTCTAACTCTTGAGGTATAACCTTTAAGCATCGAATATGATCATTCTTATCCAAGATGTTAACACGTATCTCCTCATACGTTAAATCTTTCGCTATCTCGTCCGGTTCTAAATTAATAATGTGGTTCGGGTCGTCCACATATTTACGTAACATCGATACGTAAAAAAAATGTTCTGAACACGCAACATACTTGGCGGTAAAACGAGTCTATACGCCACAGTTCCTACTTCATCGAGGATTTCAAATGGGCTAATTAAATCGAGAGTTAAAATTTCCTCTCTTCGTCGATTCTTGCTTCTAGAATAACGCCCTCTTGAACCTTCTTCTTCAAATTTATCAGCTCTGAGTATGTAGCTTGAGCGGCTTTAACTTTATCGATTAAAGTCGATTTTAATCGTATATTCGTTATCTTCACGTGGGTTCGTATATTCGCACTTGTAACCATATACGATCTTCTACACAACGCGTCAGCTACCACGTTCGCTTTTCCACGATGTTATTGAATGGTACGATCGTAATCTTCAACAGCTCGAGCCAACGTCTTTGGCGCATAATACGTTCGTTTTAGTTGAAGAAATATTTGAGGGTTTAAGAAATGGGTTTTGTACTGGGGTAAATACAAAATTCAATTTTACGCTCTGGGGTAGGCTAAGAAGTCTTCAAGAATACGTCAAGAAATTTATTAATAATAGAAATATCGTTCAAAACTGTGACCCTCATCCAAGACTTGGATAACACGTCACATTGATACCTATCAACTTGCCATCGTCATTTACAACGTCTCCTACGGAAAGTCTAGCTTCGGTGCATTCCACACCAGGAAGTCAACAACGAAAGGAACGAGAATTTTTACTTATGGCTTGATATGACAATGATTGACTTTAGTGATTTGGTTACTTGAATTCGCATAATTGGTTGGTTAGGAATATGAAAGCTAACAACCTTACGAAAAGCATGATGAGCAGTTAACCAATCGTTTCCAAAAATCACATCAATGCAAGTATTTTCAAAGAGATAAGATCAACAGGTAACGTGAAAGTGTTGATTTGAACAAGATTTATAAATAGTGGAGGTAACAAAGGTTTCTCCCAACAGAATTTCAACAGAGAAATCAAAGTCTAACTTCTCCGGAGTTAAGTTCAAATATTGAACACAACTAGGTGAAATAAAAGAGTGAGTAGAACCGGTATCTAACACGGTATAGACTTCGCAAGAGTTTATGACTAACATACCTGTGATAATTTTATTCAGGTTCCTCGTCACGAAAAAAAAAACGTTCTCTCTTAAACTACCGGCTTTGGCTTGTCTGGGACATCCTTTGGCATCACTATCCCAGCTGAACTTGACTTCACCATACGACAAAATCGAGCTAGGTGACCTTCTCGTTCGCAATTAAAACACGCTTTGGATTGCTGCGTACAGTTTGGACGGATGTGTCCCTCCTGTCCGCATTTGAAACATACGACCGGTGATCGTTCTTCTTCCTTTGAAACGGGTGCTGGTGCCGACGTCTTCACGTCATTGTTGAACCTTCTCTTCTTTAAATGTCCATTCTCATTGTTTTGGCCATGATTACCACTAAAGTGGTTACCATTTCTGGCATGTTGATTCCCTCCACGCTTATTGTCACCGCTTCGATGACTGTTGTCACTGGTATTATCATTTTGTCGACTGCTCTCTTTTGGTTGCGTTGACTCGTTATCGCGCTCCACTAACTGAGCCCTATTCACAACATCTGAATACAAACATAGTTTATGAGAAATAAGATGTTGACGTATCTCAGGTTTCAAACCTCGCAAAAACATTCGCATCATTCGCTCTTCATTATCCACCAAGTGGGACGCAAACCGGGATAACTCAGCAAATTTAGCCTCATACTGTGACACGGTCATATTATTCTGCTCCAATTTGATGAACTCCACCTCCTTCATGTGACGAACACTTTCGGGAAAGTATTTGTCATTGAAAAGTACTTGGAACTTCTCCCAAGACATCTTGAGTGCGTCAGGCTGGGTACGTTTTATAGATTCCCACCAATGATCTGCCTCTTCACGCAACATAAAGGTGGCAAAGGGAACCTTTTGCTCCTCGGAGCATCCCAAGACATCAAATATCTTGGTGATCTGCTTTAACCACGTCTCCGCCTTAAGTGGTTCCGGCTTTCCCAAAAACTCTGGTGGTCCTAGCTCCTTGAATTGCTTAGCGGTGACCAACCGTGGGTTGCCATTGTTTCCTCCTGCATTATGAACAGGAGCCGCCTTTGCCTGATGTTGCATGAATTCTAAAAAACTCCTAAACGTACCGTCATTCGTCAATTGATCAGTGTTATTGTTTACAGGAGGATTATCGCCATCCTGTTGCACATTGTCCTGATTATTGATCTGGGGAGAATCAACGGTCTCCTGTGCTCCATTGCTATTCTCAACATTCTCAGATGTCATTTTTAGATACTGCCACAAACAAAGGTTAATTAACATGTCACATATTAGCAATATACTCTGACCAACCAATTAAATAACAAATAAACTTAGGTAGGTCATACTAGCGAAGGAATTCCCCGTCTCTCCCCTCCTAGTTCTATTCTCACATCTTAGCCAGGGATCATATCCCTAAGCTCTGATACCAACTGTGACGCCCCCAAAATTAGGTATACATCACCCATCTTGGGTCGCCAGATACATGGTACAGAAATCAAATATAACTGTCGTGTACAATACGACAAAACATAAACTGTGAGTTTGAATACAAATATTATCTTCTAGAGAGTATTCATACTCAAAAGGAGTCCTTATTACATTTATTAACACACTATTACATAGAATAGTGAGGACTACTAACTAATACTATCATTCGGACTATCACTCCGTTCCCCGACTTGTCCCAGCTACGTTCTCATTTCCTGAAGAGAACAGTGAAAGAATGGGTGAGCTCAACTAGCCCAGTAAGAAATATTATGACTAAGATAATGCAGAATAAATTATCATTAGCCTTCAACAATGTTAAACTGATAAAATATAATAGACATCAAGTTTAACTGCAGCGGCACAAGCAATCCATTAAAAGAGTCAAGTAGAAAATAAACTCTACTATCTTTTATGATTTAAAAAGTTTTTCAACACTGTGATCGCTGAGACTCAGCTTAATAAAATAATCCACATCATCGAATCACCCCTGCACTACGGCCAAGGATATTCGTGTATTCATTAATGGTCATGATCATGCCAACAACTGTCCATCAATGCACTACGGGCCAATGAGGACTTTTACCACATCATTTGTAACATTACGGTCATGATTATACCGAATGATCCCTGGTCATAATCATACCAAGTCCATCTATGCACTACAGGCCACAGATGACTTTCAACATTTTATAAACATGAGGATGATGACAATGATATAAGAATTCAATAAAACAAGTTCAAGAATTAATTTATCCAGGAATTAACAACGTCCAAATTGTCAACATGATACAGCTTTGTTGAGTAAAATTCAAGAATGATCAGGAAAATATTTTCATGAATAGATACTAGATGAAGCGCAAATATCAAGGATATTCCACTAATTTTATGGAGTATAGAAGTCAAAACTTAACCAACTGAGTACAATAAAGAATGGAATAACAAAAGAAATCACCATGCATGCGATAGACCGCACAAACAGGTTATTCCAACAGAATAATAAATAATGGAACCAGGTCCGGCGTAAACGCACAGACAGGATATTCCGACAGAATAATAAATAATGGAACCAGGTCCGGCGTAAACGCACAGATAGGATATTCCGACAGAATAATAAAGAACAGTATAATAAATAATGGAACCAGGTCCGGTGTAAAACACACAGACAGGATGTTCCAACAGAATAATAATAAAAACGGAACCAGGTCCCGTGTAAAACACACAGACCGGATGTTCCAACAGAATAATAGAAGAATGTCACCTAGTATAGGGTAGATCCGCGTATACAGGTTATTCCAACAGAATAATAAGAAATGGAATAACAGAAATTCTCTTCTTGAATACGAAAGAATAATATCCCTTACCGTTTTAAAGACGAGCTGGAATAAGGAAGTAGTTAAGTAGCAGAATACTCTTCTTCTCTCTCTCTATAGTTTCTCTCTATAGTTTCTCTCTCTAGAGTTCAGTGAATTCGTAAGAAATAATGAAGGAATGAGCTGCTATTTATAGAAAAATAGAATGCATAGTAACTAATCCATGAACGGTCCAGATTGATTACTTTAATCTGACGGTCCATATTTAAAGAAAAATCTTTTAAATAAAATATAATATATTCTATTTATAGAATAACTTTAATAAAGTATTCTGTTTTATATAAAAAGATGTTTCTGTTTTATTACGTTAATAATACGAATAAAACAAAACGTCATTATCGCTAAATAATTCATATTATAAACTGACAATAATTGAATCAAACTGAGTGACTTCTCACAT
This sequence comes from Panax notoginseng, assembly GCA_016801055.1. Taxonomy (NCBI): domain Eukaryota; kingdom Viridiplantae; phylum Streptophyta; class Magnoliopsida; order Apiales; family Araliaceae; genus Panax; species Panax notoginseng. Next base: position 218,156,377 of record CM029012.1, on the reverse strand, counting down.
AAGCATTAATAATCAATACCGTGTGCTACTATGCAACCACACGTATTACTGTACTTTTACTACCGAGTAGTTCAACAGTATCAACGGTAAAACTTCCGCCGTTATTTTCATAAAGTATTTTTATCGTTTTCTCAATCCGACAATAATTCCGTTGTGGGGTCCACCAATGATTGTACCGTCGTACGGATATTCCCCGACAAAAAGAATATTTCCCGACCAATTGAATATAATATGACAACTTACATACTTTGCAAAATTTATAAATACCACCCATAACTATTATATCAAATCCACACCATAATATAAAAAAAATTATTTCGAGAAAAATTAAATATTTATTCATAAAATATGGGGTCTCACACTTTTTGTCGGGAAATATCCGTACGACGGTACAATCATTGGTGGACCCTACAACGAAATTATTGTCGGATTGAAAAAATGACAAAAATACTTTATGAAAATAACGGCAGAAGTTTTACCGTTAACTGTTGAAACACCCGGTGTTAAAAGTACAGTAATACGTGTGGTTGCATAGTAGCACACAGTATTGATTATTGATGCTTACGTGAGAAGTCACTCAGTTATACTCAATTATTGCTGCAGTAATTGCTGCATCATATCTCTCATATTATTGATTCAATTATTGTCATGGTATCCTCTACATAATATTTATTATTATTAAATCAATAATTGAGACGACAAAGTTATTCATTTTATTATTTGCAATATTGACAATGTCTAGAAGTTCTGTCAAGGAGAGGTTTGGTCACCTAATTGCACGCCAATAAGGAGAAATCCTTATCGGAAAGCCCCCTCTTTCATCGGAACGACCTGGTTGTAAAATATTGTGAGTTATAATATTAATGATGAATAAGTTGTGTTGATTAAAGATGAAATTGATTGTTCCATTGTATTGGGATTATTAGTGTTAGTGAAAATTAACATTTATTTCGATGATAATTGATGTATGGAGGTTATATTGTTCACTCGGGTATTCGGAGCACTTTTCGTGTCGGAGTACTATTCACGTGTTACTATTCACGAGTTACTATTCATGAATTATTATTCACGGGGTACTATTGATTCACATTCTTATACTATTAGGGGTGGTGGTGCAAGATTGATAATACTTGCATGACTAAGTTAAAAATGGAGGTATAAATGGATGTACTATACTATAATTATTTTTATCACATGATTAGAACTATTGAGTCACATGATTTACTATTGATTCACATTATTTACTATTAGGGGAGTTGGTGCAAGTTTGATAATACTTGCAGGACTAAATTAAAAATGAAAGAAAAGTTGGAGGTATTGTACCGTAATTTTTTGAGCCCCAAAATGTGTAATTATCGAAACTATATTTTCCTATAAATAGAAGCTCATTCTTCCTTCATTTCTCATCAATTCACAAAAGCTTTAGAGTGATCATTATAGAGAGAAATTTTAGAGAGAAAGAAGAAAAGTATTTTGCTACTTCACTACTTCAATATCCAGTTTTTCTACGGTAGGGGATATTATTTCTTTCTTTCGTCTTCATGAAAAGAATTTCTGTTATTCCATTCTTTCTTATTATGTTGGAATAACCTGTCTATGCGAAGTACCGCATACTTGGTGAAATTTTTCTATTATTCCATTCTTTATTATTCTGCTGGAACATCCTGTCTGTGCGTTTACGCCGGATCTGGTTCCATTATTTATCATTCTGTTGGAATATCCTGTCTGTGCGTTCTACGCCGGACCTGGTTCCGTCTTTATTATTCTGTTGAATATCCTGTCTGTGCGTTCTACGACGGACCTGGTTCGGTCTTTATTATTCTGTTGGAATATCATGTCTGTGCGTTCTACGCCGGACCTGGTTCCGTCTTTATTATTCTGTTGGAATATCCTGTTTGTGCGTTATACGCCGAACCTGATTCTGTTATTTATTATTCTGTTGGAATAACCTGTCTGTGCGGTCTATCGCATGCCTGGTGATTTTTTTGTTATTCCATTCTTTATTATACTCAGTTAGTTTAAGTTTTGACTTCTATACTCCGTGAAATTAGTGGAATATCCTTGATATTTGTGCTTTATCCAGTATCTTTTCATGAAAATATTCTTCTGAGCATTCTTGAATTTTACTCCACAAAGTAGTATCATGTTGACAATTTGGACGTTATTGATTCCTGGATAAATTAACTCTTGAACTTGCTTTATTGAATTTTTATATCATTGTCATCATCCTCATGTTTTTATTATGTTGAAAGTCATATGTGGCCTGTAGTGCATAGATGGACTGGGTATGATTATGACCAGGGATTATTCGGTATAATCATAACCGTAGTGTTACAAATAATGTGAAAAAAGTCATCATTGACCCGTAGTGCATTGATGGACAGTTTTTGGTATGATTATGGCTATGGATTCTCTTTGGCCATAGTGCAAAGATGAATTGTTTTATGGCATGATCAGGACCGTTGATGAAAACATGATTATCGTTAGCCGTAGTGCATGGATAATTCGTGGCCGTGATACTAAAGAATATCCTTGGCTGTAGTGCAGGGGTGATTCGATGATGTGGATTAATTATTAAGCTGAGTCCCAGCGATAAAAGTGATGAAAAACTTTTTAAATCATAAAAGATAGTAGATTTTATTCTCTACTTGACTCTTTTAATGGATTGCTTGTTCCGCTGCAGTTAAACTTGATGTTTGTTATATTTTATCAGTTTAACAATGTTGAAAGCTAACGATAATTTATTCTGCATTATCTTAGTCATAATATTTCTTACTGGGCTAGTTGAGCTCACCCTTTCTTTCACTGTTCTCTTCAGGAAATGAGAACGTAGTCGGGACTAGTCGGGGAACAGAGTGATGGTCCTAGATGGTGCATTAGTAGTCCTCATTATTTTGTGAAATAGTGTGATAATAATTGTAACGAGGACTCCTTTTGAGTTTGTATAGTCTCTAGTAGACAATATTTGTATTCAAACTCACTGGCTATGTTTTGTCGTATTGTACACTATAGTTGTATAATTAAGTTGTATTTGGATTTATGTACCATATATCTGGCGACCCAAGATGGGTGATGTATACCTAATTTTGGGGGCGTCACAGTTGGTATCAAAGCTTAGGGATATGATCCCTGGCTAAGATGTGAGACAAGAACTAGGAGGGGAGAGACGGGGAATTCCTTCGCTAGTATGACCTACCTAAGTTTATTTGGTATTTAATTGGTCGGTCAGAGTATAGGGATAATATGTGATATGTCAATTAACCCTTGTTTTGTGACAGTGTTTGAGAATGGCATCTAAAAATGCTGAGATAAGCAATGAAGCATATGAGAGCGTTGATTCAGCTTAAGCAAAAGGTAACGACCAACAACAAGATAATAATCATACCGGTGGCAACGGCTATCGAAACAATGATAACCATCGTGGGGGAAATTAACATGCCAAGAATGGTAACCACTTCGGTGGTAATCATGGCCAAGATAATAGAAGTGAAAATTTAAAGAAGAGAAGGTCATTTAGCTCGATTTTATCGTATAGTGAAGTCAAGTCCAGCTGGGACGGTGGCACCAAAGGCGGATACGGACAAAATAAAGTCGATGATTTCAGGGAGAGCGTTTTTCGCGACATCTCAAAAAGCGAGTAACCCAAACGAAGTTAGCATGGGTTAGTTAATTATAAATTCATGCCAAGTCTATACCTTATTAGATACCAGTTCTACCCATTCTTTTATCTCTCTTGCTTGCGCTCAACATTTAAACTTTACTCCGGAGAAATTGGAATTTGACTTATCTGTAGAAACTCCGTTAGGAAATTTTTTTATCATATCCACTATTTATAAATCTTGTTCAAATCAACACTTTCACGTTACCTTTCAATCTTATCTCTTTGAAAATACTTACCTTTGATGTGATTTTAGGAATCGATTGGTTAACTACTCATCATGCTTTTTGTAAGGTTGTTAGCTTTCATACTCCTAACCAACCTGTTATGCAAATTCAAGCAAACCAAACCACTAAAGTCAATTATTGTCATATCAAGCCATAAGTAAAGAGCCACGGTCCTTTCGTTGTTGACTTCCTTGAGTGGAATGCACCGAAGCCAGACTTTCAGTAGGCGACGTCGTGAGTGACGATGGCAAGTTGATAATGTGATGTACTATCCAAGTCTTGAGATGAGAGTCACAATTTTGAAGGATATTTCTATTGTTAATAAATTTCCTGATGTATTCTTGAAGACTTCTTAGCCACCCCTAGAGCGTGAAATCGAATTTTGTATTGACCCCAGTACAAAACCCATTTCTAAAACCCTCAAATATTTCTTTACTTAAAATGAACGTAACATGCGCCAAAGACGTCGGCTCGAAATGTTGATGATTACGATCGTACCATTCAATACCATCGTGGAAAAGCGAACATGGTAGCTAACGCGTTGAGTAGAAGATCGTATACGTTTACGAGTGCGATGTTGTCAACACAAAGACCCATTTCGTATGACTTACAAATGGTGAAGATAGAGTTAAAGAATCTAGGAACCCACGTGAAGATAACGAATATACGATTAGAATCGACTTCAATAGATAAAGTTAAAGCCGCTCAAGTTACACACCTGTAGCTGATGAATGTGAAGAATTAAGAAGGTTCAAGAGGGCGTTATTCTAGAAGCAAGAATCGACGAAGAGAAGAAATCTCAACCCTCGATTTAATTAGCCCATTTGAAATCCTCGATAGAGTAGGAACTGTGGCCTATAGACTCGTTTTACCGCCAAGTATGTCGCGTGTTCATAACGTTTTTAACGTATCGATGTTACATAAATATAGGGATGACCCGAACCACATTATTAATTTAGAACCGGACGAGATAGAGGATGATTTAACGTATCAGGAGATACAAGTTAAAATCTTGGATAAAAAGGATTATATTCGACACTCAAAGGTTATACCTCAAGGGTTAGAATTTGAAGTGAAGTCAAGGTATCCTCACCTGTTCGGCATACCATGTACGTACGTAAATTTTGAGGGCGAAATTCCATAAGGAGGGGAGATTGTGAGACCCCATATTTTATGAATAAATATTTAAATTTCTCGAAATAATTTTTTTAAATATTATGGTGTGGATTTGAGATAATGTTATAGTTGTGGATAATATTTATAAATTTTGTAAAGTACGCAAGTTTTTATATAATATTCGATTGGTCGGGGAATATTTTTTTTGTCGGGGAATATCCGTACGACGGTACAATCATTGGTGGACCCCACAACGGAATTATTTTTGAATTGAGAAAACGACAAAAATACTTTATGAAAATAACGGCGAAAGTTTTACCGTTAACTGTTAAAATACCCGATGTTAAAAGTACAGTAATACGTGTGGTTGCATAGTAGCACACGGTATTGATTATTAATGCTTACGTGAGAAGTCACTCAGTTATACTTAATTATTGCTACAGTAATTGCTGCATCATATCTCTCATATTATTGATTCAATTATTGTCACAGTATCATCTACATAATATTTATTATTATTAAATCAATAATTGAGACGATAAAGTTATTCATATTATTATTTGTAATATTGACAATGTCTAGAAGTTCTGTCAAGGAGAGGTTTGGTCACCTAATTGCGCGCCAATAAGGAAAAATTCTTATCGGAAAGCCCCCTTTTTCCTGGGAACAACCTAGTTGTTAAATATTATGAGTTATAATATTAATGATGAATAAGTTGTGTTGATTAAAGATGAAATTGATTATTCCATTATATTGGGATTATTAGTGTTAGTGGAAATTGACATTTATTTCGATGATAATTGATGTCTGGAGGTTATATTGTTCAATCGGGTATTCGGAGCACTTTTCGTGTTGGAGTACTATTCACGAGTTACTATTTACGAGTTACTATTCACGAGTTATTATTCACGAGTTATTATTCACGAGTTATTATTCACGGGGTACTATTTGTAAGACCCCAAATTATTAATAAATAAAATTTAATTTCCTCTATTTATTATTTTGATATAGTAAGGGTTGAATTGATTAATAAGGTTAGTTATAGGTAAAATGCGTAAATATTTCAAATAAGCAGGTGGTTATAAAATATTCATTGTTGTCGGGAATTATTCGTTTGGTCGTGGAATATTCTTGCTGTCGGGGAATATTCGTACGACGGCGAAGTCTTTTGTGGGCCCCATAACGGAAAGCGATTGGATGAAGAAAACGACAAGTACAAGTTATTTATAAATAGCGACGTAGTTGTTACCGTTAATACTGTTGGAATACCCGGTGGTTAAAACACAGTAATTAGGGGTGTAAATCGAGCCAAGTAGTTCGGTACTCGACTCGAGATCGGCTCGAAAATATGAACCAAAGCTCGAATTTGAAGTTGATCCGAGTCGAATATGATACATGCTCGTTTTCTGTTTAGTGATACACGAGTCGAATTCGAGCATACCAGTGTTCGCTCATATTAGGGTTCAAGTATTTCATTTTTTTCTCGAACCATACTCGATACCTGCTCGATGGATCATATTCGAATATTGGTATAATTCATGCTAGTAAGCTAAATATGTGATATTTATATCAATCTTTATAATTTATTAAGTATAGTATGAAATTGTGTAAACTTGTACTTGAATAAATTAATTAATTGAATGTCAATTTATATTACATTCTTTATAATTTCAATACATAAATAAAAGTGAAAATTTTTTATATATAAATATTAGTTAAGTAACCAATTTAGTATGTAGTGGTTCAGTTTTAAGTGAAATGATTCATATTCGAAACTCGATTTGAAGGCTCATGAGTAACTCGTTTTGTAAACGAGTCGAGTACTTACGAGCCGAGTAGGTCCGAGTAATGATCCGAGTCGAATCTGGCGCAAAAATATAAATTCCTTATCTAATCCGAGTCGAATTCGAGCTCAATTTTTTCGAGTCGAGCCGAATCTGAGCATGAAGATGTTCGTTGAGATTCGACTCGTTTACACCCCTAACAGTAATGCGCGTTGTTGCACAGTAGCACACGGTATTACATCAATTATTGATTTTTACGTAAGAAGACATTACTCAATAATTGTTACAGTAATTACTGCTCAGTATTTTATTTTATTGATTCAATAATTGCTGCGTTGATATTTTATATTACTGTTGTTTTAATAATTGTCATTACACAGTATTTTCTATTATCGGAGCAATAATTCATATTATCTGAATAATATTATTAGATAACATTATTGACAATGTCTAGAAAGTTCTGTCTAAGGAGAGGTTTGGTCATCTAATTGCGCTCCAGTAAGGAGAGATCCTTATTAGAAAGTCCCCTCTTTCCTGAGAACGGCCTGGTTGCTAGTACTGTGATTCTGTAATATTATCTGTGAATAATTAATTATTGATTTATATGATGAGGAAAATATTGATTTTATGTGGATATAGATGGAGAAATATTTTCAAATGTGACAATTGTTGAAAATTAATATTTTATCTTTTTCTGATAAAATAATTCATTTAAATATATTATTTTAATAATATATTAATGGTAATATTTTTACAATGAATGTGGGATATATGAGTATATGAGGAGGAAAAGTATTTTGTTGCATTAAATGATTAACACATGTTTTGTGTGTCGGTGGACCCATTTCTTGACAGAAATATGACTATAGCCTGTAAAATCACCTGTTTATGGATTTCGGTCAATTTCTGTTTGGAATTTGGAAAAACTCTCTTCTGCAAAGTTGTAGAGAATTGAATTTCCTATAAAAAATCTCGAGATTCGAATTTTCTGATAAAAGAACTATTTATTGTGAATTATTGAAGTTTCGGTATATCGGGTGTGAATTGATTTTTGGAGTTTAAATGATTTTTGTTAGAAAAACATTTTTTGTACTTTGGTGGCCCTCACTTGCACATGTTAATGGTTGAATTCAAGTATCTAGAGGTGGGCTTGAATATTTTGTAATTATATTATTATTATATTTAATTTTCTGCTTTGGTGTTCTAAGCATTTTTCTATAAATAGGGTGCTTATGTTAGAATTGAAAATCACACCAGAAACTACAGATTTCTCTCTCTTTCTTTCTCTATATTAGTAAGCGTATTCTTGTGAGTATTTGAATACTTTGAGTGTTGCTATACGGTGCAAGTTCAAGTCATAGCCTATATTCGGTGTTTCAACTAGAAGTACTGTCATTACGAGGTAAGGGGTATTATTTCTTCTTAAATGATATTATTTTCTTCAATATCATTATGCCGAAGTATTGATCTAAATTTTTATTAAATTTGGAACTTTTTCATGTCGGGGTTACTATTCATGAGTTACTATTCACGAGTTACTATTCATGAGTTACTATTCACGATTTACTATTCACGAGTACTATTCACGAGGCATGATGATATTTTTTGTGAAATTTCTATCTTTTGGTGTCGAAAATACTATTCACGTGTACGTCACTATTCACGTATACGACACTATTTACGAATACAACACTATTCACCGAAAAATAAAAATTTCTTCTTTTTGTCCAAAATATCTATTCTGGATACTAGCTTTAATTGTATCCATGTTTTGATCATTCTTGAATTTTATTCCACTATGATTATTTATGAGGTATTTTTGGACATGGAATAGCTGAAATACGAATCCTTAATATTTATTCTTTTGTTTCACTGGATTCGTTTTCTTTAAAATATTTTTCATCATCCTCAGTCTTAAATGATGATATAACGGAATATCTTTGGCCTGTAGTGCAAATATGAATGATTTCTGATGAATATCTTTGGCCCGTAGTGCAAAGATGAACAGGTGTTGAGATGAACATGACCAACTGATGAATATCTTTGGCCTGTAGTGAAAAGATGACTATTTGATTCAAGATATTTATTGATCGATGTTACAAGGATAAAATGTTGATGATGGACTTTTAAATTCATAGATAATCGTAGATTTCATTCTCTACGTAACTCTTCTATGAATTATTATTTTTCGCTGCGAATATTGATTTAAAACTTATTGTCTATTGTATACGAGTAAATCCTTCGCTAGTGTGTCCTACCTAAGCTTATCTGTTGGTCGGTCATAATATAGGAATATTATGTGATTTGTTAATTTGTTAAATTAACCCTTGTTTTATGGTAGTATTTGAGAATGTCGACTGAGAATGTTAACAGTGGAGTAAATGAAACCGTGGAGACGCATGTAATCACCAACGAGGAGAACGTGCAACAGGCTGGCAATGTTCCTCCTGTGAACAACACCAATGAGCAGATGATGAACGATGAGATGTTTAGAACCTTTTTGCAGTTCATGCAAAATCAGACAAAGGAGACTCGTGTTCAAAATACAGGAGGAAATGATAGCAATTCACGGTTTGTCACGGCCAAGCAGTTCAAAGAGTTGGGACCACCAGAATTTAAGGGAAAGTCAGATCCGATCATGGCGGAAATATGGGTTAAGAAAATTACCAAGATATTCGATGTCTTGGGATGCACGGAGGAACAGAAGGTTCCATTCGCCACCTTTATGTTCTGTGGCGAGGCAGACTACTGGTGGGAGTCTGTGAAACGGACCCAGCCTGCCGCACTCAGCATGTCTTGGGAAACGTTTCAGAAACTTTTCAACAAAAAATACTCTCCTGAAAGTATTCGCCATATGAAGGAGGTAGAGTTTATTAGACTGGAGCAGAATAACATGACGGTATCCCAGTACGAGGCGAAATTTGCAGAGTTGTCCAGGTTTGCACCTCATTTGGTGGAGAATGAGGAACGTATGACGCGGATGTTTCTGAGAGGTTTGAAACCCGGCATACGTCAATATCTCATTTCTTATAAATTTTCTCTCTATTCAGATGTTGTCAACAGGGCTCAATTAATAGAGCGAGATAACGAGTACGGTCAATCGAGGGACCACAACCAGAATCATACCGGTGACAGCAGTCATCAGAATAATGATAACCAGCGGAGAAAAAAAAATACAGAAAAGAACGGCAACCACTCTGGTGGTAATCGTGGCCATAAAAATAGAAGAAGCGAGTCGGGAGGAGATTTTAAAAAGAGGAGATTCAACAATGACAATACGAAGACGTCAGCACCAGCAACAACTGGTTCCAAGGGAGGAGAACGACCACCGGTCATATGCTATAAGTGCGGAAAAGAAGGACATATCAGCCCAAACTGCCCACAACAGTTTAAGGTATGTTATAATTGTGGAAATGAAGGACATATTGCTCGAGATTGTACGGTAGCGAAACCAAGTTCAGCGGGGACGGTGACTCAAAAGGCTGTCCCAGAAAAGTCAAAGTCAACGGTTCCTAGAAGTGCGTTTTTCGTGACTGGTCAGAATGCGAGGAACCCGAACGAAGTTAGCACGGGTTAGTTAATTATAAATTCTTTCGAAGTTTATACTTTATTAGATACCTATTCTACCCATTCTTTTATCTCTCTTACTTGTGCTCAACGTTTAAACTTGATTCCGGAGAAGTTAGACTTTGACCTATCTGTGAAAACTCCGTTAGGAGAAACTTTCGTTACATCCACTGTTTATAAATCTTGTTTGATCCAAGTTGGCACCGTCACATTACCTGTTGACCTTATTTCTTTAAAGATACTTGCTTTTGATGTGATTTTAGGGATTGATTGATTAACTACTCATCATGCCAAAATTGATTGCTTTAGTAAGGTTGTTAGTTTTCATATTCCTAAGCAACCTGTTATTCGAATTTAAGCAACCAAACCATTGAAGTCAAACTCTTTTATATCAAGCCGTAAAGTCATTCGTTTATTGAAAAACGGATGTCAAGCTTTCTTAGCCATGTTATGAACTTGAACAAAAATACGTCAGATTTGAATGATATTTTTATTGTTAGTAAATTTCCTGATGTATTTCCTAAAGAATTTCCTGGCCTACTCCCAGAACGTGATATTGAATTTTGTATCAACTTTGAACCCGGTACAAAACCCATTTCTAAAATCTCATATCGAATGGCTCCTATTGAACTTCAGGAGTTAAAAACCAAACTATAGAAGTTGATAACCGAGCCTCTATCTGGTGACTTCCTTTGTGTAATGCATTGAAGCCAGACTCTCCGTAGGGGACGTCATATTTATGCGGTAGTAAACTGATAGGTGCCATTGCGATATGCTATTCAAGGTTGGGATATGAGTCACAGTTGAGAGCAACCTAAGTCTGTAATCGAAATACATAGCTTTTTAGGCTTAGCTAGTTATTATCGGAGATTCGTAAAAGGATTTTCTCGAATCGCTACTCCATTAACTCAACTGACTCGAAAAGATACAAACTTCGAATGGACCGAGGAATGCGAGAAGAGCTTCCAAGAATTCAACATGCGACACCGACGTTGGCTCGAGCTGTTGAAAGATTTCGATCATACCATCCAATACCATCCTAGAAAAGCAAACGTGGTAGCTGACGCATTAAGTAGAAGATCATATACGGGTACGAGTGCGATATTATCAACGCAAAATTTTGTACGACTTAAAAAGGATGAAGATAGAATTCTAGACTCCGAGGACCCATGCGATGATGTCAAGTATACGCATAGAACCAACGTTAATCGATAAAGTTAAAATCGTTCAAGCTACACACTGGAGTTGATGAATATGAAGAAGAAGATGCAAGAAGTTGTTATTCCAAAAGCGAGAATCGGTGATGTGAGGAAAGCTCAAACCTTCGATTTATTAGTCCATTTGAAATCCTCGATCGAATAGGAACTGTGGCATATAGACTCGCGTTACCTCCAAGTATGACGCGTGTTCATAACGTTATTCACGTATCGAAGTTACGAAATTATGTGGGCGACCCGAACCACGTCATTGAGTTAGAACCGGATGAGATAGCCGAAGACTTAACGTACGAGGAGGTACCTGTCAAGATCTTGGATAGGAAAAAGCATGTCCTACGCACGAAGGTCATACCACAAGTTAAAGTTTTGTGGAGGAACCATGCTATTGAAGAAATGACCTGGGAGTTGGAAACGGAAATGAAAGCAAGGTATCCTCATCTTTTCGAAACGCCAGGTACGTACGTCAATTTCGAGGACGAAATTTCATAAGGAGGGGAGGTTGTAAGACCCCAAATTATTAATAAATGAAATTTAATTTCCTCTATTTATTATTTTGAAATAGTAAGGGTTGAATTGATTAATAAGGTTAGTTATGGGTAAAATACGCAAATTGTAAGACCCCAACTTATTAATGAATAAAATCAAATTTTCTCTAAATATTATTGTGAATAATAAGGGGTTAATTTGATATAATACTTTGGTTATGGGTGAAATGTGTAAATTTTGCAAAATAAGCAAGTGGTTATAAAATATTCATTTTGTCGGGGAATATTCGTTTGGTTATGGAATATTCTTGCTGTCGGGGAATATTCGTACGACGGCGCAGCCTTGTGTGGGCCCCATAACGGAAAGCGATTGGACGAAGAAAACGACAAGTATAAGTTGTTTATAAATAACGGCGTAGTTGTTACCGTTAATACTGTTGGAATACCCGGTGGTTAAAATACAGTAGCACACGGTATTGCACCAATTATTTATTCTTACGTAAGAAGGCACTACTCAATAATTGTTACAGTAGCTATTATTCAATATTTTATTTTATTGATTCAATAATTGCTGCGTTGATATTTTATATTATTGTTGTTTCAATAATTATTGCTGCACAATATTTTCTATTATCAGATCAATAATTCATATTATTTGAATAATATTATTAGATAACATTATTGGCAATGTCTAGAAAGTTCTGTCTAAGGAGAGGTTTGGTCATCTAATTACGCGCCAGTAAGGAAAAATCCTTATTGGAAAGCCCCCTCTTTCCTGGGAACGGCCTGGTTGTCATAAATGTGGTTCTGTAATATTATTTATGAATAATTAATTATTGATTCATATGATAAGGAAATATTTATTTTATGTGGATATAAATGAGGGATATATTTTTGTGGTTAAAAATGAAGGAGTTAATGTTGAGGTTTTTATCAGTATTTTTATCGGAATGGAGGTATTAAAAATCAGGATTTTTGAGATATTTTGCGGGAGTTATAATTTTTAATCCGACCGTTGGATCGTGGTAATTTTTGGATATGTTATACATATATAAGTTGAGTATATGTCCACAAATTTTGAACCGTTAAAAATGAACGTATGATTTATTATGAATTTTACGAGATGACTGGTTCAGAAATTGTTGAATTTTCGGAGTTTATCATTTTGATGGAAAATTCTAGAATTGGTGGGACCCACTCTTGGTTGGTAAAGAAATATGCTGAGATTTTTATTCAAATGTGGTGGGTGGGAATAGTAGCAGGTAAAGCCATCAGGTTGCAGGTTAAGTCTGCTTCGGCGTGCTAACATTTTCCTATAAATAGAGGGCTAAGTTAGAATTGAAAATCACACCAGAAACAAGTTTTCTCTCTTTCTCTCTCTAGATTATTGAGTGTATTTTATGAGTATTTAGATACTTTGAGAGTTTCTATTCATCAGAGCAAGTTTCTTTCAGCCTTATACCGATATTCCGACCAGAAGTACTGATATTTTGATGTAAAGGATATTATTTTCTTCTTAATGATATTATTTTCTTCAATATCATTATGCTGAAATATTGATATGAGTTTTTATCAAATTTGGAACTTTTTGTGTCGGGGTTACTATTCACGTATACGACACTATTCACGTATACGGTACTATTCACGAATACGGCACTATTCACCGAAAAATAAAATTTTTCCTTTTTGTCCAAGATGTCTATTATGGTTACTATCTTTGATTGTATCCATGTTTTGATCTTTATTTTTGAAATCTGCTTCACAATTGATTATTATGAAGTATTATTGATCTTGGATAAACTGTTATACGAATCCCTACTATTTGTCTTTCTGTCTCACTGGATTCGTTCTCTTTAAGATATTTTTCATCATCCTCAGTCCTAAATGATGATATTACTGAATCTCTTTGGCCTGTAGTGCAAAGATGTATGATTACTTGATGAATATCTTTGGCCTGTAGTGCAAAGATGAACAGGTGTTGAGATGAACATGATTGACAGGTGATACAAATGAATATCTTTGGCCTGTAGTGCAAAGATGAATATTTGGATAAAGATGATTATTAATTGATGTTACAGGGATAAAATATTGATGATGGACTTTTAAATCTTAGAAGATAGTAGAATTCTTTCTCTACTTGATTCTTCTAATGGTTTGCTGTTTTCGCTGCAGTTGTTGATCTCAAACTTGTTGTCGATTATATTCTATCAGATTTTTCCCTGTTGAAGACTAACGATAATTTGTTGTATATTATCTTAGTCATAATATTCTTTACTGGGCTAGTTGAGCTCACCCTTTTTCCTTTTTGTTCCATTTTTCTTCTCAGGAGGTGAGAACATAGCAGGATCTAGTCGGGGTATGGAGTGATGGTTCTAGAAAGATATTTTAGCAGTCCTCACTATTTCTGTAAAATAGTGTTTGAATAATTGTAATGAGGATTTATTTGAGTGTGGATATTGTCCAGAAGACAATATTTGTATTTAAACTCACAGTATGTGTTGTCGTATTTTGCACGACAATTGTATTATTGAAGTTGTAGTTTGCTTTCTGTACCATGTATTTGGCGACTCAGAATGGGTGTTGTATACCTATTTTGGGGGCGTCACACAAATATTTCAAATAAGCAGGTGGTTATAAAATATTCATTGTTGTCGGGGAATATTCGTTTGGTCGTGGAATATTCTTGTTGTCGGGGAATATTCGTACGACAGCGCAGTCTTTTGTGGGCCCCATAACGGAAAGCGATTGGATGAAGAAAACGACAAGTACAAGTTGTTTATAAATAACGGCGTAGTTGTTACCGTTAATACTGTTGGAATACCCAGTGGTTAAAACACAGTAATACGCGTTGTTGCACAGTAGCACACGGTATTGCACCAATTATTGATTTTTATGTAAGAAGGCATTACTCAATAATTATTACAGTAATTACTGTTCAGTATTTTATTTTATTGATTCAATAATTGTTGCGTTGATATTTTATATTACTGTTGTTTTAATAATTGTTACTACACAGTATTTTCTATTATCGGGGCAATAATTCATATTATCTGAATAATATTATTAGATAAAATTAATGACAATGTCTAGAAAGTTCTGTCTAAGGAGAGGTTTGGTCATCTAATTGTGTGCCGGTAAGGAGAGATCCTTATTGGAAAGCCCTCTCTTTCCTGGGAACGGTCTGGTTGCCAGTACTGTGATTCTGTAATATTATTTGTGAATAATTAATTATTAATTTATATGATGAGGAAAATATTGATTTTATGTGGATATAGATGGAGAAAAATTTTCAAATGTGACAATTGTTGAAAATTAATATTTTATCTTTTTCTGATAAAATAATTCATTTAAATATATTATTTTAATAATATATTAATGGTGATATTTTTACAATGAATGTGGGATATATGAGTATATGAGGAGGAAGAGTATTTTGTTGCATTAAATGATTAACACATGTTTTGTGTGTCGGTGGACCCATTTCTTGACTGAAATATGACTATAGCATGTAAAATCGCCTGTTTATGGATTTCGGTCAATTTCTGTTTGGAATTTGGAAAAAATTTCTTCTGCAAAGTTGTAGAGAATTGAATTTTCTATAAAAAATCTCGAGATTCGAATTTTCTGATAAAAGGACTATTTATTGTGAATTATTGAAGTTTCGGTATATCGGATGTGAATTGATTTTTGGAGTTTAAATGATTTTTGTTAGTAAAACGTTTTTTTTACTTTGGTGGCCCTCACTTGCACATGTTAATGGCTGAATTCAAGTATCTAGAGGTGGGCTTGAATATTTTGTAATTATATTATTATTATATTTAATTTTCTGCTTTGGTGTTCTAAGCATTTTTCTATAAATAGGGTGCTTAGGTTAGAATTGAAAATCACACCAGGAACTACAGATTTCTCTCTCTTTCTTTCTCTATATTAGTGAGCGTATTCTTGTGAGTATTTGAATACTTTGAGTGTTGCTATACGGTGCAAGTTCAAGTCATAGCCTATATCCGGTGTTTCAACTAGAAGTACTGTCTTTACGAGGTAAGGGATATTATTTCTTCTTAAATGATATTATTTTTTTCAATATCATTATGCCAAAGTATTGATCTGAATTTTTATTAAATTTGGAACTTTTTCATGTCGGGGTTACTATTCATGAGTTACTATTCACGAGTTACTATTCACGAGTTACTATTCACGAGTACTATTCACGAGGCATGATGATGTTTTTTGTGAAATTTCTATCTTTTGGTGTCGAAAGTACTATTCACGTATACATCACAATTCACGTAAACGACACTATTCACGAATACGACATTATTCACCGAAAAATAAAATTTTTTTCTTTTTGTCCAAAATATCTACTCTGGATACTAGCTTTGATTGTATCCATGTTTTGATCATTCTTGAATTTTACTCCACTATGATTATTTATGAGGTATTTTTGGACATGGAATAGCTGAAATACGAATCCTTAATATTTATTCTTTTGTTTCACTAGATTCGTTTTCTTTAAAATATTTTTCATCATCCTCAGTCTTAAATGATGATATAACGGAATATCTTTGACCTGTAGTGCAAAGATGAATGATTTCTGATGAATATCTTTGGCCCGTAGTGCAAAGATGAACAGGTGTTGAGATGAGCATGACCAACTGATGAATATCTTTGGCCTGTAGTGCAAAGATGACTATTTGATTCAAGATATTTATTGATTGATGTTACAGGGATAAAATGTTGATGATGAACTTTTAAATTCATAGATAATCGTAGATTTCATTCTCTACGTAACTCTTCTATGAATTATTATTTTTTGCTGCGAATATTGATTTAAAACTTGTTGTCTATTGTATTCTATTAGATTTTTCCCTGTTGAAGATTAACGATAATTTGTTCTGTATTATCTTAGTCATAATATTATTTACTGGGCTAGTTGAGCTCACCCTTTTCCTTGTTGTTCCATTTTTCTTCTAAGGTGGTGAGAATGTAGCGAGTACTAGTCGGGGTGTGGAATGATGGTTCAAGACAATTATTTTAGTAGTCCTCACTATTTTGTAAAATAGTCTATCAATAAGTATAATGAGGACTTAATTGAGTATGAATACTGTCTAGATGACAATATTTGTATTTAAACTCATAGTATATGTGTTGTCGTATTTTGCACGACAATTGTAATAATAAAGTTGTAGTTATTTTCTGTACCATGTATTTGGCGACTCAGAATGGGTTGGATGGATTGGACCTATTTTGGGGGCGTCACACTATTGATTCACATTTTTATACTATTAGGGGTGGTGGTGCAAGATTGATAATACTTGCATGACTAAGTTAAAAATGGAGGTATAAATGGATGTACTATACTGTAATTATTTTTATCACATGATTAGAACTATTGAGTCACATGATTTACTATTGATTCACATTATTTACTATTAGGGGAGTTGGTGCAAGTTTGATAATACTTGCAGGACTAAATTAAAAATGAAAGAAAAGTTGGAGGTATTGTACCGTAATTTTTTGAGCCCCAAAATGTGCAATTATCGAAACTATATTTTCCTATAAATAGAAGCTCATTCTTCCTTCATTTCTCATCAATTCACAAAAGCTTTAGAGTGATCATTATAGAGAGAAATTTTAGAGAGAAAGAAGAAAAGTATTTTGCTACTTCACTACTTCAATATCCAGTTTTTCTACGGTAGGGGATATTATTTCTTTCTTTCGTCTTCATGAAGAGAATTTCTGTTATTCCATTCTTTCTTATTATGTTGGAATAACCTGTCTATGCGAAGTACCGCATACTTGGTGAAATTCTTCTATTATTCCATTCTTTATTATTCTGCTGGAACATCCTATCTGTGCGTTTACGCCGGATCTGGTTCCATTATTTATCATTCTGTTGGAATATCCTGTCTGTGCGTTCTACGCCGGACCTGGTTCCGTCTTTATTATTCTGTTGGAATATCCTGTCTGTGCGTTCTATGCCGGACCTAGTTCCGTCTTTATTATTCTGTTGGAATATCCTGTCTGTACGTTATACGCCGGACCTGATTCCGTTATTTATTATTCTGTTGGAATAACCTGTCTGTGCGGTCTATCGCATGCCTGTTGATTTCTTTTGTTATTCCATTCTTTATTATACTGAGTTGGTTAAAGTTTTGACTTCTATACTCCGTGAAATTAGTGGAATATCCTTGATATTTGCGCTTCATCCAGTATCTTTTCATGAAAATATTCTTCTGAGCATTCTTGAATTTTACTACACAAAGCAGTATCATGTTGACAATTTGGACGTTATTGATTCCTGGATAAATTAATTCTTGGACTTGTTTTATTGAATTCTTATATTATTGTCATCATCCTCATGTTTATATTATGTTGAAAGTCATTCGTGGTCTGTAGTGCATAGATGGACTGAGTATGATTATGACCAGGGATTATTCGGTATAATCATAATCGTAATGTTACAAATGATGTGAAAAAAGTCGTCATTGGTCCGTAGTGCATTGATGGATAATTTTTGGTATGATTATGGCTATGAATTCTCTTTGGCCGTAGTGCAAAGATGAATTGTTTTATGGCATGATCAGGACCGTTGATGAAAACATGATTATCGTTAGCCGTAGTGTATGGATAATTCGTGGTCGTGATACTAAAGAATATCCTTGACCGTAGTGCAGGGGTGATTCGATGATGTGGATTAATTATTAAGCTGAGTCCCAGCGATAAAAGTGATGAAAAACCTTTTAAATCATAAAAGATAGTAGATTTTATTCTCTACTTGACTCTTTTAATGGATTGCTTGTTCCGCTGCAGTTAAACTTGATGTTTGTTATATTTTATCAGTTTAACAATGTTGAAGGCTAACGATAATTTATTCTGCATTATCTTAGTCATAATATTTCTTACTGGGCTAGTTGAGCTCACCCTTTCTTTCACTTTTCTCTTCAGAAAATGAGAACGTAGCCGGGACTAGTCGGGGAACAGAGTGATGGTCCTAGATGGTGCATTAGTAGTCCTCACTATTCTGTGAAATAGTGTGCTAATAATTGTAACGATGACTCCTTTTGAGTTTGTATAGTCTTAGTTACTATTCAGTCCATTCTCCTATAAATAGGAAGCTTAGTTAGAATTGAAATCACACCAGAAGTTCAGAGAATTCTTCTTCTATAATCTAGAGCGTATTTCTTTAGAGTTTAAGAAAGTTTTGAGCGTAATACAAGTTTTCTTCGAGTATATTCTAGCCCTACCAGTTGGAGTACTCTTCTTTTCAAGGTAATGATTATTATTTTTTTTATTCTGAAGATAACTTATTTTTCATATTCATATGAATATTATTATCGTTCAATATTTATTATATTCGTTTAATATTCGTAAGGAATATTATTTTCGTTCAATATTCGTAAGGAATATATTTTCGTTCAATATTCGAAAGGGTTATTATTTATTTCATATTTTAAAGGGATATTATTTTTCGTATTCGTATGAATAATATTTTCGTTAAAAAGGGGTTTCTGCCAGGGGCAGTTTCGTAATTTTTCTAACCCTAAAAAATTCTGAAAAAATTTGATACAATAATTTGATGAATTTCGTGTCCAAAAATAAAAATTTTTAGATTTATAAATTAAGAGTTATAAATTTTATGGAAAAAAATTATTTTAAAAGTAAATCCTTAAAATGAGTCAAATTTTGTCTTTTTCCCTTTCCCCTAATCCTATCTATGATCACGGATTCACGCATAGATTTCTGGGGTGAGGTCCAGTACGACACATAAATTGAATTTGGGATTGTGAATGTGATTTTGATTCGAACCATATGCAGGAAGGAAAGATGCATTTCACCAAGCTCGATGATTCTCCAATGTTTAGGCAACAGGTATTTTATTTATTTTCCTTTTGCCCTTATTTTTTGGCAAATAATTGATTAAAATATATTTGTATGGTTCAATGTCACAAGTGGCAGCTACCGGTGAATTTTTACAGCTCCAAAGGCGAATTGGTGGCATAGTTTAACTGATTGATAGTTAGTCCAGTTATCATTTTTCACAGGTTATAGTTTTAGTCTCTGTTGAAGGGACAGGGATATCCTGTAATCAAAAGGTAAGTTGGCTTTTGCAAGGAACATTTAAAACTTATAGATATGTTCTGTATCTAAATGAATACTTAACATAGTATACTTTTGAAGGTCATACAGTTTGCGGCAATTATATATTTAATATGGTTTGTTTTGGAAGTTCATAAAGTTTGGGCCATTCTTATTTCAGTTGTCTAAGTAAGGACCATTTCCCTTGCTGTGTAGAAGGATTTGCCTATGGTTTAGTCGGAGAAGTTGCATTTTCAAGTTAGGCACTTCTTTTCATTTGATTGCTGGTTCTTTTCTTTCTTTTACCTCGCTCGGCCGCCCGAAAGGTCAATTTCTTTCTTGTACCTCTTCCGACTCTTCCTTTTCTCTCTCATTGGAGGTGTTGTGGAATCCCCAGGAGGGGGGGTATGTACTTCAATCTTTCACATCATTCCATTTCGGAACCAAGCCATAAGCTCTGATCTGGAAAATTATAATTTCAAATTATGCAGCCATTCAATCTCCTGATGTTGTCTTCTTCCTTTTTTTTACCCTTCCTTTCTTCATGAGTCGAGACATTATGGAACTCCCAAGTTTAAGTTATATTTTCCCGAAATATTATATTGTCTATTGGTATCCTAAATATCTTAAGGTTGCTCTCTGTCATTACCATGATGCAATTGCTGAGTGCATATTCTCCATATTCATTATATTTGCCCCTTTATCCTTGAAATTCCTAACTTCAGAGTTTTAATGTGTGATTGCATATTCTACTCTAAATGTTTTATGAGAATCTGAAAATTGGCAGTCTTGTATACATGTCTCTGCCCCCGTAAGAAAAGAAACCCAAGTCAATGTGTTTCAGTCTAAGGATTCAAAAGCTGGCAACACTATGGAATGTCAAGAACAGTTTCCTTCTCCATAAAACTGCATATTTATTATTATTTTTCTTAAGATGATATGTTCAATTTCTGGTGACACTGCATACATATCTTCCCCCCCTGCAGTGCTCTTCTATGTTGTTCACTGATATTTAAGCAGTATTTAAATTTTGTCCCTGCCACCTTTGAGTAAATATTTGTTACACGTACTTTGAACAAATTTGACTGTTATGTTGTTCTGCAATGCAGATTCAGTGTTTGGAAGAAAGTGCTGAGACATTGAGGGAGAAAAGTTTAAGGTTTTATAAAGGATGTCGAAAGTACACGTAAGTCTTTCTGTGTTACTTCTCTCCACATTTGTTTCATATCATCATTGCATTACCTCCACTTTATACTTGTCTAGACGAGAAACATTCAATTCTTCATTGACTTTTTAATCTTCTTTCTGTTCAATGTTTTGGATTGTGTTAGGTATTTACTATAGCTTAGCATTGATTAAAGAGTAAATTTCAACATTAGCTAAAAAACCCTGCATTTATTTATATCAGATATGGAATCTCTAGCACACGTATAGTTTAAATTTGCTTACTGAAACTTACGTTATCTTTCTGCAGCGTAGTTAAAGAAATGATTGGTGTCCTTTTGTGACTAAACATTTTTGTACAATTTCCAAGTCCATCATTTAAATTCCAAACATGAAATTACTGTCCTTGTTACAGTGACGGGCTTGGAGAAGGGCATGACAGGGATGTTGCTTTTGCTAGTGCACTTGAAACTTTTGGAGGAGGTCATAATGATCCTACTTGTGTTTCTTTTGGAGGTAAGACTTTGATTTTTTTTTCTTTCTTGGGTGTGGTTCCCATAACAAATGGGTGGGTACTTACCAATCAAAAACAAAAAAAAAATAAAGAAAAGAATAAAAGAAAAGGCAAGAGGGTGAGTAACGGGTTTTGTTGGACATCTGTTCCTTTTTTAGTGTGGCATGGTTGTTGCTGTTTATTCACTATGTGAGCATCTAGTTTATGATATTGGATGTGTACAAATCTTAGAGATCTCTAGATCTTTTCAATACATCACAACTATCTTAATGTATGATAATATTGACATACTTTATTTATTGATCGTCACCATCCATATGATATCAGGGTTTATGAAGTTATGGACACAATTTGACATGATTTTATTTCATATTATCTCATGAAAGAAAACCACCAGTATCAAATGGGTTATCTTGAAACTTGGTTACTAGGTCCCATTTTCTGTATTGAGGACAACCATGGGGCCTTTCAAGAGGTGGTGGTATATGATATTTATAGGGTTTGGGAAGCAATCTAAATCTAGGATTGTTCTTTTTTACTTTTGACTATCTTGTTTCCATTGACTCCTCCTTTATTTGTCTTGACGAAGTTTATTGTTGGAGTCCTCAAGCATGGTTGCTTTTTTCCTTCAATCAAAGTACATATAAAACAAGATAGGTTAGCTATTAACTAGATGAAAAAAGCCATTCCATCAATGTTATTTAGCCTTAAAATAATGATTTTGGAGGAGAGAGAATTTTCATTTTCAAACTTAACAATATAAGAGCATGAGAAGGAACTTTAAGAAGATCATAAAGTTTCAGAGGAGAGGTAGAAGAAGATCAAGGCAAGTTCCAATTGTTTTATATTACGAAGCACATGGAAATTCACTTGATGATAGGTAAAATGAGTACAATGTTCAATGTAGTTTATTTCGCAGATATTACATAAAATTATAATGGACAATAATAAACCAAAATGTAAAAAAACATCTTTCCTGCATAGATCAAACTGTAATAAATCATATCCGAAAGAGATCACTATTTCTGTTTAATTAGAGTCCCTAATTTGAGTCCTCACAACTTTGGGTCCAAGCTTACCCATTTCAAAAAGGTAATATTTTATTTCTTTCCTTCCCATTCTTAGGACCTGATATGACCAAATTTGTAACTGCGTTGAGGGAGATTGCAACATACAAGGAAGTTCTTCGAGCAAAGGTTGTGTTACCATGACATGTATAGTTCTACTTTTTACTTGTCAAAAAATAAATAAATTTAATTGTACTTTTGTGCAGCAAGAAGATTCTTCTTGCCAAGCATATGTATACCTTTCTATTGAACTGCTCTTTCTTGAGTTCATTGTGCTGGCATTCTTCAATTGTCTTTCTCAAGTTGAGCACAGTTTGAATGATAGACTGTCTCAGCTAGCTAATGTTGACCTGCAAGATGTTAAGGTACCCTCCACCTTTGCTTTATTGTTTTGTTTTCGCATACATGGTCTGGGTTTCACCAAAAGCTAGTGCACTATGCCTAGTCATTTTGGTAAAGAACCTCGTACACTTCTTATAACACCCCCTTCCCGAATAGGAAAGGGAAGTCACATGCAAAACACAACAAACTTCAAAATAAGTAAATAGAGCACTAATAACTTCAAAATATTTAATAGTTGGTAATCTATAAATGTCGAATTAAATACAATTCTCCAAAAATTGAAAGATTAATCAAAACCTAAAATCAATTAAACCTAGATGGTCAAAAACAAACTCTATCTTCACACAACCCTGCAAATCTGTCAGAAGAAAATACAGCATGAGTCAAATGCCCAGTACAGATATAAAGATGTACAAATATACCACAATATATAATGTAATCAAAAGAGTCGAATAAATGAACAAATATGAATTACGAACGAATTATGAATATATTAAAATTAGTGAGACCAAGTACAAATGATGAACACTATCGAACAAACAACTATAGTCAAAAGGATCCCAAACAAAATAAGGAAATGTTTATAAGGTAACAATTTCATAATCAGCTCAAATACAAATAGTCAAAGACTAACAAAATACATCGGTACCATGATGTATGCAAATCAAACCGAATAGTACGCACGACATATACATCACTAATCTGCTAAACAAGTCAAATCAATTCAAATCAAATACTGGGTTGACCCATACATATCCTGAACAAACAAATCAAATGACCAAAGCTCACACCCAGAGTAACATACAAAACAAAAGGATACACCGTTGACTGATCACACCGCCACGGAAAGTGTAATGCCTTGGTATCAAGAGGATATACCTGTGGTACCCCACAAATGGTTAGATCAAGTATACCCTAAGGATCGAACTACAAAATGTAAGCCAAAAAGGTTCAAATCACAAGGCTTACATGACCATCTCCAAATGACGTCAAATTATTTCAAATATGAACATACTTAGCTATCACAAGATATCAATGATCAAAATAACTCCCGAATGTGAACGAAAATATACGAAAAATGATACAAACGAATAAAGTCTCCAAAATATATTGACACAATTAACTATTTCAAAGTGTATAAATACGATTTCTAAGCATCAATGCCAAGACAAAACTATTACATGAATTTGAGAAGGAACTATCAGGTGAAATAATAACTAACTTTTAAACGAAGAGCAAAATGAACAAATCAAAATTAAAAGGATGATCGCTGAAGGAGTACGGAATCCGTACTTGATACGCACATTCCACAAAATCTTACCGTTAAATGCTAGCAATATCAAATACGAAATGTTATTCACCACCTAAACATATCCACCTCGAATTAAATATAATATAAACTAATAATTCCAAAATAATTCGAATCCATTGAAGATGTCTTTAATTATCGCCTTAGATCACTATTAATACTCCAAAACTTAAAAATCAATAACAAAACTTAAAAAATCTTCAAACCCTAATATGACAAATTAATTTTAATACGCCAGTCCACTATTTTGGTCTTATCACCATTAGTTAAAATTTATTTATCAAATTAATTAATTTTAACAGAAACTAGACTTTAAATACTCCAATTTAGTCTTAAGAATCAATCATATCAGATTTAGAATCATTAGGTTATATATTTTTAAATATTAGAACTTGTTGCTGAAAATCGGTATCTATATTTTAAGGTATATTGTGCGAGTTATATCTCTTAATTCGACCGTTAGATCGTTATAATTTTTGGATATGTTATACATATATAAGCGGAGAATTTATCTCCTCTTTCTGATTATTATGATATCTAATTCCATGTCTATATTTTAGTTAAAAATAATTTCTATTTTAAAAACCCTCATAATTAAACTTAAAATCAAAATACGAAATAATATTTACCTTTCTTGTTCGCTTTTCTTCAATACGCAACAATAAAGAATCTGAATTTCGGGTCTTCTAGAGTCTTCAAAATATCTTTATGTCTTCAAGAAAATTGTAGTTCTCGAAAAGATACAGGCTCAGGAATCACTCGATTCGAAATTAATATGACTGAGTTACGGATTTTCAAAATTAGGACCGAAAATAGTGACGGGAATCAGGACTGGTCAATGGTTTTCAGCAATTTAAGGCATGAAAATGACTTCAAATAACTTCTCTTCCTCTTCATAATTGTAGAGGACGAAAAACTGAAGAAACAAGCTTTGGATTCACTCAATTCTGATATCAGATGAATTAATTATGATTTTTTGGGTTAGAGTGCGTATAAGTATTCTACTCGGGAATTTAACTAATCAAATTAGAATAGGATTAGGGTTACATCTCCATTTTTTAAATATAATAAGGAAACAATATAGGAATTATCAAAACCTTAAAGGACTCCTCAATTTTAATTAAATCAATTATTTAATTATTTACTAAAAGAATTTAACTTTCCAAACGAAAAGAAAGGAAAAAAATTTAGTAACTTACCTTTTCCAATTCAATTATACTTTTATAAAATAAAATCAATTAATATTTAATTATTAACAAAAATCTGTTATTACACTTCTTTTCTCTGGAAATATAGAAATGTTTTCGTGTTTAGAATGTAATGCCAAATAGTATAGAATCATCTTTGTATTATGTTTCTGTGTTTGAAATAACAATACTTAGGGAGTTAGGGTC
Organism: Panax notoginseng; assembly: GCA_016801055.1. Lineage (NCBI taxonomy): Eukaryota > Viridiplantae > Streptophyta > Magnoliopsida > Apiales > Araliaceae > Panax > Panax notoginseng. Next base: position 218,130,457 of record CM029012.1, on the reverse strand, counting down.
TTCTGATTAAATGACTACTTTTGAAGGATTCCACGAGTTAGTAAATTCACTAACGTATATTTTTAGGGAATTGATATTGTCACAAGTAAAATTGTTAGTTCCACAAAGGTACTCTCTCACATGAAGGTGGTCCTCATTTACTATTTATGAGAGGAGTTTGCGGAACTGTTAAATTTACTTGTGAAAATATCAATTACCTATCTTTATAGGTACACCTGTCCCCCTCCCCCCCTCTCAAGTAAAGAAGTGAAAAAAGTACCATTTATGTGATTATAATTTAATTTGTTTTATTTTTTACATTGGCGTAGGAAGCTAGGAAGCGTTTTGACAAGGCTAATGTTATCTATGACCAGGTGGGGTACTATGTTGTTCAAATTTTACAGGTTATTCGGTGTAATATTATTTTATATTTTTATGATTTCATTAGTGAGATGATGGAGTTCAGTTAGATTTGGTATATATTGTACTGAACAAGTAATGATTTCCATATTTTTCTTTCTTTTGGTTTTTCTTCCTTTCATTCAAAATGGTAGCACAAGTGGATTGTCTAAAACAGTAGTGTAGAAATCAAAAGATTCAATTTGGTTATATCATATAAGTTGACTTGATACTTCCATTAAAAATGAAGAGGAAGAAATGACCGTGAAATTTTTTATAAAAGAAATTCTCTGAAATAAAGGCTATCCACTTGTGTACTGAAAAGGAACTTGTCAGGTTTAAGTAACTATTTTGGACCAAGCCTTCAGATAGCACTTCCAGGACATGTTATCTAATCTAATATAAATTATTCAATTTGTCTTCTTCCAGATGGTTTACCAAGGACCAAATATAATCAAAGAGTATCCATTATTTTCCACTTGTATGCCAGCCTAATCTATTTGATGATGATCTACCATCTCATTTCCTGTGCATTGGATAGAGGTCATTAAACTGGCAGAGAGAAAGAGTATATCTTGTTATAGTGTTCATAATAAGGGAATTTATGAAAAGTTGAGTGATTATGCATATAATGTAGGGTTCTTGACTAAATATCAAAAAGCTTTAGTATTTTGAAATTTGGACACTCTTAAGTTGTCATAGGACCATGAAATGGTAGGGGAAGTTAGTTATAAAAAAAAAGAAGATAAAATACTTGTGTAACATGAGTTAAAGTAAGAATAGGATTAAGCACTTTGAATACCTAAAAAATGGGGATTAATCATTTATATGTCTCTGTGATTTCAGTGTTAAGTAGATAGTTAAATATGAGCTTTGAATATGTTAAGAAATAGAAGGGTTTGTGGACAACATCTGGACGAAAGAATATAGAAATTTAAATACTGAGCTTTGAATATATTAAAAGTTCTAAGGGCTTGTGAGAAAAATATGTAATGAGAAATGGTTAGGGTTTCAACACCTTTATTTTATTCTCACTTCTCAAGGCGCTTTTCATTTACAAACCTTTCAGCCGCTATTAGTTATTCGAATGCTTGTTTTTTTATTTCTGAATAATTTTTTTATTTGGAGCATCATTGCAAGTACAGTTGCCTTCAAAGGATTTTTCGAAAACTGGATAGGCATTCTACAAAATCATAGTATTCTTATCACCAAACACTCCTCTAAATCTATATTTATAATATATTCACATCTGCACGAGTTTATGGGTGGTCTGGGGAAGTGATTTGAGAGATTCAGGAATTTTACTGAACTTAGTGGCATAAATTATTGACAAGGGAACAAACTGGATGGTATCTGGTGTTTTACTTCTTTTTCTTTTTTTATACAGATGCCAATTTTCTCTGCAGGTTCGTGAGAAGTTTTTGTCACTGAGGAAAAGTTCTAGGATGGATATAACTGCAGCCATAGAGGAGGTAAAAGTATTCATTCTTCTTATAAGTAACCATTCTTTAATTGATCAGATAGTTTGTTATGGGTAACCATCATCTTTAAATCCTAACTTGATAGAGAGACGTTCCAAGAACTTCACAATGCAAGATTGGCATTTGAGCAAGCCCGCTTTAATTTGGTAATTGAATCTGTAGTACACCATTCATTCTCTAATAATCTGTTGTATGTTTCACGAGGACACACTTAAACAAGATTGTAATAAGTATAATTGATTTCAGGTTGGTTCTCTTTCTACTGTTGAGGCAAAGAAGAGATTTGAGTTTCTGGAAGCTCTTAGTGTGACAATGGATGCTCATCTTAGTTATTTCAAACAGGTATAAGATATTATGTTATTTTCGTAGTCAGTCCTGACCTGCTTTATTGCATGTAAACTGCTTTTAATCCCTTTTGTTTTATGCAGGGATATGAGCTATTGCATCAGATGGAGCCTTATATTAGCAAGGTTTATTTTTATCAATTTATTAATTATTTCTGCTGATTGGGTGCTGTTGTGGTTTGTGTTTGGTTCAAAATTAATTAATTCATTAGAAAAAAAGTTTACAACTTTTGATGGTAGATAATTACAGTGGCTAAGAAGTAAATATAGGAATGAACAATTGGAAAGTTCTAAAAAATATCAAACATAAGTTGCACTTGCAGTCACTCCCCCCACCGCACACAAAAATAAGTGGTAAAAAAAGGTGATCCAATCTAAAATTTAGGCAGTTCAAATTAAAGAAACAATATCTAGAGAATTGCAAAGTACTCCAGAGTCTTGCTTAGCCATTCAAATCAATATAGCAATTTATACAACATATGTTGCTACTATTACATTGTCCGTTCTCGTACTGTTTTCTGTGCTACTCTTGATGTTTTTACCACTCTTCTTCTTGCCTTTGTTAAGTGTCTTCAGTTATATATTGTGCCCAAAGCAGCATTATCATCGTTGACTAGCCTGGTCATCTTTTTTCCATAAATGATAAGCTGGCCTTCTCCCTAACCTTCTCCAGAGTTATCTTGATTGTTCCTCAAAAAGGTGAAAGAAAGAAACTAGTAGAAAAAGCATCCTTTTCATCAATCCTGTATCAATTAAATATTTCCCTGTTGGATTGTATGATATTGAATAATTTCTTAAATTACATTAATGTTGATTTCTCATCTATTGTTTAGTGTTGTTACTAAAATGCATTGCAATCAAGAGCTTCCCTACATATATGAATTGAACCTGGTAGATACCATAACAAATTAAACTATTGTTTTCAGTTTGCTAACTATCTCAAAGATATTATTAGTTTGTTATACTTTACCTTCTGAACTTTCTCGTCCTTTTGTAAGCCAGCAACTATCAAAGTTCAGGTATGTTTGTCTACCACAGGTTTTGGCTGATGCACAACATTTAAAAGAAAGTTTCAACTATGAGCAGACAGAACTCAGTGAAAGGATACAAGAGTACAAAAGGCACATTGATCATGAGAGTAGGTGGCCATTATGTGGTTCTCACACTTCTTCAAATGGAGATATCAGCCAACCTTTCCCTAAAAGTTCTCATAAAGAAATAAATGCAGTGATGCAGTCAGCTGCAGAGGGAAAGTTATAGATGTTATTTTCATCTCTGCCAAGTTCTTGCTTCCTATTTTTCTATTATGTGTTTCATAGCGGAACTTTCAATTTTCAACTAAGACTTCAATAGTTTAGGTTCAAACCATTAAACAAGGCTATCTCTCAAAACGTTCCTCTAATTTGAGGGCTGACTGGAAGAGAAGATTCTTTGTTCTCGATAGCAGAGGGATGCTGTACTACTATCGCAAACAGTGGAACAAGTTATCTGTAAGTTATAGAATATTAATTGGAAGTGTGAGCACTTAGCTATGCTCCAAACCAAAATATATATTGCATAATTCTTTCTATAACTCTTTCTTTGTCATTCACCCAACTGCTCGTAAAATCTTTGAGCATATCATTCAGTTATCTGGGGGTCCACTTCCCATACACAGAAGTAGTCCATCTGAACCTGTTCCTGGGCTGCTGAGTAGGTGGCTGTCTTCTCATTACCATGGTGGTGTACATGATGAAAAATCTGTTGCACGACACACTGAACTTGCTGACATCAACAATAAAGGTTGACGCAGAGCAGTTAGATCTGAGGTTCTGCTTCAGGATCATTTCACCGACAAAGGTTTACACTTTGCAGGTAGAGTTTCCTAAAATTTGCTTGAATTTACATATACATATATATTTTCGTTTGGTTTATAAACAACTCTTAGACAGCTTATGTTTTGTTGCACTTAAACTTGTTCAATTGCTATTCGGGGGATTGTTTCCACATCCATCAGCATAGCCTCAATTATATTCAACAACTGTTTGGTAATGCAGGCTGAGAGTGCAGTGGATCAAATGGAGTGGATCGAGAAAATAACAGCAGTCATTACTTCGTTGTTGACCTCCCAGCCACCTGGCAGGGTAAACTCCTATTAATGTCAACACTTGACACCATCACGTGGCATATGTTTTTCCCCTTGTTTTAATTATAAAAAATCAACTATATGCCAGTTGCTCCCATGTAGTCCAACCAGTGAAAGTAGTTCCTCTGAAAGTCCCTCCCATCAAAATCTTCGCACAATTGAAGAACATACCAATGAGAAGGACCTTCATTCAAGAAATATGATCCTTATATCTAGAAGTTCACAACAGCTAAACTACCTTGGAAAAGGTGAGAGGCCAGTTGATGCATTAAAGAGATTAACCAGGGAATGATAAATGCGCTGATTGTGGTGCACCTGAACCAGACTGGGCTTCCTTAAACCTTGGTGTTCTTATCTGCATTGAATGTTCTGGTGTTCACTGTAATCTTGGTGTCCATATATCCAAGGTTAGTAGTCGTCTTAAGTTTGTTTTGTGAACCTTAATTATTTCATGTGCATGTCCTTTCCTCACAACTTTTGGTGATTTGAGGCTAGACATTAAGGCTTAGACATCAAGGCACGGATACAGATGCACGAGGCTCACACCACTTAGAAGTTCTAATGTACACGATAATATTTTTAGGTGGACCAGTATTAATTCTGTTCAGTTTTAAACCATTGAGCAAATAATCTACCCTACTTCATTCTGGCACCTTAATATTTTTTTTTATAATTTATTTGTAAAAGTGCCTCATTATAGAAGCCGAAGAAGTTAACAAGTTGGCCAACAGTGAAAAACAAGCTTATTTGAATTTTCAATTGTATTAGGGACTGCAAGGTTTGGTAGTTTTGATTTACAACCTTCTCATAGTTGTTACGTGTATACCTAAAATTGAAAACATATTATTTCTTGATAGGCCTCTTGCAAGGTTTATTCTTGGATTTCATAATTATAAGATATTATTGCATCTCTAATCGGCATGTATAGCAGTATAAGCCTCAATTGAGGCAGGTAACCTTAAAATGGTTGGCTCCAGTTTCTGTGTCTGGATTCATCATGGCGTGTGTGTTTGTGCGAATACATAGATATGTAGATACACAATCCCATGATAGTACATCATATTTTTTAGAATCGTATATTACTGTGTCAAATAATTTCTTACATTTCCTTATTTTATAGCTGATTTCATGACTGTTAATATTAGCAGGTTAGATCCTTGGCTCTTGATGTCAAAGTGTGGGAGCCTTCTGTCATAACTTTATTTCAGGCGTTGGGTAATGTCTTTGTGAACTCAATATGGGAGGGACTGTTGCAAGCAAGCAGAACTTTTCAAGCTGATGAAATACCAATGAGGTAACTTCTAGCATAATTTTGTGGAAATCTGTTCTATTAATTTTCTTGAAAAATATGATTTTGTGTTGTAGGTTTGTTGAGTCTGACAGACACAAAAAGTTCTTTAGCAAACCTAGCCATAATGATCATATATCAGTAAAGGAGAAGTTCATTCATGCAAAGGTATCAATTCAAAATGATTCAGTTTCTTTAGCTTGCTTGGAATGTCTTGCCTTTTTTTATATTCTGCACTTGTTACTACATTTTGTAATTATCCAATGTGTACTTCCAGTTTCTTAAACTAATTTTTTTTGAACTGGTGGATTTTAGTTCCTCGCAATAATTGTTGTGACCATGAATTCCCATTGGCAACCAAAAATATTTCCCTCAAATATATCTTATAAACATCACGAAGTGTATAATTCTGATTTTGGTTAAACAAATTTTATCTTAAAAAGTAACATGTGCATAAGATGGGAGATGGTTAAATTGGATGTGTGGTCATACAAGGTTGGATATGATTTCAAATGAGGATATGCAAAAAAAAGTTCGGGCAGGCACAAGTTGAGGAGAAGATAAAGGGAAAGTGATTGAGATGGTTTGATCATATCCAACGTTAACGTCGGTCTGTAGGTGCACCAGTGAGAAGATGAGTCTTGCAGTTGTATTAGGAGGAAGATATAAGAAGAGGAAGGGAGGGGTAAACGAAAAATTACTTGGGGAAAAATTCTATGAAACTTGAGCTTAATATAACAGAGGAATTGATTGTGGTAGAAGTGAGTGGAGGATGTAATCCGCATGTTGGAGGACAAGTAGGGTGGTCCACCTTTTTGTCATGATTTTCTGTTTCCCTTAATTTTGGTGTCCTTTTTATCCTTTGTTTCGTATTTGATTTTTCTATATGCATGTTGTATTATTTTGTATGTGATTGTGTTTTGTATTACTCATCTACATTTATTTCTATTCTTTTATTTTAAATTATTTTAACATAAATATAAAATGTTGTATGAAGACTATTTTATTTTCAAAAGTACTTAAGTAGGGTCCACTACGTTTAGAAAAAGGAAAGAATCGTAGTCTACTTACGTGGGTTTTATTGTGGATAAAAATTGGAACTTATTTATACTCTCCCCTCAACTTTGATTTTTCCTAATGTGTGAAAACTGTACATAAGTTATCTTTATGCTACAAAGGGAGTATATTCTTTTCTTATTTAATTTGTTTTACCTGTTAGTTTTCTTCTTTGACTCTCTACTTTTACACTTACGTACTCATTTTCAGCCTTATGCAACTATAGTTTAGGATAAAATGCGTTGAGTTAAGTTGAGAAGTGCTAATAATTTGTTCAAGTTTCTGTTAGTCAACTGGACAAGCAGTTAGTCCCATTTGAATACTTAAATTAATCATGTAAGCTAGTGATAATTCTAGATTTGTGCGTTGATCACTAGGACAACTTATTCTTGAACATCATCCATCTCCTTTAATAGAGTAGCTGAACTGTTAATGAAGAAACTGATGAAAAGGATAAGAAAAGAAGATAAATTACTAATATCCAGAGTTAGATTATAAATTTGGAACTATTGAATGGTAATATGAGTGAGCGTGAAAAAGAAATAGATAGATAGAAATATACACCACAGATCAGATCCTGAAGAACACTGTGCTTGATAAATGCTGAATGTTCTGAAATTAGTCTCTTAAAATGCATATGGTATTTCTACTTGACTGAATTTTCCCTACTGTTTTCTAAGAGATTGTTTTAACTCATACTTTCCTTCTTCAGCCTACACACTTTCTAGCGTGATATATCTCAACAATGAAATTGCCAGTTACAAACTTGGAGTACTTTAAAAACTGTTGTAATTGTACCTATTGAAGGCAACCATAATACATGAGGAGGTATATCATTAGAAGCAAGATAAATTAAGAACTCCAGTTATTTTAGCTCCCCTTTGTAACAATAAGCAAGGTTCCTTCAAAGAAAATATCATCCGCACTTCGCAAAGTTATTTTCTAATACTAGGGTTTCAACATTTATGACCATTTTGAGTACGCGTATGTACTTTTAACTGTTTGTGTTTCCTTGTCTAGTTTTAGAGCATGAGGACAAAATGTACCCAAGAATTTGAGTATATACCCAGGGAAGCATTGACAGTTGAAGTTGAACTGTTTGACCCAGGACCTTGTGAAATTAAATATCTGATGCAATATTAAAATTATTCGGTATTCTGATGATAATCGGTGCATGAGAGGGAAACTGAAGCCCAAGATATTATGAGAGAGCTTAATACTACCTAGGCACTGCTCCTCTAATCTATTCTTAAAGAGGTGCACAGTTACCACGCATCCTCAACTAATATTTAGACCTTGGCAAGAGTAAATACAACAATAGATCAATATATGATGTTAATGGATATCATAAGTTCATAACAGTAGGAAGGGAGGAATTTAAGAAATTGTGCAAGTGAATTCATATTGTATGATAGAAAACAAGGTGTATGATGGAGCTTTGGAAGGGTCATGACCACCCCGCTCTCCAATCCTGGTTTCTGAACTGGATTCTTGTACCCATACTATTTTTTTTCTTTATGAAACTAAACTTACTATAATTAGAAATATTGTCGGGTTGTAGTCACTATTATTTAGATTTTATGCAAGTCATAATACCTATTGAATATCGAGAGATGAATTTGGTGCTTAACGCAATTGATATGCTATAGGCCTATAATAATAAACAAAATGCTTTATTCAGTTGATATAAAAAGAAAATTATCACTTGTAGTCACGTATGTGCTACATGGTGAGGGATCAGTGAGTAATCTTGATTGGTCAATTTTAATCAGAAATCAAATTGCAGATGCTGTGTTTCTTGCACTCTTGGCTGGTTCTATTGATATTTTTTCCTTTCTTTTCGCCCGGTTTACCCTAGATACACTTAGCTCCTTGCACCCCTCTTGTATGATGGTCTGTTTAAGGTATGAACCTGATATCTCTAGGTTTATGTTAGAGAGTCTTATCCCTTGTAGGCAGTGGTGGAATATCCTTATGCAGTTCATACATTTAACCATGGCAATTAAATTTGAATTTCTGAGTCTGCAAATATTTAGAGCCTTCCTCTCTAGGTTTTAAGATGCCAAGATATTTATCATACATTTAGAGGCTGGATCCTTTTCCTTCTGTTATATTTATCATCTCATCTCTAACCTAGAGTTCCATTTTTGAGGGAGATTTAATAACTTGGAGCTGCTAGAAACCATTGTATCTAAGTTCCAGTTAGGAGGGAGAAGAATATATTTCTTAGCTCATGAAGTGAGTTTCTTTGGATTAAGTTCTCACTTACGTGTGGATGGAGTTGAAGGCAGGGCCCAGAGCTGGACCACTGATAAGATCACAGCTTTTTGTATATGGGTCATGGCCCCAGCTACCACAACAATATAGTAGTACTTCAACAGCCAGTAGTAGCAGTGTAGCACAATGGTGTCGACTTATCATTGAGAATTAAATTCAGGTGGGTAGAATTCTATCACCTTATATAATATCAGCCAAATCTTTGCAACCCATAATATCTATCCATCATACATGTGCATGAATTCCTTCGCTTGATTGTGCAAAAACACACAAACAAACTCCACACACTCACACACAAATGTTTGTCCATATATGTAAATCCAAAATCTGAAAATCATATATATAATATATCTAGTGGTGTACTTATTCTGTGGTGGTCTCGTGCATGTATCCAAACAATCCAGGAATTGCCATTGCCAAACAGATAAAGTCACACTAATTGCCATTGCCAAACAGATAAAGTCGCACCAAAATCTCATTCACTGTGTTTGTAACGCAAAAGATCCGAATTCAATACGTCACTGTTTTACTGAACTGAAGAAAAGGACTAGACCAACCCAATATTCTGTCGTGGTACGGCCGCCGAAACCTAGAGCCGAAAATTTGCCGGCAAATTGACGTTTCTCACAAATCTGCAGTGAATTTATACCAATAACGCTCGTGCAGCTTTAATGGCGAAAGAAAACGGGTTATCTGCTATGGAGATCGACGATCAGAAGTCGACCGCCTCCGATCAGACCAATAACAACCCTAAGTTCTCAATCCATGGTCCGTCCCAATCTCTCTCTCGATATACAGTATATATAGAGTTTTTTGAGTTGAAGGAACTGCTTAGGAAGACACTTAGTAGCACAGATTAAATATTTGGTTTCATTCAACTTCTCTTAAACACTCCATAGTATATTATAGATTTAGGGCAGAAGTAAATATAACAACATAAGTAAACTAAATGAAGCAATTCATACTCCCCACACCATGCCTTAAAGTTCATAATATAATGGTCTACGAGTCGGGTGTAGAACTCATCTCTGAAGGGTGTAAAAGATCTGCATTTTTATGACCGCCTTACAGGTTGTAATTGGCAAGATTTTGATTTGATATATATAAATGCCTTTAAAATAAATTTTCTGGTTGTGGTAATTTGAAATTTAGACTGGAGGCTACACCTTTTACGTTGAAGGGGTTGGTCATATATTAATTCAAATCAATCTGTCTGTTCTATTTATTTAGTTCTCATTCTTGTTGCAGAGGAGCTGATCCACTAGCTGCTGACTGGGAAGGAAAGACCCCGATTCAGCTCGTCTCTGAATATTCTCTTGATGATGTTGAGCTCCTAGCACTTTTGAAAAAAACATGTAGATAGCACTGCTAGTCAGAGTAAAAGTCCAAAATAGAATGAAGTTGTTCGAGATTTTTGGGGAATCAACTCAGATTGGCCTATCAGCCTGACGGCGTGCAATCAAACTTACACCTTAAAGGGCTACATGCAGTAATCTGGGTTGGGAACGTCAGACATATTCATTGCATAAGCTGCTTTTGTTCAGATATTTTAAGAATCCACACGATATGTCTACCCCTGAATGGGGTTTTTGGAAGGTTATAGAAGTTGGGTTTCTGTTATTGTACATAAGTGTTCAATTGTTTAAGAAGTCTTAGATGGGGTGTTTAACTTGAACTCCAAAAGAAGTGCAAATTCAGAATTCAAAACTGAAAAACACACAGACACAGTATGATTGAAAACAGCAGAGAGAAGGGACGTTTAATCCTCCAATTTTTTTTTTAATCTTAATCTAATAAATGTATTTGACCATTTATTTTATTTTGTGTGTCAAATGAATAATTTAAGTTAGTTGTATTGTATGTACTGTACTTTACTGGTATGTTGGTGGTGCCAACAAACTAATGATGATTATTGTTACTCAGGTTCAACCTTAATTAACGATTGATATAAACTACTCTATATTTTTACCCAATTCGAAGAGCATCACAAATCGCAATACTAGGAGCAACTTTCAATGGTTCGGCGGTGCATTAGCTCAGCCGTCAGTCGTCAGTATGCCCATATTCAAAAAGAGGGCTCTACTGGATTGCTCCAGACTGTACTCGAAAACATTGAAACTTACTTAAACAGCCCCTCCAATTTTCAAAATCCAAAATCCAAAATCTTACGGTGCTCCAACCGTTGCAACAACAATGAGAAGGATAACAATCAAACTGTTTTTATACAGACCATCCAGACTCTTAATTCTAACCGTTTCATTTAATTCAGTTTCATTAGATGAATTGTTGGAATTAGGAGTCCTAATGAGTCTGAACGGAAATACTAGTATAGAAGGGATCTTAGATGTTGTTTCATAAAATTAAATAAAAAGTTCTGGATGTATAAGAAAATCACTAAATAGAGTAGAAGATTTGAATAGTAAGCCGAAGCAAAATGCAAAGCAGATGGAACAATTAAATGTTGAGTTATACAACACAATTAAATAACACCAGGCAAATACAACGAAGATAAATTCAACCGAACATTGCCCGACCATCAAACATGTTAGACCAACAGCAGAACATCGCACAGCCCAGGCAGAATGCTCCCCGGCAGCAGGAGACGAAACCCATCAGCCACGCCAAAAAGCAGCAGCAGCTATCAGATGCATTAGCATTTCCATCCAAACTGAACCACATCAAAGGTAGCAACACAGACCCAATAAGGCCCCCTGGTAACAGACGCCTAGCTATAGCAAACCTCACATTTCTACTACAGCAAACCATATTCCAAACAAGCAAATGTCTAATGACAAACAACAACAGCAGACCAGGAAACAACTCACATAGGTAACTTAAATGGCCAAATGAATAAATTTATATTTAACTTTTTGAAATTTAGCATAAGAATACAGCCTACAATTAATTAAATTCCGAGTGATTTGCACAATCGATTTGGCCGGGAGGGAAATATTATCATGCAGTCTATTATTGGGCTAAATCCATAAATTGTAGGCAACCACTGCAAAAGCCAGGTGGATCAGGTGAAACTGGACCTTACCACTCGTGCAGGAACCCAAGAACCTTGTAATGTCAGCCCAGGTACGACTCAAACCTCTTCATCCACAAAATCTTAAGACCGAGACAAGAACTTGCAAGGAGTAAGGACACTGAAAGAAGAGATGCTTAAAACTCAGGAGTAACAGCACAGAGTAGGCAGGAAGGGTCCATAACCATTCCATAATTAATAAGTCAATCTTTCGTTCGAAGCCCTTTGTGAAATCCCATCCAAAGGAAAAAAGAGTACCGAGGAGGAAGACAGTTATGCCAAACAGTTTTGTACCAGTCAATGCTGAGCCCACACTTTCTACTGGAGCCCCAGATTGATGCCACTTTAATCTCTCTAATATTGAATGATTCCCACATACTGGAGTCTTGAGCAACAGGATTGAAAGAAGTAGAGTAATCAAATGACTGCCTAAAATCAGTGATAACCTCGTGATTTGAGTTTGGCAGGTTCCACGAGTCCTTCATTGAACTTACTTTTGCACTATGACCAAGGCTAGAATATGTAATAAGAGGATGACTCTTAGAAGTGGCTAGGGAAGAGTTAGCAAGCCATGCGTCAAGCCAAAGATTCGTGAGATATCCATTGCCAATTTTGTACCGAACGAACTGAAGCGCAACCGATCGTAGCTGCAAGATTTTCTTCCAAACCCAAAAGAGCAATCCGGAGGGACATAGGTGCACCAGAAGTATCCTTTAGCAAAAATGTTCTAGCTCAGGTAGCCCATAAAGAAGAAAAAAGAAGGTTGACAATTTTCAACAGGAGCATCAATAATAAAGCATGATTCCATTCCTTGAGATCCTTGACAGCCAGACCTCCTTCGGAAAAGGGAAGAGAGATTTTACTCCACGCAACCTTTGCACCATGTTTCCCCAGGGATGGCCCTTTCCATAAAAAACGGGACATACAGCTTTGAATGTCTTTCAACACTGCAACAGATGATGCGAAGTGAGGGGACCAATAAGCTTGAATTGCAAAAATGCATATTTGATAAGTTGCAATCTGCCCGCATAAGAAAAGAATTTATTGGTCTAGGAGCAAAATTTAGATTTTATTCTTTCCAAAAGGGGCGGCAATCAGAAAGAGATAGCTTCGACGGGATCAGGGGAACTCCCAGGAAGGCTGCCGGGAAAGATCCAAGCTGAAATCCCAAACATGTTAACATCTCAGCAGATTGATCAGTATGAACACTAAAAAGGTAGCATACGTTTTTAGAAGCATTGGTATACAATCCAGAAATGACAGAAAATTAGTCCAAGTAATGCTTTAGAGTAGCTGCAGATTTTCTATCACCATAACAAAACAGGAGAAGGTCATCAACAAAACAAAGATGCGTGAGATTAATTTGCTTCGTTCTCCAGTGATGCCTAAAGACATGAGCCTTTGTGTTCTTATGAACAATGATGGATAGCACTTCCATTGCTATGACAAAAAGGTATGGGGAATTAGGGATAAAGGTCCCCCTGCCTCAGACCTTTGGCCCCTTCGAAATATTCACAGAGTTCCCCATTAACCTTCATTGAGAACCAAATGGACATAATGCATGTTCTTATCCAGTAAAAATTTTTTGGTAGGAATTTAAATAAAGCAAGATCCTTGAGAAGGAAGCCCCAAGAAATATATTCAAAAGATTTCCTCAAATCCACTTTCAAAGCACACCTATGATAATTCTTGAGCTATCAAAATGTTATCCCCAATTCGCCTCCCCGGAACAAATGCAGCTTAAGAAGGGGAGATAATATTGGGCATGACCCTCTTTAACCTACCAGCCATAATTTTGGATATGCATTTATAAGTGGTATTGCAATATGAAATTGGGCGATAATCATTCATGGAAGAAGGGTTTTGACCTTAGGTATAAGCGTAATAGCAGTTGAATTGATTCCTCTCAGGAGGCAACCTTACTGGAAATAAGATTGAATAGCTATGATGAAATCCCTTCCCACAATATCCCACGCATGGAGGAAGAAATTGACATTAAAACCATCCGGCCTAGGGCTTTTGTTTTTCTTCATAGATTTCAAAGATGATAATATTTCCTCCTTTGTGACCTCACTGTCCAGAAAGGCAGCTTCCTGATTGGATATGAATTTAGAAAATGAAGACTCCAACTCCATAAAAGATGTCTGATCAGAGGGAACATCTGTACCCAAGAGCTCTTTAAAATAGTCAATAATAATGTTTTTAACTTAATTTTGGCCATATTTAATCTCTCCATTAGCATTCACGACAGATAAAATCTTGTTGCGGTTCCACCTAGTCTTAACTTGGCTATGGAAATAACCCGTATTCCTGTCACCCTCCTTTAGCCATTGGATGCGAGTTTTTTGCTGAATAAGATTTTCTTCCCGAGATAATACATCCCATAGGCTATCGGATTGGGTTCTCTGAAGGCTTAATAAACTAATTTCCCCAGGATTAGACGAAATGGCCTACTGCGTAGCATGGAGAGCATCTCTAGCAATTGCCACATTGGACTGAAGATTACCCACTAATCTATTAAGATTAATGAGGGCCCTTTTGACATATTTCAACTTAGCGGCTAACACTTGTAGAGGATCACAAGATACATGGGAGCTCCAAGCCAAATTCACCACATCACGAAAGTTATCCAGCTGAACCATGTAGTTGAAGAACTGGAATGACTTAGAAATACGGGGAAGCTGAAGACCAGTAGAGAAGACTGCTGGCCAATGGTCAGAGAGCTCTCTGGGGAAAAAACACAGCTTCAGAGCTCGAAAAAGAAGACATCCAAGGGAGATTGACCAAAACTTTGTCAAGCTTCTTATAGATAGGGTTAGCATCTTGAGAATTCCACTATATGGACAGCGCTTGCTGCCCTAAGATCCGAAACAGAAATATCCTCAACCTTTATCCTGCATACCATTATCCCACGCGTCATCTCCACCTTCAACCTCATGAGTAGAAAGCACCTCATTAAAATCCCCAAGAAGGCATTATGGTTTATCTAAATTTTCAGCTAGCTCTCTCAAGTCTTTCCATAAAACTTTCCTTTCCCCGGGAGTGTTAAACCCATAAACAATCGTGACAAAAAACTGTACTTTAAGTTCACTTGACAAAAGAAGGCAATGGATAAATTGGGATGTTTTAGAGATAAAAGAAACATCCCAAAGGTTGGGGTCCCAACCAAGCCAGATTCTGCCATTTACATGACGCTCATAATTAAATATGCATTGCCAATTCCTATTTATAACATTCGTAATTCTGGTAGCCTTACAGATTTTCACTCTAGTTTCTACCAAGCCAACAAAAGATAGCGAATGAGCTCTAATGAGGTCTCGAACACTGGCCTGCTTAGGCTTCTTATTTAAACCTCTAATATTAAGAGAACAAAAATTAACCATTAAAAGTAAAAAGTTAGTTCGAGAGGGCGTAGCCTCCCCCACCCTTACTTTTCTTCTTCGGTTTCTAACTGAGATCAGATGAGTCTTTAGCCTTGATCTTATGCTCCTTACTATCCTTTCCATCAACTAATTTCAGCTTATCGACCAGGGGAGATGGATTTGGAGAACTACCAACACCAGAACTCCCTACTTCAGGAAGAAGAACAGCAAGGGAGATGAGCAAAAAAGAATTTTTAATGGCCAGAGGGAAGTTATCCTTAATAACAGCAGGGGAAACTGCAAACTTGGGACCCTTAGAAACAACAGTCCAATTCTCCTCGAACTGAAGGACTGGGTGATCGGGAGGAGCAAAGGCCATAATACCATTCTCATCAGACATCAAAATACCATGATCATGATCACAAGGTTCCGCATGGACCTTACCAGAGGCATTCGGAATCCGTTGGTAGTTGGCACGCAGACATCTAAGTATAGAGTGGCCAAAAGACTTGCGGTGAAGACAAAACTGAGGCTTATTTTGGTATTCCACCCTTACCTCAACCACTTTCTCTGAACGTAACTCAACATTTAACACTACCACATCCAACTTATCCGGAAGAGGTGAAGTAGATGAGATTTCCACACAGATTCTAGCAAAATTTATGAGTTCTAGCTTTTCCGTGATTTTATCGACAAAAAAAGGCTTACCAATGCCACTAGTTAGATAGCTTAATCTCTTAGGAGTCCAGTAAGACAATGGTACATGGTGGAATTTTACCCAAACTGGGGCTTTAGTACACGACTCCGTAAGAACATCCAATCCTTCTTTCCATTTTTGAATAATCAGAAGTTTATTAGAAATATACCATGGACCTAATGCCAAGACATTGTCCCTCTCTTCAGCTGAAGAAAAATTAAACACAAACATACCTTTGTCTTTAAGAAATACCTTTTGAAGCCCATATTTGTCCCACATCTTGTGGGCATTATGCTTGAAAGGCAAACGGGAATGCAGGAATCCCCCAATAAGGCTGAAATTTCATAAACAATTCCCCTCATCAAGGATCTCAGCCAGAGGCTTGATGGTGATGGAACCATTATCAGACCCAGGGGGGACGGAGGGAAGTAATCAAGACTAAATGAAGGCTTTTGCTCACCTTGAGAAACAACCGAGCTCCAAGTTATAGGAGGAATGTCCTCTGTCTTAGCTTGCACACCAGCTTCGAGCTCCACACAAGAGTGAGAGGGAATGGGCAATATCTCACCCTCTTCCAAATCTCTATCCACCCCAGAATAGCTAGCCATCAAGGGAGAAATGCCCAACTGGACCGGAATAGGAGACATGGGGGATTTCAGAGCAGTAGCTCGGTGAGGACTATTATCAAACATGTTGAGGGCATGGACCGAGTGAGAGGAGATCTCAGCCCTAACATATACATTAACATCCTGGATAGAGAATCCCTTAGCATAGAGAAAATTGATTAAATCTTGGTTCTTTTTTCTCTTATCAACAGCCTCAATATTAACTTTCCGAGTAAAGTAGCGAGCAGCTTGGAAAACATCCTACATATCAGATTCCTTGTCTAGGGCAAGGACCTCCATTTCCTAATTCAAAAATGAGGCATCGGAAATAGGGACTAAAGCTAGCGGATTCGGCTCATATTCAGCCATATTAGGGGAGTTTGGGGCCGAAACACCAAACTCTGCATGGAGATCGCGAGACTTAGATAAGGCACCCTAGATTTCTTTCAATTTTTGAAGTTTCATAAGTTACACTACCTCCGTTCAAATCTCATTTTGAATTTTAAAGCCTCTTCTTTGTGATATTTTCAAATTCAAAATCGATATAAATTGATTTATACAATTGTAAGAATATTATAACCTATTTAAAAAATATATACTAATTACAATTTATTTATTTATTTATTTTTAACTTAAATGAATTCAAATCAAATTGGGAATCTTTTTACGGAAGAGAGGAAGTCTGTTTCTAGAATCAGATAGTATTAAGAATTTTACAACCATTCCAGATAACTATGCATTGATCTGATAAAAGTATTACACCCAAATATCATTGATGTTAAAACTACCAGTGCAATGCTCCTTAAGAATTAGGTATCTTAACATCAAAAGTCTTGTATGTTTTAAAAACATTAATAACACCTATTTTATTCAAAGGAAGTAGGAATGAAGTTCCTCTAAGTAGATAGCTAATCTTGTCCAACTGGTCACAAGGAAGGAAGATGAAGATGAAGATGAAGATGTAGATGATGATGAAGAGACAATGAAGACATCACGTATAAAACATAAAATCACAATCCTAGGAAGTAAGTAGCAAGAGAGAGTGACAGAATTACATTTTTAGTTGAGGATGTGTGGATTACTATCTGACCACTCCACACGATACAAGAACAATAGTAGTGCCCTTCATCCTGTAAACAAGAAATAATTGTCAATGAAGTCAAAGGTAAGCTACATATTCGTGTAACAGGATCTTTAATATAAACAACTACCAATGAATCACATAATAACCAGTGCATGCAACAAACCTTATATGCCACCTTTCAGTAAATAAATTTCACCATATTGTTGCAAGAGCCAAGCCACATTCAAGAGCAACAAGCAGCCAACGAAAAACACCAATATATGCTGCAAGAGTTTACCAACCTTTGGGTGCAGCGACCAACCAACCAGAAATCCAATCTGTTAGATGAAGTTATATCAATTCTAAGCCACAGTTTTACTCGTGTAATAAGTTATGGGATGAAGCTGAGATTCCTTGGTGTTTTTCTTCCTCACAGAATTTGGGTAAACTTACACAATGGGTAGCAATAAAAAAATTAATACCAACTAGATTCTTCTTTATAATCTCAACTAGATTCACGTTAGCACCGTTGTCTGCCCAGCATCAGCATTTAAAAGGAGACAATTCCAGTTCTTGAGCTAGGGTTGCCCCTGATAAGCAACTTCACTTAATACATGCCTAACATTTCCAGGGTTTGAATCTTTTTTATGTTCATTAATCAAGTCACTTGAAGTTGTAGAGTCTGGAACCCATCCAAACCTCACCATTCTTTCCAGAACCCCTGCCACTTTGTCCTCGTATCCTGCACTGTACAGTTCATGAACTAGAGTGCTACATGTAGCAAGACTGAGCGTAAGCCCCTGCTTTCCCATTTCATCAAGCAATGTCAAAACTAAAGTGAATTCTCTCGTCTTACAGAGCTTATTTATTAATACTTCATACACATTTCTGCTGAATAAACCCCTGTCAACTAATTCATTACAAAGCTTCAAGGAATTTTCAGAATTTCCTTCCTTGCACAGAGCATTAACTAAACTATAGACAATTCCATCAGGTTCAATACCCTTTGTCGTCATTTCCTCAAAAAGTGAAAACATCTTGGATCTTTCCCCTAAACTGTTATAGCCATGTAATAGGGCGTTATAAGTTACAACAGTCGGCATTAGATTCCTCTTTCGCATCTCCAGCAAAAGCTTTTCTGCTTCTTCCATCACTCCCATCTTGCAGTGATAATTAATTAAAATAGTGAAGGTAACATGATCAGGCTTGTATATCTATCAATGAGCTCTAATCACAGTGGTATATGTATATCTATCAGGACCTATCTTGGCCTCCAACATTCCCTCGTACACCTTCCAAAACAAATTCATTCTATTAGATCTCATTAAATCTTTCAATAAAGAACGGAGGGAGTAACTCTCAAAAAAAATGTACAGTAAAAAACAGTATTTTAAATATAATTTGAATACATAAAAAAATAGAGTTTATATATTTAAAATACTGTTTTCTAAAAAAATTTCAATTGGAATAAATACTATATATTTTTTAAAAGTTATTAAAAAACACACAAAAAAATATCACTAAAACAATGTCCCCTGACTTATGGGGGTGTATTCAATTAAGATTTTTAAAGACTTTTAAAATTTTTAAAAGTTTAGTTGTATTCAATCAAGATATTTAAAGAGTTTATAAAAGTTTAGTGGTATTCAATTACAACTTTTTTATTGTCTTTAAAAGTTAGGTGGTATTGAATTATGATTTTTACAAAGTCTAAAAAAGTATTTTGGTATTCAAAAAGTCATAGATTTTAAAGATTTCTATCACATGGTAGAGTTTGACAGACTTTAGAAGAAGAATTATAACTATCAACCCATATCCAAAGTCTTACCTCATCTCTAAAGATTTCTGAAGACTTTCAAATAAACACAAAGGTAGATAAAACTAGTTATTAATTGGACTTTGTCTTTTATTGGGTCAAATTAGTTATTTATTTTATATGGGCTAATAAGTATTAATATGTGATGATAAATAATTTGGTAAAATTTGGGCCATAAAAATAATTAGATTTATTATAATTTTATTATAAGAGAATTAACAAGATATATTAATAAGTAAACAAATAACTAGACCTAATCTGAATTGGTAAGGAAAAAAGCAATTGTTCGAAAGCTTTCAATAGAAAGAGGAAAGAGATTTGTTCAACAAATGTGAGATAAAATCATAAAACTCTCATATATATGAAAATAGAAAATATATGATGTGTATGTGTATGTTTTTTTTTAGTTTTCTGACATTTTAAATGAAGGAAATCACTGTCAATTTTTGAGACATCATCCATTTTCGTCTTCAAGTGTCTTTCGTGTATTATAGTGAAATAATATAATACGTGGTTGTATTCCTGCATGACAAATTGACAGAATCGTTATCTTTCCCTTATAAAAAAGGAAAAAACGCACTGTTTTTGTGATAACCCCAAAATAGGTCCATTCCATCCAACCTATTCTGAGTCGTCAAATACATGGTACAGAAAATAACTACAACTTTATTACAACAATTGTCATGCAAAATACAACAACATATATGCTGTGAGTTTGGATACAAATATATACCAAATGTGACTCGTGTCCCAATCGTGGACAACACCTCACAATGACACCTTACATAAAGGTATAGTTAAAAACTTTTTTAGAAATTAAAATCTTTGGGAAGTGCTCAAGGAAACCTTCGTACATGGGAGGCCATGCTTCTAGGTTATGATAGATATCATATGGCCACAGAATTATCCTTGGTTGACCCAATAGACCCCAAAGAAAAACGAGAAGATTACTATCATATTCTTCCCAATGTGGAGTCTTCTCTTGACATATCATTATCTCCACTGTCTCTAGTTGAGAATTATACTTCAAACAAATATCAAGATTATATAGGTAGTGCTCGTAAATATACTCAGCAAGTGGATGAGCACATCCCTATCTTATGATGACACGAGGTTGTATATCATTAGACATCTTGTATGATAGTGGCAAAACACCCTTCCAACGTTGGGTTCGCCTCACCCTATTTGATTCACCAAATATAACTACTAAATGATGTATACAACACTTTTCTATACTGCTTAGGGGGAACCTCCACAGCTAGAGACCACCGTTCTATTTTCCCGTTACCTTCGCTCGACCCAGCTACACTCTTATTACCTGAAAGAAATTGTGAAACAAAAGGATGAGCACAACTAGCCCAGTAAAGAATATCATGACTAAAGATAAATAATTTATCAATAGCCTTTAATAGTAATAAATCAGAGATTTAAAACATATGGTAGATGATAAAAATTTTCAACCATAGTTGCAGCGGAACGAGCAATCCATTAGAAGAGTCAAATAGACCATAAAGTCTATTATCTTCTTCGTGTTAAAAATCCACCAACAATATTTTATCCCTGTAACATCACTCAACAGTTCCTTTCCACAATCATATGAATAACTCATAATCATAATTGTAGTTCTAAATTCCTCTTCTCATCCAGGACGAAGATAATTTTCATCACCTATCTTTACCTGAAACATCAAAGATCATAGTTACACCAAATCACATTTCCTGTTCATAATCATACTAATAACTTCATCTTTGTACTACGGCTAAAAATATTCATTTGTATCACCAGTTGGTCATGTTCATCTCAACACCTGTTCATCTTTGCACTACTGACCAAAGATATTCAACAACATATTATCTTTGCACTACGGGCCAAAAATATTTATCAACAATTCATCTTTGCACTATTGGCCAAAGATATTCAACCATAGGTCATCTTTGGACTATGGGCCAAAGATATTCATCACCAGTTCATCTTTGCACTACAGGTCAAAGATATTCAACAACAGTTCATATTTGCATTACAGGCCAAATATATTTATCAACAGTTCATATTTGCACTACAGGCCAAATATATTAATATCTCAAAGAAATATATAACCATTTTAGAATTTATATAAACAATAATTATAACCATTTTGATTAATTCACCTTTGCATTTATGCTAAAGATATTCAATTATAAATTCAATGGTCATGATCATACCAGTCAACAATTCAACTTTGCACTACTGGCCAAAGGGAACCCATAGTCATGATCATACTAAAAATCTACCCATCTTTACACTCAAGTCAAAGAGAAATATCATCATTAGGGTTATAAAAATGTTATATATGATAATAAAATCAATATGATCAACATATAAATTTAATCTTAAGAGTAATATTCATAAATCAACTATAATTTGGTCAGAAAAAGAAACCAATTTTGTCGTGAATAGTAACTCGACATGAAAAAGGTAGAAATTCCACAATAAAATTCATATTAATATTTCGATATAATGATATTGAAATAACAATATTTCTTAAGTTTATAAACAATTTATTTTAATTGTTTACAATTTATTAAATAATACATTTAATCATCCTAAAATACCAAACTCATAAGATTTCATCACCAATAACCAAAAACCCTCATAAAAAATCTGCATATACCTCATATAGGATTCTCAAGCCATAAAATCCTATTTTCTAATTTTCTTACTTCACAAAACATATTTAATTCATTTACTCATAATTAGTCTATTTTCATGAAAAATATAAAATCAGTTCTAAAAATATTTCTTTTCTGGGATTTAGTAGAATATAGTCTCATATTGAACATATATTTTTCTTAGAATTTTTAAAACTCATTTACTATTTTTCATATGGCTAAAACAGCCGAATATTTAGACATTTATCATAAATTGTACTTTTATCCAAAAATTTCAAAATTCACAGAGTACACTAATATTATATAGATATACTTCCAATAAAAATTTTATCAATTTTGGAGTTAACCACAAGGAGTTATAAGCGGTTACTTTTAAAATAGTCTTTCCCCGTAAAATTCATAACTCTTAATCTATACATCCAAAAATTATCATTTTTGGATACAATCAATAAAACTTATCAAAATATCATTTTAAATTTTTTCAGAATTTTCTGAAGGTCAGAAGAATTACGAACTGAAAAATATAATAACCCTTAAAATCCTTTACCTCAAAAGAGCAGTATTTCTAACTTGAATATTGGATATAACGCAGAACAACACTCAAGATATCAAATACTCATAAAAATATACTTGATAATATAGAGAGAAAGAAAATTTGTTTCTGGTGTGATTTTCAATTCTAACTTAAGCACCTATTTATAGAAAAATGCTAGAACGCCAAAGGAGACTAAAACAATAAATTAATATTATTTATTCTCTATTTTCTATACACCAACCATCAGCAATCAAAGCATGCCAAGGCTGAAAAAAAAATCCCAACAGCCCACATGTGTTCAACAACCAAAGTGGGTCCCACCCATAAATTAATAAAAGTTATTTTATTTTTTGAAACTTCAATAATTCATAGAAAATAGTCTTTTTATCAGAAAATTCGAATCTCGCATTTTTTTATAGGAAATTCAATTCTCTACAACTTTAGAGAAGAAAGTTTTTTCAAATTCCAAACAGAAATTGACCGAAATCCATTAACGGGCGATTTTACAGGCTATAATCAAATTTCAGTCAAGAAATGGGGTCCACCGACACACAAAACATGTGTTAATCATTTAATACAATAAAAATACTCTTCCTCCTCATATACTCATATATCCCACATTCATTGTAAAACTATCACCATTATTATATTATTAAATATAATAATAAATTATTTTATAAGAAAAGATAAAATATCATTTTTCAACAATTGTCACTTTCAAAATTTTCTCCATCTATATCCACATAAAATTAATATTTTTCTCATTATATAAATCAATAATTAATTACTCACATATAATATTACAGAATCACAGTACTGGCAATCAGGCTGTTCCCAGGAAAGAGGGGGCTTTCTAATAAGGATTTCTCCTTATTGGCGCGCAATTAGATGACCAAACATCTCCTTAGGCAGAACTTTCTAGGCATTGCCAATAATGCTATCTAATAATATTATTCAAATAATATGAATTATTGATCTGATAATGGAGATGATGTGCAGCAACAATTATTGAAACAACAATAATATAACATATCGACGCAGCAATTATTGAATCAATAAAATAAAATATTGAACATTAATTACTGTGACAATTATTCAGTAGTGCCTTCTTACGTAAGAATCAATAATTTCAAAAATACTGTGCAATACCGTGTGCTACTGTGCAATAACGCATATTACTGTATTTTAACCACCGGGTATTCCAACAGTGTTAACGGTAACAACTACGCCGTTAATTATAAAAACTCAATTTTTGTCGTTATCTTCATCCGACCGTTTTCCGTTATGGGGCCCACAAATAGTTGCGCCATCGTACGAATATTCCCCGACAACAATGATTATTTTATAACCACTTATTTATTTTGAAAAATTTTCACATTTCACCCATAACTTTAACTTTTTATCAATTTAACCATTTACTGAATTGTAATTATAAGAAAAATTGAATACTTTTATTTCATAAAATTCGGGGTCTTACAGTTTTGATATATGTTAGGCGCATAAAAAAGGTCCACACAATCAAACAAAATTAGCAGCAGTTAAGAAGTAAAATTGGGTTGACAGAATCACACAATCACACAATCAATATATATATATATATATATATATATATATTAGTAAAGCAATCAATAATAAAAAAATCAATTATTAGTAAAAAGCGTACGCATATGCATAAAGTATATATATAGCTCAATGAAAAGTGAGCTTAATTTTTGTATTGCGTCTGTAGTTTCTAAAATTTTATTGGTATCCGAGTATCCAAATGTATCATGAAATGAGTAGAATAATGTGAACGTTTTCAATATATATAAAATCTCATGCCACAATAATATAATAAGATTTATTTTAGTTAATGAAAAAAGAGGGAGAGGTTGTACACATGGGCTAATTAACAATTAATATAAGTTGCAAGATATATTAGAAGTATACAAAAGTCTATCACAATCTTGATAAAAAGTTTATAAAAGTCTGTTACTTATTTCACGTAGTCTATAAAAGTCATTTAAAAAGTCTTTAAAGTCTGTGAAAGTCATTAAAATCCCATAAATTCTATAAAAGTCTGTCACTTAAAAAGTCTTTAAAAATCTTAATTGAATACACCCCCTTATTGTTTGGGATAATATATTTAAATAAAGGTTGACGCAGAGCAGTTAGATCTGAGGTTCTGCTTCAGGATCATTTCACCGACAAAGGTTTACACTTTGCAGGTAGAGTTTCCTAAAATTTGCTTGAATTTACATATACATATATATTTTCGTTTGGTTTATAAACAACTCTTAGACAGCTTATGTTTTGTTGCACTTAAACTTATTCAATTGCTATTCGGGGAATTGTTTCCACATCCATCAGCATAGCCTCAATTATATTCAACAACTGTTTGGTAAAATCGGACGTTACCTCTTCCTCTCTCACATCATTACCTCCAATTAATGCGCTACCCTTGGTTTTTGTGCAAAATTTGAAAAGACCACCCGCTATAAAAGCCAACTTTCCCCAATTCTGACGGCTTTACCAACTTAATTTGAATTTGATACACATATTGTTCTCTCCTTCTCTCCGATTTCTCTCTTACCTGCAAGATCTTAGCAACGGCGACTTAAGATTCTGACAACACCACCCCCATTCCTGCAGTTCCGATTTCCACCATTCCTCCCAGTCACAACCCTACCGAGACGGTTTCCAACCCAAACTCCCAAATTACTGTTAATCCTGCCAAGAACCCCTCAAACCCACTACCCAACCCTTCAGAGTTTTTTGAGAGTGAAGAACAATACCCTCACGCCAATACCCTTTCCATCATCATCGAGATCGAGCTGCGTGCCATTCAGAATCGTTATCAGATTCCGGACACCCATCTGGTGAGAGCTCCAGCATCACATGAACGAATGTACCAACGACCTGATGGGTGGACTGCCGTACCGGTAATTATTTTAGAGAAGGGAGTTAGATTTCCTCTTCACTCTTTCCTTATTACTCTTCTGGTATTTATCGGAGTGGGGTTCGCCCAACTGGTGCCGAATTCGTACATCCACATCCTAGCTTTCATAGCATTCTGTTATGAGCTGGGGATACCCCCTACAGTCGATTCCTTTTTCACTCTCTTCTCTGCTGGAAAATCTCGGGAACGAGGCTTCAAAGTGCTGAGCAAACAGCCCCCCAAGCCCAACGCCAAGTTTGAGAAACGATCTTTGATGGATACTCCTTCGAGCAACAAGGGGTGGCATAGAGAATGGTTCTTCGTGAAGGAACCCGAAATCCCTTCTATTCCGGAATGGACCATCTCCGAGCGGATTTCTGCAGACTTCGGGGACATTTTAGAGGAACGTGTAAAAGAAATGGTGAGTATTCTCAAGAAGATTCCCCTGAAGGAATGGAGCTTCGGACTCTTGAGTAAGCAAGCATGGTTGTATGACCATAAATGTAAGTTCTAAACTCTTATTGATATATAATTTGCTGAGATTTCTTTTAGTAAACTGGTCTAAAGGATTACGTGATTTGTTAATTTGAAGTGTCTTTGATAAAACCCACATCGGTCGACCGAAGGGATTTGGAGAAATTCCTTTCGGGTAAATTGTCATCATCCCCCACCGATATCCCACAAGAAGAAACTCCGGCTTCGGAAGCCCATGACGCTGAGGTCTTCCCTGAATCAGAAACTGCAGAGGAATCCAGCCGACCCCGACAAAAGAAGAGGGCTGTTCGAAAACCAAGATCAATTCCTCAAGAATCTCAACAAATCTCTACCACCAGTCTGATTGATATGCCGGCTAAGGAGCGGATGCAAGCTCTCCGTACCAAAAAGAGGAAGACCAAGGTGACCCCTTTATCTGCTGACGAGCTTCAGGTTCCCCCTGTTGAAGTTGATCCTCCGATCATCATTCCTGTGGAGATCCACGTTTTTGAAGACGAGTTCGAAAAACAAACCGAGTCTCCACCTCTGTCCCGTAAGAGAAAACAACCTTCCGACAATCAACCACCACCGCCTCCCGAACCATCTATGCCCTCTTTAACACGATCTTCCCACTCAGCCTTCAGGCGAGAAGCCGCATCTTCACCCACCGTATGGCCGGAGTTTAACGCAAACTTTCCCTTTCAGCTGTTTAATTCATTTGTTCGGGAGACCGATGACCATCGGTTCGGAAACAGCTCGATTAGGGATTTAATCGAGGAATGCATGAGTTACCAGGCTAAGGTGAGTTAGTTGTTCAATTTGAATATTGGAAATTATGTGCCTCTTCTAATAATTTACCGACCGACTTTGAATGTCTGTAGGCAAATGCTGTCTTCAGGAGGCTTCTTACCAGATATAAAGAAATCGAAGCTGAAGAAGACGCAGCCAGACGAGAGAATGCTATTCTGACGTCGGCCTTGAGCAAAGAGAGAAGGGACCATGGTACCGCTCTCTTCAATAACGAATGCCTCCAAAAGTGTGAGACCCCAGATTTTTTTAATAAATATTTAATTTTTCTCGAAATAATTTTTTTATATTATGGTGTGGATTTGATATAATAGTTATGGGTAGTATTTATAAATTTTGCAAAGTATGCAAGTTGTCATATTATATTCGATTGGTCGGGGAATATTCTTTTTGTCGGGGAATATCCGTACGACGGTACAATCATTGGTGGACCCCACAACAGAATTATTGTCGGATTGAGAAAACGACAAAAATATTTTATTTAAAAATAACGGCGGAAATTTTAACATTGTTACTGTTGAACTACTCGGTAGTAAAAGTACAGTAAATACGTGTGGTTGCATAGTAGCACACGGTATTGATTATTAATGCTTATGTGAGAAGTCACTCAGTTTGATTCAATTATTGTCAGTTAATAATATGAATTATTTAGCGATAATGACGTTTTGTTTTATTCGTATTATTAACGTAATAAAACAGAAACATCTTTTTATATAAAACAGAATACTTTATTAAAGTTATTCTATAAATAGAATATATTATATTTTATTTAAAAGATTTTTCTTTAAATATGGACCGTCAGATTAAAGTAATCAATCTGGACCGTTCATGGATTAGTTACTATGCATTCTATTTTTCTATAAATAATAGCAGCTCATTCCTTCATTATTTCTTACGAATTCACTGAACTCTAAGAGAGAAACTATAGAGAGAGAAACTATAGAGAGAGAGAAGAAATATTCTGCTACTTAACTACTTCCTTATTTCAGCTCGTCTTTAAAACGGTAAGGATATTATTCTTTCGTATTCAAGAAGAGAATTTCTGTTATTCCATTTCTTATTATTCTGTTGGAATAACCTGTATACGTGGATCTACCCTATACTTGGTGACATTTCTTCTATTATTCTGTTGGAACATCCCTGTCTGTGTGTTTTACACCGGACCTGGTTCCGTTTTTATTATTATTCTGTTGGAACATCCTGTCTGTGTATTTTACACCGGACCTGGTTCCATTATTTATTATACTGTTCTTTATTATTCTGTCGGAATATCCTGTCTGTGCGTTTACGCCGGACCTGGTTCTATTATTATTATTCTGTCGGAATATCCTGTTGTGTGCGTTTACGCCGGACCTGGTTCATTATTTATTATTTGTTTGAAATAACCTGTCTGTGCGGTCTATCGCATGCATGGTGATTTCTTTTGTTATTCCATTCTTTATTGTACTCAGTTGGTTAAGTTTTGACTTCTATACTCCATGAAATTAGTGGAATATCCTTGATATTTGCGCTTCATCTAGTATCTGTTCATGAAAATATTCTCCTGATCATTCTTGAATTTTACTCAACAAAGCTGTATCATGTTGACAATTTGGACGTTGTTAATTCCTGGATAAATTAATTCTTGAACTTGTTTTATTGAATTCTTATATCATTGTCATCATCCTCATGTTTATAAAATGTTGAAAGTCATCTGTGGACTGTAGTGCATAGATGGACTTGGTATGATTATGACCAGGGATCATTCGGTATAATCATGACCGTAATGTTACAAATGATGTGGTAAAAGTCCTCATTGGCCCGTAGTGCATTGATGGACAGTTGTTGGCATGATCATGACCATTAATAAATACACGAATATTCTTGGCCGTAGTGCAGGGGTGATTCGATGATGTGAATTATTTTATTAAGCTGAGTCTCAGCGATCACAGTTTTGAAAAACTTTTTAAATCATAAAAGATAGTAGAGTTTTTTTTTCTACTTGACTCTTTTAATGGATTGCTTTTCCGCTGCAGTTAAAAACTTGATGTCTAATATATTTTATCAGTTTAACATGGTTGAAGGCTAATGATAATTTATTCAG